>AP028439.1:3867460-4047460 GCA_036509395.1 Antheraea yamamai | reverse complement strand
TTTTTCGGAAATGTAACGTTTTGTAACTGATTTCTTACGATTTTTCTGGATATCTTCAATGAAAACAGGTCTTTAAAATCGTATATACGGTTAGTATACTACATTTGAAGCCTGAATACTATAAACATGAAGGAACACAATAGTTTTTAGTTGTTAAGTAGGTCACAAACAAATTTATATGCACAAACTGGTTGATGTAACTGTTTTTGTGACTGTAACAATCTTTTTTTTTTGTTAGACCTGTACTATATCAGGTTTACAATAGTCTTGTCCTTTGTACATATATATATTTTGTACTGTTGATATTTTTACAGATTAAAAATAATAATAGTGACCAATATTGAGTTTCCATGACTTTGTGTTATGAGTAATTGTAAAAAATTCCACAAACTACTATTGAATAAGGTTTTGCATGGTTTTTCAGACTAAGAAGTGTTATCACTTAACACATTTCGTAAAATGAATTGGTGTTATGTTTATGTACAGTTTTTACTATATCTAGGGTAAAATTAATAGTTGTAAATGAAAACAAATTGTTTTCTGATATGATTGCAATGACCAGCTAAAATTTCTTATTGGATTTTTCAGTGAAAAAAGTAATAACAAACACAATATCTTATGAAAAGTAAATGTAACAAATATCTACTATCTAATAAAAAAATAAATAATGGACTGCAAAATTATTGAAACTTTTTGGTTGAATATGTATATAAAAACTTTTCTCTCCTCCCTCTTTGGAATCACAGATGTCATACTCATATATTATTTAAACTTACGTACATTAAATTCTATTAAGTTGTTTGAGCTACTGAACATGTCACAGAAATAAGTATACAGAAAAATATTAACCGTCTTCTGCACAGTTAAAACTAAGATGACACTATTGAAATGTCATACATTAAACTCAATCAAGTTGTTTTCAAATTACCAGTGAACAGTTACATTATGTTTAATTTTCTATTAATTACAAGTAGGGAAGAGAATTTACCGGTAAAATACACATTTTACTTATTTTACCAACATGCAGTCGGTAATTTACCAGATAATTAACCAAAGCACTTTTTTGCCTCATGGTGGGGTTGATACGTGATTGAGAATATGTATAGTACAGGCTAATAGGAATTTATTTTATATACACTATAAATATATTAATTAACAAATAAAAAGTTATAAATCATTACATAGTATAAAACAAAGTCCCCTACCGCATCTGTCTGTCTGTCTGTTCGCGATAAACTCAAAAACTACTGAACGGATTTTCAAGCGGTTTTCGCCAGTGGATAAAGTGATTCATGAGGAACGTTTTGGTATATAATTTGTCACGGATTTTTTTATAATCAGGGCGGAACAACGTCTGCCGGGCCCGCTAGTTATATATAATTTTTATGTTAATTAATATTGATAATAATTAATTATGAAGCTCTTCAAATACCCAGCTTATGTGTATAATTCTGTCAATATTTCTAATTATTTCTAACATCAATAAATCATGAGTTTCGTAAAATTTTTGTGCCGCTTGGGTAGTTCATTATCCTTTCAAAATATATTATACCGGTTAAATAGCCAAATATTTAACTAGCCAGTAATTGGATATTTGTCCGCTCGAAACACTAATTACTAGTATCGAAATGAACATATATTATCTTTAGAACTGTTATTATCTTTGGCTTAAGTGTTAAATACCCATACTTTTATTTAAATACATTATAGGTCAAAAACAACAATCTCGTCTGATTTTCTATGATATAGTGTAAAATGATGAACACGCTAAACCTAGAACCTAGAGGGGAACCGACTCTCAACTGCAGCTGCTACAATACCCTTATAGATGCTTGGTGACAGATTTTCAAGTTAATGGCTGTAGCTACCAAGGCGGACTTTGAAAAAGCCTCATAAGAGTACTATGATTTCAACATGATTTCTCCATAACTGAAAAAAACATCTCATTCACATGATTTTAAAGCTATGTACTTTGATACAGTGTCAGAGCACACTCACCACTGAGCTATGTTAGTCTTTCCGGTTTGTTCATTTGCCGGATTGTAAGTAAGAGTAGTACTATGTGAAGCAGGTTTTGGTGTCAAATGGTGGATCAATATATGACCGATGATAATGTATGGAATTGACACCTCTCTCTATGCATTCATAAAAACTATTAAAACTATAATATATTATGAATTATGAAAATGTGCAAGTTAAAAAATTAACCCAATTAAGTTTCTTATCGAGCTTCTTGCCAGTTCTTCTGATGACTGTGTCGGTTTTCGAACATGTGGTAGTTTTGGCCTAAATTGAATGAAGTATTCTTGATACATTTTGATTTCATTGTAGGAAACATTCATTAGCAGAGACAAAAAGTGTGTTTCCTATATAGATACTCAATTAACACTAGTCAGCACTCCTACATCTAATGACTGTGTTATTAATATAAAGGGAATATACAACCTTCTTTTATTTGAACTCAATTAAATTACTGGTTTAATCCTAGTTTAATAAATTACCCAATTTCATGTAGGGTTCATATTATTACTTATTATTTTGGTTTAAGTTTAAGTTTTGGTAGAACTCTGTATATTGAGCATGGGAATTTCTCATCAAGTATGCTAGAATTACAAAAGCAAGGTTATTATTATATTCACTTAAAAAAAGAGAAAGTTTTTAAATGTAATTAGTTTTGAACATAAATATAAAAATAACTGTGAGTCATAGTGATTTTTGTAAATTATGCATTAGGCAACAGGCATATACTCCATATAAAGTTAAGTAGCCATGGTAGCTAAAGTTATGATCAGAATTAACATATAACTAATAAAGAGTTGAACCATCTTGCATATTAATACCTGTTGCTAATCATAATCCTTCAGAAGGAAACAGTAACAAGTACCACTGCTTTGAAGTATAAACAGACGTCTAGAGAATCAAAATTATGAACCACCTCCAAAATTAATTGAACAATCTTTTTCTACCCTGTAATTTATGTTTTTAAATTATTATTATATAATTTACTAGCTGTGCCCTGCCTCCGTCCACGTGGAACCTAATGTAAAAATACAGTGACTAATAAAATCATCTGAATGTATCAAGTCCATTTACTTATCTACTTTTCTCTCGTACTTAAGTCGCGTCATCATTAAAACTACAATAACTTTTGATAGACTGAACCAATTTTAATTAAACAAAGACTAAGCTATACTCGAGTATATGCTGTATGATTTTCTTGACGAGATTTTAATGTGAACCTAGTAATTTAGTGATCTCTGTTCATACAAACAGACATTTCTAAAAATGATTGAAATGTATTTCATTACTTATTCTTAGACACAATACAATTTTTTTCACGAAAACTGAAAAAGTACAGACAAGTTAGATTTACATTCTTATTACACATACACATAGACAGATGTCTTTAAACTACCTAATCGTTCTAAATCTAGATTGCTTAATATCAATGACTTATACCTTATTTACATACTTAGCGCTATTAAAAATAGGGCTTAAATGAGTTAAAAAAACAGTTGTGTGATTTTGTAATCACAAATTACAAAAGTGCACCAATTGGTGCATTTAATTACTAGCTATATAACTTTAGTTCAGAGTTTGTTAACCTGGAGTTGAAAGACAGATTATAAATTGGTAGGTGGTAGATCCATGCTGAAGTTACTACTAGTTTCAACATGAAAGGGTCGGCTCGACCGGGGTAGTACCACCTGACCCCCAGAAACGCCGACGTGAAGTAACAGTGCTTGTATTGTTGCATTTCGTTCGGTCAGGCTCACCTCCCCTCTGGTCTTGCTAGTGTCTATGGACGGTGTTGATCACTTAACATCAGCTGATCCTCCTGTTCGTTTGCCTCCTAGTATATGAAGAATAATAATTACAAGAAGAGGTATGACTAAAATCTCTTTACATGAATAGAAAGTGTCGTCTTATTTAAACTTTTTTTTTTGTAACTTTCTCAATGAAACCAGATGGCTCTTTTAAATATTTTTTTTTTAAGTTTTGTGGAGATCTCTTTAACTTGAATTGTATACGGCTATGATAGGTTTTCTAGTTAGGTATTATACTTTCAGTGACTCGTTATAGGCATAACAAGTTATTTGTATTTCAGCACCACAATGCGACGGTAATGTATCTGATGGTAAGTAGGGCGCAATCCAAAAACATTGAGAACCTTCGAAAGATCTACAATTCCTTCAACTTGATTTTCAATGAAGCAAATTACAACTAATAATTTTTATAGAAAGTGCACCATGGATGACGTATTTTTTTCTTACAAATTACTATGGATTTCCTCGCAAAACGTACATAATACAGCTTTATGTCCGAGATATATATCTTTGTCACAATTTTATATCCGTTTTATGAAGAAAAAAAAACACCCAATAGGTTTGAAATGTCACGTTTTTTTGTGAATATCTTTGTCGACTTTTTTAAAAATAAGATTTAAATAAATGGTCATAGTGGGCCCAGTTTTCATTTAAGTCAAATATCAGTAGAAAAAAAGATAGTATTTGATTTTTATTTTTAGCTTCTATTTTATATATTTTGTTTGAATATTAAAATTTTTAAGCTCTCGTATATTGTGCATGTTAGTTTCACATCTAGTAGGTTACATTAGTAACAACTTCACTGTATCAATGCCAACAGAGTTTAACATCTATTGCAATCAGTTTTGTGAAATAAATAAATAAAACAAATTGACATAGCTATTCGAAAGGCGAGATTTTGATAAAATTCCATGCAACCAATTTTTTTTCTCTTTCAAAAGTTATGGAGTCGAATATCACCTTGAATTTTGTGACATTTGTTAAGGAAAGGGTTAACAAGCATCTAAAAGGAATGTCACCGTATAGATTAAATCAGTACAATTGCAATGGGTTCATTTGAAGCTACATAAAGGGGGAAAGGAGACTTTGACATAATAACATGAATTAACGGGTGTAAGTGTACCTGTTATAGGTGCTTACGAATGTATAGTAAACGAGGGGAGCGAGACAACCCTTGACCTTCATTTCCCTGTGGACTCAACCCTACAGGCAAACATGTAGGCATTTAGGGTTCATTCCAAACCGGTGTATATATAATGTAACAAAATAGCTTCCCCAATTATCGGGTTAAAACTTTCATCTGTCCTCTTTGATCTGGTTTTAGGAATTGGTAATTGTGTCAGACTGAATCGTTACCACATGCTTTTTTATGTTCAAACTGACTATTCGCTGTTGACCTTTACAGTTTGATTGGATTTTTTTAGCACTAAGCAGTATGGCAACAAGTTTAAGGACGCCTAAGTAGTCGAACTTCGGCTTGAGCTGTTGCCTTGATTGTAATATCGCGAATTTGCCTAAACTAAGCTAGCGAAACTATTCATATATGTATGAGCTAGTAAGACTAGTGAGGAACTGAAGCATGTATTTCTAATTTGACAACTCTCCTAAACTAAATGTATCAAGTTCGAAAAAAACCATCCGATATAAGTGAAACTTTGTATTATCGGGAAACATGTTTATAAAAAAATTCAATAAATGCCCAATATCAGTTTCCAGGCGGTCACCCATCGAAGTACTGACCTCGCCCGACGTTGCTTAACTTCGGTGATTGGGTGAAAACTGGTGTTTTTAACACTCTACCCGACACAGTGTTTACCTCCACCACTTTTCGTCAAACAAAAAGGTTGCCTATCAAAATGTCAAAGCCCTTCAAATTTAGTTTCAAAAATAAACTCGTGTGTGTGTACGTGTGTGGTGGTGATCTTGCTGTGTATTTTTTAGCTAGTGAATAAATATTTCCAGTGCCACTTTATCGTGCTAGCAACTTGCTCGAAGGCTCTATACCGAGGAATCGAACCTAAACCACCACATGCTAGATGTATATACATACATATCAGTCATAGTAGCCCGCTTAAATATGTCGTGTCTCATGATTACGCCTTGTACTCAAATGTACTACTTGTACTCTATATGCATATCAATGATCATAGTGATTGATCGAATTGTAGAAGACGTTGAAGACCTGCAGTGCCATTAGTCGTGAGATATGTTTAAATCAAATAAGAATACGGTACTTTCGTATTGAATGCACCGCGCTCGCCGACCGCGTAACCTGGACCGCGTTGCCGTTAATACATAAGTACGATTTTGTGTACTACTGACTTGATGATTTCTTAGTTAAAAGAAAACAGTTTCGTCTCGGTTTGGTTAGGTTAGGTTAGACTTAAATAGATTGGGCGGCTCTGCCTGATGGCAAAGGCAGGCCGCCCTCCGGACTGCGCGTCCGCGTATCGGCCCCTCGTCCTGCTGGACGACGCCGGGAAGGTGCTGGAGAGGATTATCTCCTCCCGGGTCGTCCAGCACCTAGAGGGCGTGGGGCCGAATCTGGCGGACGCGCAGTATGGCTTCCGGACAGGGCGTTCGACAGTGGACGCCCTGTGCCTCCTGAAGTCGCTGTCGGCAGAGGCGACCTCCCAAGGGGAGAGGGTTTTGGCGGTGTCACTCGACATCGCCAACGCCTTCAACACCCTGCCGCACGGGGTCATAAGGGAGGCGCTCCGATATTTCGGAGTGCCCCCGTACCTGCGGCGGGTGTTGGAGGCGTACCTCGAGGGTAAGGAGGTCGCCTACGTCGACGGCGACGGCCGTATGGTCAAGCGGGCCACAAGGCGGGGGGTTCCACAGGGGTCGGCCTTGGGGCCGCTCCTGTGGAACATGGGCTATGACTGGGTGCTCCGCGGCGTGCTCCCATATGGGGCACGCCTCATATGTTACGCGGATGACACCCTAGTCGTAGCCCGGGGGGGGGAGTGGAGGGAGGTGGAGCGCCTGGCCACGATGGCCACAACCCTCGTGGTCAGGCGCATTAGGAGGTTGGGCCTCAGGGTGGCCCTCGAGAAGACCGAGGCCCTGCTCTTTCATGGGCCTCGGCGGGGGCCACCTCCTGGGGCCCACATTGTGGTGGAGGGCGCCCGGATCAGGGTGGGGACCCAGATGAAATATCTGGGCCTCACACTGGACGGGCGCTGGCGGTTCGAGCCCCACTTTGCGGGGCTCGGACCGCGAATTGCTGGGGCGGCGGCGGCACTCGGCCGGTTACTCCCCAACATAGGGGGGCCCTGGCGCCGGGTGCCGCCGACTCTACATGGGAGTCGTGCGGGCGATGGCCGCCTACGGGGCACCGGTCTGGGCCGACGCCCTCGGTGCCGCCAACGTGCGCACGCTTCGCAATGCGCAGCGCACGGTGGCACTGAGGGCGATCCGGGCGTACCGGACCGTGTCCTCAGCGGCGGCCTTCACGCTCGCCGGCTCCCTACCCTGGGAGCTGGAGGCAAGAGTTCTCGCCGCCGTGTACCAATTCACGGCGGCGAGAAAACGAAGGGGGGAGCCTCCGGCTCCCAGGGAGGTAGAGGTGGAGAGACGGCGTCTCAGGGGAGACGCCGTCGAAAGATGGAAGCAGGACCTGGCGGACGAGCGGTTCGGGCGGTTTACCGTAGACGCCGTCCGCCCGGTCCTGCGGGAGTGGATTGGTAGGGAGTGGGGCTCCCTGACGTTCCGACTGGTGCAGGTACTCACCGGACACGGTTGTTTCGGGTGGTACCTGCACCAGATTGCGCGCAGGGAGCCGACCGCCGCCTGCCACGAGTGCGGTGCTGACGAAGATACCGCGCAGCACACTCTGTCTGAGTGTGCTACGTGGGGAGAGCAGCGCCGCATTCTGGCGGCGGCGGTAGGACCGGACTTATCGCTGCCGAGCGTGGTTTCGGCCATGCTCGGCAGCGAACAGGCTTGGCGAGCGATGGCCTCCTTCTGCGAGGAGGTCATCTCGCAGAAGGAGGCGGCGGAGAGGGTCCGCGAGGCAGACCCGCTAAGTGGCCGTCTCCGCCAACGGAGGATTGGCAGGAGGAGGCGGCGCTTTGCCCAACTCCTCCTGCCACCGTAGCCGGACCCGAGGGGATGGGCCGGGGGGCCCATCTCCTCATTGCACAGGTCCGGCGGACGAGGGGGGGCAGCCGGCGTGTACCCGGTCTGTCCCTCTATAGGTAGGAGCCCGGCGGTCACCTTCCGCCGGGCGGACCGTGGGGGCGGCTCTACAAGGTTGATTAGCTTGAACGATCCCTTGCCGCCCCCACAAAACGGTCTGTCGGTACACCGTGGGGTTTTAGTCCGTGCGAGTCGGACAGAACCCACTCTCTCCCCCGGGAGGGTGGGTATCCATAAGGGATTTCCCCACGTTAAAAAAAAAAAAAAAAAAGACTTAAATAGATAAAAAACATAAAATGTAAAAAAAAAGACGCAAAAAGATAATATTAGCCGACCGCGGCAGCGGTCGCCGAGCCTGGTGTATTTAATACGAAAGTACCAAGAAACCTTCTCCAAGGAGATACTTACATTATGTCATTTTCCGTGGTGATCGGTCAAATTGTCAAATTTGTGAATATCATATGTATATACGAGTACATAGAGACATTATTAGCTGTCGCCTTGGGGCTTCGCACGGGTATAGTAACGAATAAAATGAGACAAACACTTGTCTTTACTGTACGAACATGCACCTAATGAAATAGAATGACAACATCAATCTGTCAATAATTATGAAGACATCCTTTACTACCTTCTGTCCCAATTACTAGTATTTCGTATGCTGATTTTTTACACTAATTTACACTTTTCAATACAATTTTCAAATATTTTCTTTTATATAAACATCGTCCTGACAATTACAAATACACGAACAAAAATATTAGCTAAATAGGTGATGCCATCGCTTTTGAAGTGATGCGTTTATTCGACGATCGACTTTTATTTATACAGGCTTAGATAGCCTTTGGTCACGATTAAAATGTAGAAACTTCTAGAAATGAAATCTCGTTCAAGCGCCAGGCGAAAATCAGAAAGGCTCCACCAGTAAGTAAGCTTTTAAACACAATATTTCCATCTAAGGTGAAAATGACGCCTCTCTTATTGCATCCGCCAAAAACGTATATAACTGTATCCGTGTTATTACAAAAAAGTTAAATACGTATTAAATACTTGGTTTAAAAAAGTTTCCTAATAAATGTACCGCGCTCGCCCGAGGCAAGTTTGCGTTATCCTTTTTTCACAAGTCTAACCTAACGTAACCAAAGCGAGACAAAAAAGCAAGATGGCGAACATTCAGCCACCGCGGTGCATTTAATATGAACCTTTTTAAAGCCAGGGTTCAATACGTATTTAACTTTTTTGTAATAACACCGTATATATCTATAATAATGTGTTGTGTATTATGTTACGTATAATCTATACTACCATTATAATAAAGCTGGAGGGTTTGTTTCGTTGAGCGCGCTAATCTCGGGAACTACTGGTCCGCTTTGAAAAATTCTTTCAGTGTTATGTAGCTTATTTATCGAGGAAGGCTATATATTATATCATAGGAGCGGAGCATCAATGAAAAATGTTTTAAAATCGTTTTCATTCCTTTTGAGAGTTTCCGATGCGTGTTAACGTTAGCCCAAAGTAACTATTCCACGTGGACGAAGTTGCGAGCAAAAGCTAGTGAAAAGATAAACCGGATCGAGTTTCTTGCCAGCTCTTCTCGATGACTGGGTAGTTTTTGGAACCGGTGGTAATTTTGACGTTCGTAATTGCCTTCTTCTCAGGGCCTAAATTAAAGAATTTTTGATTTGATTTCGTTCATTGTTGAATTCGAACGTACATCGACCGACGCCATATCCCTATGTACAACTACGCAGTCATCATTAATTCAATATTAAAAATAATACCGGAATATTTTCGTAAGGTTTTCTATACTTACAGGTTAAAACCTGTAATTAACGCTTGTTCAAAATTACACCTGATGCTGAGTGTCGATGTGGTTAAAGATTGTAATGATATGCGAAACCTAGAAGGAATGGCTCTCAAGGTCAGTCAAGAACATACCTACAGTTGCTTGTCGACAGATCTCAACCAGAGGGTTACAACTATAGCCAGACGGTCTTAGAAAAATATCTACTATCATACTATGGCTCCGGGTCATCTCACTCAAGAATTGGAATCTACGTCGGCTTATTCTAAAGGTCATTTGTATTTTTTTTAAATACAAAAAATGTTACGTCATCGTAGAATTCTAAATTAAACGAATTTAGTGCGAGGAAATAATATCATAACTATTAAAACGACCTTCCAACCTTCACCACTCATTAGCAAAAAAAATGGGTAGTTTAAAAAAATCATGCCATTTGTGTTTGTGTAGATCCAGTACGGTTATGCTGTCTTTCTTATACGTAAGATATAAATTTCCAAACGATAATTTCCGTTGCATTATCTAACATGCAATCAATATCATGTCATAAGTCGTTTTGAATAAGTTCATTTCTAATTGTTCATGTAAAACATATTAAATATCAGACTTAATAATAAAATTCGACACACTCGTGCACCGTGGGTTCCTTACATAATTTATTTGTTACATGTTTATTACAAAAATGTTTTTTTTTTTAATTACGTATTGAAACTTGGCCATCTTTTATTATTAACTAGCGCTTGTTCGCGGTTTTGCTCGCGTTAATTCAGATTTGCCCAATCCCTTGGGATCAGTAGCTATTTTCTGGTCAATGTGTACGCAAAATTTTATAATGATCGGTTAATGATGATTTATGACAATGGCGAGTTATAGAATAAACTGTACTATTGTTTGTGTTTCCTCGCCGCCTTACTCGCGTTATGTAGATTATACTCTCAGAAGTAAGTTAGTTATAGGCCTTTTCATCTCTAACAGATGATTCAAGTAGCACTCTGGACTTTCGGGAACAGTTTTTTTTTCTGGGTAAAACGTTATCTTATGTTCCTTTTTGTAGTGTGTGTGTTTCTGTGTATCAGAGGATAACGTGTATGCAAAATTTTATGATGATCGCTTGAGTAGTTACTACGAGAAAGTGTAGCAAACAAACAAATTCACTTTCGCATTTGTGATATTCGTAAGGATTGTGGAAGAAAAGAGGATAAGGTATGACGATTAGTGACTTAAAAATAAATATTTTGATTAGTCAATGGTATGGAAGAAGAACAAACTATTTCCATTTTTGATCATTAATAATAATATTCTCTTCAATAACTACTAAAAAAAAATTATAAAATGATGGAGGAGAAAAAAATACTGAACTCTTATCTTCGCTTATTTACACAGAAAATATAATACATTTACTCTGTAAAAATTAAAATCCCTACGGTATTATTACGATATCTTGAACGCATAAGATTAAGAACGTAACAAAAGGTTTTCCTTTTCTGGAAGCGGAACCCTAGAAAAGAATGAGATAAATTTTTAGTCTGTTACCGAAAATGAAATAGTTCAGGGTAGTTTAGTATTTTATCTTTTGCGATGCTAAAACGGATTGGACGAGCCAGTCTTTGAGACGATTCTGTACGTAGTGTTTCAGTTTTGGTGAAAATCTTTCTTTTTGCTATCGTTTTCTTTTGTTTTGTTATCGTCCATCTTTTCGCGTTCACGGTTTGATACGTATATTTGGCCAGTATTTACGTCGCCGTACGTAGATTGCCGCGGTTCGCGTCAGAACTTTCTAGACTTAATTTTGTGTCGATTTTTTTTTATTTATTCGTTCGCTATATGTAATTTCGCGTATATTTATATTTTGCTGTTTAATCGTTGTGTTTATTCTATTTATTGTTAGATTTAATTGTTTTGTGTTATTTACGCTGCTTACGTTCGCCGCCATTTTGTCGCGGTGCACTTACGCGTCTGGTGTTATAACCTCTATGATGGCGGTAATGAGTAAGATCATGTTGTCACCGGCCAGTGATGATCTCCAAAATGGCCGTCGTAGAAACCGTAAGTCGGGCAAACGGGTGTTAAAGAAACGCAAAGGATCAAAATCGACCACCGCCGTCATCAACGTAGTGGTAAGCGCAGCTCGCAGCCACGTGGAATCGATTGCGTTGCCGGAAAAATGCGCCGTTCACCGGTTTCTGCTCCGGTACCAGAGCTCTTTGAGGAAAGTACCAGCGCATCTCCCGCCCAAGGTTCACGCTGGACCGCCGACAAAGCGCGTCAAGCGCGTATCGTGGAGTAAGTTACAGATAATTATTAACAGTAACTTTATAATTAGCTGTTGGCGTGTATCGGGTCTGCTAACATGCAAACCACGTTAAGCGCTAGATCCGCTAGATTTACAAGTGACGGTACCAAGAATTAATTACCAAATTAATGTTGTTTAGTACTTATAGATGGTTACTCGCAATTGCATATCACAATGGAGTAAAATGATTTTAATCTACACTTCTATACTAATATTATAAACAGTTTGTTTGCTTAAACGCGCTAATCTCAGGAACTACTAGTCTTATTTGAAAAATGATTTCAGTGTTAGATAGCTCATTTATCGAGGAAGGCTATATACTATACTAGCGGGCCCGGCAAACGTTGTCACGCCCTGATTATGAAAAAATCCTTGACAAATTATACACTAAAACGTAGCTCATCAATCACTCTATCCACCGGTGAAAACCGCATGAAAATCCGTTCAGTAGTTTTTGAGTTTATCGCGAACAGACAGACAGACAGACGCGTTAGGGGACTTTGTTTTATACTATGTAATGATATCATCACGTTAAGACTACTAGAAGCGGAGCACTACGTAAACGAAGTCGCGAGTTCAAGTTAGCGTCAGCCCTGAGTAACTTTTCCACGCGGACGAAGTCCCGGGCAGAAGCTAGTATAAAATAACATAGATGATGACTACTACATGAGATATGATAATGAGATAATAGGGTGGAACAATGAATTTAGTGCATAGCGGATCTATTGCACGGAATTTTTATTTTTTTAATCATGCTTATTACACGAGCGTATGCGTTTATGGGTGAATTTGTGGCATTTCTTCTGATTTACTTGTGTACTATACTATGATTGTTTAGTTTTTAGTTTTAGTGTTTCTAAAAATAGAAATAGCGAATAAATCAAGGTATTTGATCACGATTTATGTACTAAAGTCTACGTTTATACTAGAATCAAATAAGTTCAATGAAATAAGTTTTCGTAACGGACAAATGAATGATTATACGATATTATAATAGATTCGTTTTAAACACCTGTTCTTAAATTTAAGAATGTAACAACGCCATCTAGATACACATTGAATATTCCGCCATTTTGTGCAAATTGATATTCGAACGAATCGTATTGCTGAGAAACGTAGGTACAATAAAAGGTGGGTAAAATAAAACAAATATTGTAAAATAATTTAATAACATGATTTAATAAAATTTCTGAATATGTACGCGCGTATACGTTTGCTTTGTATCTTCTTTTATTAATTAAACATAGTCCGGTGAAGCTGTTAAGACCTTGCCAGGTCAATAGCGTAGTCAGTTCGAGAAAAAAAAACATTAATTAAACTAAAATTATTTTTTTAAGTAAAACTTCTTTAGGCGCGACTTGGAGGTAACTGGAAGACAATGCAACGGAAGTCCGTTACGGCAATATGGCGGCACGTTTCTGTACCATCCGGTTAGATAATAATTAAACATAACCAAAACTTCTATTAAATAATAATTAATTTAATTCGTTACTTATCATAGTAATCTGTTTGTACTTTTCTATATTTTATTTACTTTATATACAAAGAGTTGCTAATAATATTTCCTGTGTTATTTGAGTTCCGAATTAGCTGATAGATGGCACTACAGATAATGAAGCTTTGATTTAATTTGCTACTTAGTTACATTGAAACCAGATGGCAACACGGTCGCGCGCCCCTATATAGTTAATTCTATTGTATGATTTTTATTATTATTCAATTCAATTATTTTTTTCTAAAATTATGGTCGATTTGTTTATAAACTATCAAAAATATTTAAAAAGTTTTACTTCGATCGCGTGTGACGGTTACACGTACTCATTTTTTTTTTCGCTCAAGCGTTAGTTATAGCACAGGTTGGCACAGGTGCCTAATTATATATAGATTTACATACTATACACGTGTTACAGAAAAATATCGCGATAAAACTATAATATGCTGAAGGCTTTTTCGAATACTCACCAACTGACATACAACTTCAAAGTTCATAGTTTTTCGCCAAACACTATAGGTGTACTCCGTCGGCTGCTTGAGAATTAATACTGATTAACACTTACCGTCAAGTGATATTAACCTATGAAGCATTAAAAAATGGAAAGGACGACCTCCATCCATTTCTGAATTCATTCGCTGAAGCTATAACTGGTTTCAGCATGAATGGGTCGGTTCGCCCGGGGTAGTACCACCCTCTCACAGAAAACCGACGTGAAGTAACAGTGCTTGCATTGTTGCATTTCGTTCGGTCAGTGAGAGCGTCAGAGGACCACCTCCCCTCCCCTTCCCCCTTCCCTTCCCCCCTTCCCCCCAAACACAGGTTGGCAACGCACTTGCGACTCCCCTGGTGTTGCTAGTGTCTATGGACGGCGATGGTCACTTAACATCAGGTGACCCCCCTGCTCGTTTGCCTCCTATTATATAAAAATTATTCCTGTATTGGTCGGTACTTTTAGCGATACGATGCCGCATATGGTATATTATCGTGATAAAACACTTCTAAATTATATTGACTAATCCAACGACACCAGTTGAAACTGACTCACTTACGTCTGTACTATCTGTCTGACACAATTGCTATCTTAATAGAAAAAAAATCCAGGCAGTCACAAGAACTACCGACAAAAATGTAATCTAAAATCACTGAAATGTGTTCTCTTTTGAATTTTCATAGTAATTGTAATGTGAATGACAATATTTAAATTTCAGAAATTCTTTTTTGAAATTACTAGCGGGCCCGGCAGACGTTGTCCCGCCCTGACTATAAAAAAATTCTTGGCAAATTATATACTAAAACCTTCCTCATGAATCACTTTATCTACTGGTGAAAACCGCAAGAAAATCCGTTCAGTAGTTTTTGAGTTTATCGCGAACAGACAGACAGACAGACGCGGTAGGGGACTTTGTTTTATACTATGTAATGAAATACTATGTGATGATTAACATTAGTGGGGTTTTCATATCTGTTGCTACTCGGAGCTTGTAATTGTATACATTCCTATAATGTTTATTGATCAATGAAACGTATTACGAGCTGCAAAATGATGAGTAGGGCTGTAGCTAGAGTCGAATTTGAGGTGGGGTATTGTAGCATTGGTTACAGGTAGGGTGGAAGTAAAAAATATATTATAATTGATCAGCCCTCGAGTGTCATAAACTGTGGTATGTTCGGAAAAGTTTAGATTCATATCGCTATTTTTTTTATCTTAAAGTATGAACAAACAATTTAATTATAATAATTTATCGTAGTTTTTTGTATTTTTAAGGTTAGTAGGGCATTGCGCTCGCCCACCCCTCCTCGCTACGTGATGATGAGCTGCAAAATCATTACATAGTATAAAACAAAGTCCCCAACCGCGTCTGTCTGTCTGTCTGTTCGCGATAAACTCAAAAACTACTGAACGGATTTTCATGCGGTTTTCACCGGTGGATAGAGTGATTAATGAGGAACGTTTTAGTATATAATTTGTCAAGTTTTTTCATAATAAGGGCGGGACAACGTCTGCTGGGCACGCTAGTATAATATATGAATATTACGTGTACACAGGCTCCTATACTACGCGCCCCTAATCTGACGCAAGCACAGCAATACTGCCGATCACGCTTACGTAGCATGTCATGACGCGAAATTATAAATTTATCTCCTGCCAAAAATATCGCGAGAAATGAGTTTCCACTTCAAAATATAATTATTTTTATTACGTGTTTGGTTAAATTTTCTTCATTATACGTCCGAAATTATAGAAAAAACACGAATAAATGATTCGATTGGAAAAATGTATGTCAAACGTATATAATATTACAAAGCTTGGGGAAATTCCGATTCGACCTTGAATTTCGTTTCACACACTGTTGTTATTTTTGTCCGGCAGAATTGTCGTTGGCCGAAGTGCATTATAATTATTTGAAGTTGTAGCGCGTTTTAATTTTATATTGAACTAGCTGACCCGTGCCTACTTCTTTGGGCGGTGAACATTTATAAAAAAATAATTTTTGTGACTTAAATATAAAAGTCAGACATATGCTGTCGCTGATTATTTTTTTCGACCGTTTTTTCTCCGACTTTGCAAATCCGACTATCACAAAAAAGTCTTTTCATTTTTCGGACTAATACTTATATAACGTGAGTTTGTATTGGTAGAACACTTTTCAAAATCGATTTAGTAGATCCAGAGATTATCTCCTACGTCTTCACAAACTCATAAACTTTACTTCTTTACAATATTAGTATAAACTACATGTATCACTACACTCACGTTTAATTTTTCAAATTTTATATCAATGTTAAGTTGGGTAAGCTTAACCCGCCAATGTTTAAGGTAGAAAATACTCACCCGGACTTTGAGATGGGTTCAAAAGTAGCCATATTTTTGATTCATGGTGTATGTGTTGAATTAAATGAGTTAAATCCAATTTTAATCGTTCATATAACATGATTAATTTTTTTTAGATTTCCATTTTATATACACTGAGAACAATGGTTACATTATGCCGTCCATAAGGTTTTTAGTTTTTTTAATGATCTTTATATTTTATACTAGCCTCTGCCTGCGACTTCGTCCGCGTGGTATAGTTATTTTGGGCTAACGCTAACACGCAGCGGAAGCTCTCAAAAGGGAAAAAACCACGATTTTGAAACATTCCTCATTGGTGCTCCGCTCCTATTGGTCATAGCGTGATGATATATAGCCTATAACCTTCTTCGATAAATGAGCTATATAACTCTGAAAGAATTTTTCAAATCGAAGCAGTAGTTCCTGAGATTACCCCCTACAACGTCACGAACTCACAAATTCACAAACTTTACCTCTTTATAATATCTATTATTACTAGCTGACCCGTGCCCACTTCGTTGGGCGGTAATAGGCATTATCAAGCTACAACTTTTTTCTAGAGTTCAATCATATATCTCTCATCGTTAAGGCAGCGTTCGTAAGAAACGTTTTCGTTCGACCATTTTTTCTCCGACTCCCCAGATATTACCCTCTACAACCTCACAAACTTTACCTCTTTATGACATTAGTATACAAAATATAACTAGTTAATAGCTTCTGCCCGCGACTTCGTACGCTTGGAATGGTTATTTTGGGCTAAGACGCAGCGTAAGCTCTGAAAAGGAAAAAATACCCCGATTTTGCAACATTCTTCATTGCTGCTCCGCTCCTATGGGTCTTAGCGTGATGATATGATTACCCCCTACAACGACACGTCACAAACTCACAAACTTTACCTCTTTATAATATTAGTATAGATTTTACATGTACAAAATTTGAAGATCTTGAAAAATAACGTAAAACATTAAAAACGACTAAAATTGGGTTTTGGTTTGGGATAAACTTATTAATGTTGTGTATAAGTTTAAAACATAATTTTACTAATATACTGAGAATAAGAAGTAATCAATATTAATTAATGAAATTTTGATCAAGGTAAATAACTTTTATATGAGCTCACAATAAAAGTGACAAAAATGAAATCTCTTAAATTTTAATCAGTTTTCTAAGCTAGTAAGGTAGTAACTAGTCTCTTTAGCTACATTTTTTTATATCAAAGGAGGCAAACGAACATGTGGATCATCTGATTTTATGTGATCACCACCGTCCATAGACACTAGCAACACCAGGGGAGTCGCAAGTGAGTTGCCAGCCTGTGTAAGGGGGTGGGGAAAGGAAAGGGAGAGGGTGAAAGTGAGGTGGGCCTCCAGCGTTCTCACTGACCGAACGAAACCAACTGATGTCAACCTTGTGTTTTATCAAGGTGGACAAGTTCGTAGTTCGTAACTTGTAAACACGATATCGAAAGTTAGATTATGCCTTGACTTCGAAATAGGTTGTACAATGCGATCCACAACATCATATGGCATACTGTGTGTTGCTAATGAACCAACAGGTTGTTTCCCGGTATACATTTTAACCTGGCGAGGATGTGGAAGGGCCATTTTGACCCCATCAATTTTTAATCGTGTGTAGATTTTTTTCGAGCCATCGTATAGTTTTGTTCGTCTCAGTAGCTACTGCTAAGGTACCCACGCGTGCGCCCCGCACCACTACTCTGTCGGCCGCCGTCTACGACGGAAGTTATATCTGCTTGAAACCGCGATAGGGTAAATTTGACCGCGTAACATTTTTTTGCGATGTTTCAAAAATATTTTTTAAGTAATATTATGATATTTTCAGGTGTTTTCGTACAAAATGAATAGCCAGGAGCGTAAAGATGAGCGCATACGTCTTTTTTATATTTTCAATCTCGAGATTTACACGGGAAAGTATCCAGATGGGTTATATTTAGTCGGCAATAAACGTTTTGACGCTGCGTGACTAGTATCACATCTGTTTAGTGAGCATAAGCTTACTTCTGTTGGTACAATGCGTAAGAATAAGAGTCAACTTCCAAGGCTCCAACTAACAATTCTCCCGGTCATGGTGGAAATATTTATTCGTCGAAGTTTGCCTTTCAAAAGGACAAACGCTCGTGTCGCGTATACAAAAAAAAAACAAGGTTGTTCTACTTATGTCTAATCTCCACCACAATGCTGAAATTGATGAACACAGTAACTAAGCAAAAACGTCGCAATCTTCTAAAAACATTGGGCGAATGACATATGAAGTCAGAATGAGTAATTTCATGAAGAAATTTATAATTTTCTAGTGTTTTGCCAAAATGTGTTTAGTTATAATATTTTATGCTATTATAAGCGTGTTTTATTTTATCAAGTCATATAAATAACATGTAACTACCTAATACTTAGTTATCTTTGGTTCGAAAATAAAAAAAATGCCATTTTAAGCGTAATGAGATACAGGGTTAAAAAGACCCTCGACAACCTCCACGTAAATATTTTCACCGCATCCTTGCCGGGTTAAGAGTTAAAATGTAGTAATTTCTCGCGTCTACTAAAATTATGATCTTATTGTTATATTTCGCTTGGTTAGAAAGAATGTACTAGCGTTTCATCTATGGTTGAACAATCACTAGGAGTATACGTTATTTTTCAATCTCCAACAAAAGCTTCATTATCAAACGTTACATACCTATAAACAATATTATGTGTTACATTATAAAATTCTACGTAAAGTTATTTATCTCTAAGGACTCTACGTTTTAGATATATTGGTAGCTAATGATAATTTTTCAAGACAGGAAATACCAGATTGATATTTTCTTTCGTCTGGAACCCATCATGAATTGTCATGTAAACAAGTCGGAAGTCGCTCTGTTTCTGCGATAATACGCCCTCTGTCGTTCTGATAGTAATTCAACACGCAGTGCAATTGCCTGTGCGGAATTAAACTCGAGATGTGTAGGCCGTGTGAGTTGTTGATTACAATTTATAGTACGGGGCCCGCGACGATATTGTTATGATTGAAAATTATCGTTTATTACGCTTTGTGTGTGTGTTTGTGTGTGTGTTTTTTTAAATCTTGAAGCGTGTCTCATAATTTGTTAGACTAGTGGTTGTATTGTGGCGAGGGTTATTCTGTGGTTCACATTCGAATTCTAACAATGTCATCTCATTTCAGTTAAAGAATTGTCACAAAGCAATTATTGATGTGTCAACCAATACCGGGAGTTATTATAACAAGGGGGCCACCAGATTGTTAGAACAGTGAAATTATCGCAAGAGACTTGTAATATTATCTACTCAGTAATGCCAGCAATCATCTGGAAGATTGATTGCCAAAAAAAATTATGTGGTTTTATGAAACCACGATGCTAATTAATATTTTTTCGAACCGTAGGCATTAAATGAAAACTATTCGATTTAGGGTTTTAAAATCGCATTTTTTATCTTAACTTAATAACTGTAAAATGGGAATGATAATGGAAAATCAATAAGTAAGCAAGATATCCGACTATAAATTTGAATTGAAATCTGTGTATTAAACACTTAATAAATACAATCATTCAGATGATATACGCATGTTAAAAAACTGAGCACAATATTTATTTACATCATTGGATTACTTTGAATTGAGCCAAAGGCACCGCCATATTAGTCTTGACCGCTCTGCCCGAGTGCTTTTCATTTTATCCCTACTCTGCGGCCGGTTGTGATGCGACATGCGTTAGACGACGAAAAAAATTGAGGCGATGGAAAACAATTGATACTTTATAGTAACACTTTTTAATTTTACAAATAATGATGCATTTGGGTTTAAATATTGGAATTTCATTCGTCACAGGCCACGAGGAGAACGGCGTCTCTAGCGGTGGTACTGGTGACCCTGCTGTGCTAGCCGTCGGGCCGGCGCACCATCCTCTCATCTACACCAGGGAGGAGTTATTCCGTTTGAGGAACTCGCCGCTCGTAAAGCATAACCTCGAGAACGCGTTCGCGGGGAATGCTGCATTCGCACTGTAAGTATTCATGTTAATGTTCATTTTGGACAGAAAATAATACGTGCAGTGTCGAGGCGACAACCCTATTCACCTACGACTGAGGGAGACGTTGGAATAGACTGCGCAGTGATAGCAGCTACGCGGGCGCGTGAGCAGCGCGGGTGGTCATAGTTGGTAGGGTTGTCGCCTCGACGTCCAGGTCAATCGACGTTTTTGTCTATTCAATTGTATAAATTTGTAGCTTTTATGCGTGGTTACATTTGCTTTATTAAAAATTTTACCTACCTCTCGGGGCAGTGCTTTATTCTGGATGCAAGCTATTATATTCTTTTTTGTACCCTTAAAAACGTGTATGCAAGATTTCTTGTTGGTTGTTTGAGTAGTTAAAGCTTAACGAACAAACTCACCTTCGTATTTATAATATTAGTAAGGATTCTTCAAAGAGTGGCGTTGCGATTAATAAAATGAAATTTCATTAAATTACTCTTGTAGCGATAGAGTACCTATGTTTTTTGTAAAAATATATTGTACTAGGTTTTGCCCGCCGTTTTCCTCGCATTAATTTGGGTTTGACATCTACCTCGGGAATAGTATTTTTTTAGTATTTTAAGTACACATGTCTTTCTCTGTACGCCTGTCGACGTGTACGCAAAATTTCATGGTGTTCGGTTGTGTAGTTTAGGCGTGAATGCGTAACAAGCAGATATTCGCATTTATAATATTAAACGAGATTTTTTCGAGTGTGTCCGACCGGGTGGCAACCACCATACACAAGGTTTAACACTCAACATAGTAGTAAACTTACGTGTGTCACTATTAAATACAATAACTAAATCGAGTTGGACAATATCTGTAATCGGCTGGATCGCTACTACCATACAGATGGCGATAAACCTGTCACAGTGAATCTTTTTGACAAATTTTTACAATTTATCCCGTTCCGTTATCAGTCAGTCTATTTCTGATTGTTGATTAGTTGTAATTTTCACGGCGATCGCGGTTGTTTGTATTCTACTGCACTCGCCACCAGGCACAGTGCAGTCTCTGTGTCGTGTTACAAAAAAAACGTAAATTTTAGCGTTTATTTAATAGACAAAAGTAAATAATGTTATCCGTTTACATCCCCTCTCTTGCGTATGCGTACTACATCGCTTACATCCCTAAATGAAATTGCCGTGATATTTTGTTTGTTAGATAAGGATCAAGTATCTAAGAAGTGAATCTAACAAATTTGATCGAAATCTAAGTTGTAATTTCTGTAGTAGTGTAGAGTAGTGCGCGCACAAGGGCATATCTATTACATTTTACTTACACAATAAGAATAAAGATTAATTTTATAAAAAAGCAACGCCACTTTTTTAGATAATATCATAATAAATAAGCATTATATTATAGACTTCACAGGGTGTTGAAGAAACGATCCGAGTCACCGAACGAGGAAGACCGAGGAGGGAAGGGCGATGCACCAAACGAGAATCATAAGGTCAGTTATACATAAGTTTGATATGAGAGCCAATTTATTTATAAAATACTACCGTTAGTTAATCACTACATATTATAAAACAAAGTCCTCTGCCACGTGTGTCTGTCTGTCTGTTCGCGATAAGCTCAAAAACTGCTGAACGGATTTTCATGCGTTTTTCACCGGTAGATAACACTAATTCATTAGAAAGGTTTAGGTATATAATTTGTCAAGGTTTTCTTATTATCAGAGCGAGACAACGTTGCTAATTATAATGTACTAAACCCGACCGAGAATATCGAATTTAGATATGGACTAGCTGCACCCGCGACCTCGTCCGCGTGGAACGTAATGTAAGAAAACAGTGATTAATAAAATCGTCTGAATGTATTAATTCCATTTGCTTATCTACTTTTCTCTCGTACTTAAGTCGTATTGTCATTAAAATGACAATAACTTTTGATAAGAGTGAACCGATTTTAATGAAACCAAGACAAAATGTTACTCGAGGATATGCTTTATGATTTTATTTGGTTGAGGTTTTATCGCAAACGCAGGACGTCAGCAATGATGCATGTTCATACAAACAAACAAACAGAAAGAAATTTCTAAAAATGATTGAAATGTATTTCATTACTTATTTCGAGATGTCTGCAACATTTTTTTCGCAAAAATGTACAAAGTACAGACGCGTTAGATTTACATTCTTATTAAATGTACAGACTAGCGTTGTCCCGCCCTGATAATACAAAAAAACCTTGACGAATTATATACTTAAACTTTCGTTATGGGTCACTTGGTCTACTGGTGATAACCGGATGAAAATCTGTTGAATGATTTTTTTGTGTTTATCGCGAATAGACAGACAGACAGACGCGGTAGGGGACTTTGTTTTATAATATGTAGTGATAGATGTAGATGAGAAATAGTAATAAAAAAATAAATAACGTGTTGCGATAGATCGTGTACAGGGAGCGTAGGTCGGCGGACCCGCGCGAGCGCGTCCGCAAGGAGAGCGAGACGAGCGGAGGGGGCGGTATCGTGCTGTCGCCGCAGCGGCGCTCGTTCACGTCGGGGTGCGGCGCGCCGAGCGCTGCGCCCGCACAGCCGCCGCACGTCGCCCGCACGCGCCCCGACTCGCCGCTCTCGACGCCCGCCGCGACGCACTCCGCACCGCCCAAGACCGAACAAGGTAACCCTTATTACCACTATTCTTACCCCCCTGTATGACCAGACTAGGTGTGTGTGTGTGTGTGTGTGTGTGTGTGTGTGTGTGTGTGTGTGTGTGTGTGTCGGCAGCGATACAGCGACACAAAATCTTACATCACTGCGACAACATTACACATGTCACCTCCACACACGTACACGGCATACACGCGCTTACATATGAAAGTGGAAGGGTTTCATTTGATTTTTTTTTTATATCAAAAGGAGGCAAACGAACACGTGGGTCACCTGATGTTAAGTGATCACCACCGTCCATAGGCACCAGCAAGACAAGGAGAGTCGCAAGTGCGTTGACAGCCTGTGTATGGTGGAGGGGATAGGGAATGGGGGAAGGGGAAGGGAGGCGGGCCTCCGGTGCTCTCACTGACCGAACGAAACGCAACAGTGCAAGTACTGTTACTTCACGTCGGTTTTCTGTTGGAGGGTGGTACTAACCCGGACGAGCCGACCCATTCATGCTAAAACTAGTAATAGCTACAGCGTGGCTCTACCACCTACAACAATGTTTGTAATTGTTTTCCCTTATCAAACTGAAATAGTTTAGAAAATTATCCGATACGAAATATATATAAGAGTTGTTGAGGTATTTATGCTTGGTACACATATATGTTTCAACAAGTCGTATATGTATGAATAGTTAGCTTAGCTTAGCTCAGATAGGTCGCGAATTGCATGTATCAGGTAAAAGCCCAAGACGAGGTGAGACGTGCATCCTTGAGCTAGTTGCCCAAATAAAATCGGCTGAGTGTCTAAAGCCCTCGGTCCGGTGATTACTTTGCGCTAATCATTAAAAACGATGTTCCAGGAATTCGGTATCCTAACTCTACCCCTCAGAACATTCTTGATAATTTAATTTATGTCCGTAAAAACTTTGAAAACCTGTATTTTGTAAAGGACCAGCATGATCTAAATACTAGAAACTGTAACAAACTGGTCGTCCCATGTTTCAGACTTAGCAAAACCAGTAATAGTTTCTTAGGTAATAGTGTTAGGTTTTACAATAAAATCCCAAAACATATTACCGATCTGCCGGACTGTAAGTTTTAGCGCCACGTCAAACGGGTTTTAGTGTCGAAAGGCTGTTATAGAGTGGATAAATATGTGAACGATGGTGATGTCTGGAATTGACTCCTCTCTATGCATCCACTAAAAACGGTATTGTGACGTATAATGTATTCGAAATATATATATATATATATATATATATATATATATATATATATATATATATATTAAAAAGATGTACCCGATCGAGTTTCTTGCCGGTTCTTCTCGATGACTGGGTTGTTTTCCAAACCGGTGGTAGTTTTGACGTTCATAAGCGCCTTATTAGGGCCTAAACTGAATAAAGCATTCTTGATTTGATTTGATTTGAATCCACAATTAAATATCATAGTGGACGTTAATTTACGAGTTAGTGGACGAGATTTAGTGTTTTTTTTAAATGGAATTTTTCTCCTTAATATTGAAACTTAAAAAAATAACGTTTCGCCAATTTCGCCAATATCACGTGGATAGAGTCATTAACGTTGAAAATTATAATCTTAATCAATTGTAATTGATCAATAACTTTATATTTAAAAAAATATTTTAAAAAACAACCTTTTATACTAATTCGCTGAAAAGATAAATCTTTTTTTTTTTCAATGTATATAACGGGTATCTTGAAATTCGCCACTTTGTCTTTATATCATCATATATCAGGAGTCAAAAACGTGCAAAATTGCATAGTCTTAAAACAACTGGTTCTACTAATTCAACTTGCAATGTTTGACCAAAACAAATAGCCATTGAAAGCTGAACAAGTTTCTAAAAATGAAATGTAACTTGAAGAAATAAAAAACCGGTTGCTAATCTATACTTCTATACTAATAATATTATAAAGAGGTAAAGTTTCTGAGTTTGTGACGTTGTAGGGTGTAATCTCAGGAACTACTAGTCCGATTTGAAAAACTCTTCAGTGTTATATAGCTCATTTATCGAGAAAGGTTATAAGGCTATATACCATAACGCTAAGGCCAATAGGAGCGGAGCACCAATGTAGAATGTTTCGAAATCGTGGTTTTTTTTCCTCTTGAGAGTTTCTGCTGCGTACTAGTGTTAGCCCAAAGTAACTACTCCACGCGGACGAAGTCGCGGGCAGAGGCTAGTATTTTAATATTAAATATTAATAACTGAGACGGTAGCTTATAAATTATTTTTAATTCAAACTAGCGGGTCCGGCAGACGTTGTCCCGCCCTGATTATAAACAAATCTTTGACAAATTATATACCAAAACGTTCCTTATGAATCACTTTATCTACTGGTGAAAACCGCTTGAAAATCCGTTCAGTAGTTTTTGAGTTTATCGCGAACAGACAGACAGACAGATGCGGTAGGGGACTTTGTTTTATACTATGTAATGAAATATAAGTCTTTAAGTACACTTGTAATATCATAGAACTTTTAAACTGTGAATTTGTTCTCTCAACATTAGTTGAGGAGGTAGATCGATTGACGTTCATATATGTCGCACTGAGTTGACGTCTGGCGCTTTCCTATGGTGGTTGATTTGCCAGATATCATATTGAAATTCTGTGTTATTGACGTGTGTGATCCTTTTTAAGCGCATGCAAGCTCTGATATTGATTTAAAGTAGATATTGTTAAAATAGATAAAGTATAAATAAATAAATATTCTAATGACCAGAAATATTAGTAGGAGGTAGTAATAAACAACAATTTTCTGACGACAAAATCTGGCCTAGTCTATAATATAAAACTGTATTTGCTTTATATCGATACAAGTTTTTCGTCTGTTAAAGGCCTATAAAAAATGGCAGACACAGGTGGTGCGTGCCTTGAGATTGGCATAACACTGTATAGCTTTGCCAATAAAAAAATATATAATTATTTCAGCCCCCACATTTTAAAATGAGCAAAGTTTTAGCGGTTCCTAATATTTTTTTACGTTATTGTTCAAGATCTTCAAATTTTGTATTTTGGATAAATATGGAATTCATAACAAAAAGTAAAAACTATCATGAGCAGTAAAATTTCAATTTCATTCTCGATGTATAAAATCTGGAAATGTTTAAAAAAATTGAACATGTTACATGAATGATTACAATTGAATATATCTCATTTTGAAATGTAACGACTCATTTGTATGTAGTAGAAAATTAAATAAATGTTTTTGTGATTATTATTTACTAGCAGAACTTGCGGCTTCGCTCTCCTTAATGTCCATTTGATCTATATCTTGGGAACAGTATATATTTTCTAGATGAAATTTGCCCTATGCTCTTTTCTGAACCCCTGGATAACATGTATGCAAAATTTCACGCAAAATTTCATTTCGCATTTATAATATGACATTCCAAAGTCCCACCAAAAAGTCGTAATACTATACTAGCAGACACGGCAGACGTTGTTCCGCCCTGATAGAAAAAAAAAAACCTTGACAAATTATATACCTAAACCTTCCTCATGAATCACTTTCCCTACTGGTGAAAACCGCATGAAAATCCGTTCAGTAGTTCTTGAGTTTATCGCGAACAGACAGACAGACGTGGCGGAGGGCTTTGTTTTATAACATCTTCATATTTGTGTGTTTATCTGTTGTACAGTCGGCCGCAGGATTGGTTCCGGTCGCATTATGGTCCGGGATGTTCCGACCGGGGGTTGGGACGAGCCGGAGTACCGTGCCGAACCCTACAGGCCTCCGCACCGGGACAGGGACCGCGACCACAGGACCAACGGGGATAGGTAACTTAATTAAATACCATTAATTTATTTAATTATATATTACAAATAAGAATACAATTTGACACATGTATAAAATAATGAGGTATAGAACAAACTTTTGCACTCATGAGAACGGACCCAGATCTAAGTATTCTGGTGAATTTTCATTACAACTATTTCAAGGGTTGAAATGATATCCTAATTAGTACCTATATATTAGGGTGTAGTGAAAAAAACAAATTTTTTTTTTCTTAGCCTGGGGGTCAAATTTGTAGCTTATAAAAAACAAAAATTTTTGAAAAAAAAAAAAATATTTTACTCAACATCTTGAGCCAGCCCACTCATTTTTAAAATTAATTACGAGTAAAAATATTTGGTTGCAAAAAAAAAATTTTTTTTTGTCTTTGATTCTCTTAAAACATCTAAGAACTGGCAATTATGATCATTTCCAACTCAAATTTTATTCTAGTGCCCTAAAGAGGAATGGTACTTTTTGGGATTTTTTTTTTAAATTAAAACAATAGTCACAAATTTTTTTTTTTAACTTGTAATTTTTAATTGGCATAAAAGAGGATACTCTGAAGTTTCTAGAACGCCTTCAAAAATTTTTTTTTTTGCAACCAAATATTTTTACTCGTAATTAGTTTTAAAAATGAGTGGGCTGGCTCAAGATGTTGAGTAAAATTTTTTTTTTTTTTTTTTCAAAAATTTTTGTTTTTTATAAGGTACAAATTTGACCCCCAGGCTAAGAAAAAAAAAAAAATTGTTTTTTTCACTCCACCCTACTATATATTAGTCCTGAATAGTTAATACACTGAGGTGTGTCGCATTTGTGTTTTAGTTAGATTGCGTCTCTTTTCCTTGCAGTGGCAGAATAATGCCCTAATGAAAAAGTTATACTACAGTATTATTGTTTATTGTGTTGTTGTGATGTTTTTTTTTAACTCAAAGATCAACTCTAGTAATACGAACGTACGCTCATCGATGCTGTGTTCTAACACGCCACCGCTGTGTCATAATTACCTCAGATATTTGTGTCGTTACGTTTCAAAGTAAGCTAAATCCAATTTTAATCGTTCACATAACACGTTTAATTTATTTAACACTAGCCTCTGTCCGCGACTTCGTCCGCGTGGAGTAGTTACTTTGGGCTAACGCTAACACGCAGCGGAAGCTCTCAAGAGGAAAAAAACCCCGATTTTGAAATTTTTTTCATTGGTGCTCCGCTCCTATTGGTCTTAGCGTGGTGATATATAGCCTATAACCTTCCTCGATAAATGAGCTATATAACACTCAAAGAATTTTTCAAATCGGACCATTAGTTCCCGAGATTATCCCACCTACAACGTCACAAACTCACAAACTTTACCTCTTTATAATATTACTAGCGGGCGCGGCAGACGTTGTCCCGCCCTGATTATAAAAAAAATCATTGACAAATTATATACCAAAACCTTCCTCATGAATCACTTTATACGCTGGTGAAAACCGCATGAAAATTCATTGCGTAGTTTTTGAGTTTATCGCGAACAAACAGACAGACAGACGTGGTAGGGGACTTTGTTTTATACTATGTAATGAAGTATAGATTACCAATTTTTATACACCGACAACTAAGTTCAAATTTTGTCGGTCATAAGGCTTATAGTTTTTCTTTATGAATTTACATGTACTTAATATCTTGAAAAACGACGTAAAATATTAGGAACGGCCAAAATTGAATGTAGTTTATTTTGAAATGTAACGACACATTTGTTTTTTTTTTTTGTTTTAAACAGACTCGAACGTCGATCATTCAGTCGAGACAATTACTCTGATATGAAGAGGGACAGGGAAGATCATTACAACGACAAACCTCGTGAAAGGCAAGTACCTAAAATATTATTATAGATGGTCCTAGTGCTGCTGTATTCAGGTTAGAAGAGTGTGGTTGGTGCACTGGTAACGAGTCGTTTCAACTAACTCGTCAGTGGTACCTATTAATTACTCTCAAGAATGCGGCCTTTTCGAACTTTTTTGTTTCAATTTCGTTTGTTTTCGCACAAATATATTCGGAATTAGCAATATAATGGGTGAGAGGGGTGGTCGCGAATTTATACGAGTCACTGCTCTTCTCTTGACGTGTTACACGAGCATTATACAGGCTGAAAGTTTGACAGTAGCAATATTTATGGAGGATACTCGTCCACTCGATTCTCATTCTAAAACAATTAAAAAAATAGGTGCCTAATATTTGCCCTAATTATCTAGAAAAATACAAAAATTATACTCAATCGTCTACGAGTCTATGTTAAAGCACAGTGTCAATGATCGTCCGGGGAAAGGGAAAGTGAACGTGGGAACGGCAGGAACAAAAAAAGGGTTTATTGTCCGTTTTATTATCGAAAGTTATTAACTACGTGTTGCCCCTTGCAACTTTCGGCGCCTGTCATTGCACCTAGGTTTATTATGATTATATCTATACTTCTGAAAGTCTTAGAACAAACTTTAAATTAGGTTCTCTTTGTTGTTTATTAGTATTTGTTTTGATATTATTATTGTATATGTTAAAAGTGACTATGAGCTATCATCTCTTAGAATATTGTTAGTGACTATTAGTATACCTAACACCTGGTATAATAAGGTCACAATTATTTGTCAGTCATGATTTAGGTGCAAGTTAAAGAGTCATGGCAACTTCAAAGTCCTTCAAATGTCTTGAGATTAATGATCACATGCTTCAAAAAATTATCAAGCGATGACATAAAACATAGGCATTGTCTAAAAATGTTCTTTAATTTAAAACTCAGAATCATCTAAACGCTCGATGTGGATTGAAATGAACAAGAGATAAAAAATATTGGTTGAATTTTTCATTAAAAAAAAAAGACTATAACGCGAGTGTTGACATGTTGATTTTCTTAAAATTTAATTTCGTCCAAACGTTAAGTTAATATGCGTCACCATCAATTAAGTCAACCTGTAATCAGGTATTAGGCTTCCATGAGACAGACATAAGCTAGTTTGAGGTCATAGTTATGGCTAATATTTGAGTCGTTACATTTTATAATAAGCTAAATCCAATCTAAGCCGTTACTAATAAATATTACGTTATTTTTCAAGATCTTCAAATTTTATATTTTGTAAAATATGAAGTTCATAAAAAAAAAGGTAAGAAGTTTGTGAACAGCAAAATTTGAACTTCGTTCTCGATGTATAAAATCTGGAAATGTTAAAAAAATTATATATGTTATATGAATATATAAGAGATTCCCACCTATATATTGACTCATCTCGATATCTCTGGAACCATAAGGCGTAGCGACTTGAAATATGGTAGGAATATTGCTTTTGCCGAGTAGAGGTCAGCTAAGAACGGATTTTACGAAATTCCACCCACAAGGGGGGTTGCGGGGGCGTTAACAATAGAGTTTATTTTACTTTTCATAATCAGGGCGGAACAACGTCGGCCGGGCCCGCTAGTGTTATATGAATGTTTAAAATTCTAATTAGCTCATTTTGAAATGTAACGACTCATTTTGTAAAGGAATTTTAGAAATAAAAGAAATTTGTTATTTGTATTTAAAAACATGTTGAACACTGGGTTTTTAATTAATCTCGATCATTATAGCTTTTACCTTAGAAGGTTCTAGAAGATCTGTATCAAGGGTAAAGTTGTTTTTTTTTTCATTATAGAGAGGATAATCGCCGTTCCGGTGGTCGTTACAATCACCGACGTTACGACAAAGAGGACGAACCAGAATGGTAAGAGGCTGATAAAGTAGAATTTAAATTTCTCAAATGACAATCTCGTAATTCGTATTATCTGAGGCATTAAAGGTTAACCCGGTTAAAGAAACAGCTAGACAGACAAAAAAAACTTATAAAAAATGTTGTGTGTAGTCCACTCGCGATAGAAGTGAAATTTAGTATTCTGTTTAATTTTTAATAGAATGAGATGAATATGCAATGAAGGTGGTAAACATTAGTTTTCGGAATACTTTGTAATATTTTAGTATATATATTAACAGCGTTTAATAATACACAACACAGAATACTTTTTAAAAGTGTGTGTTAGTAACTACGATGCAACAGAAAATAATTTCAACATTTCTCTCTTTTTCTTCCTCTCTTTAGATATTTCGAATACATTAAGAATATACTATCTCATTCTCTCACAGCCTATCACCTATATATATATTAGTTTATAGCTATCTCTTTTTCGTTTCATAAAATTCAATTCACACATCATCCCAAAAGAAGTTTTACATTCAAAATTCCCTTTTTGTATTCCGGTAACGTGCAACATTAGATAGAACTGGAGAAAACTCAAGAAACATAGTTTTTCAAATTACGTATAGCCACTTTAGTAGTATTAAGATACTAAAAAAATTGTATATTTTGATTTGAAATTGATATATTATTATGTAATTATATCATAGGTTCAGCGGAGGACCGACATCGCAGTTGGAGACTATCGAGCTACGTGGTTTCGACGAGCCTACTAAGAAAAACAGTAGCTCCAACGCCAAAGACGAGGTAAAATTATACTAATTCTGTCTCTATTATATATTAACTCTATACAAAAGCAGTGGGAGATCCTTCATAAAAGAAAATCAAAAATCTTTTTTTCATCTATATTTTTCACCTATTGATCATCTATACTTCTATACTAATATTATAAAGAGGTAAAGTTTGTGAGTTTGTGACGTTGTAGGGTGTAATCTCAGGAACTACTAAACCGATTTTGAAAATTATTTTACCAATACAAAGCCACGTTATTTATGAGTCTCATAGGCTACATATCATCACGCTAAGACCAATAGGAGCGGAGCAACAATGAAAAATGTTTTAAAATCGTGGTATTTTTTCCTTTTGAGAGCTTCCGCTGCGTCTTGCCCAAAATAACTATTCCACGCGTGCGAAGTCGCGGGCAGAAGCTATTAACTAATTATATTATCTATAATCTATACTAATATTATAAAGAGGTAAAGTTTGTGAGGTTATAGGGGGTAATATCTGGGGAGTCGGAGAAAAATGGTCGAACGAAAGCGTTTCTTACGAACGCTGCCTTCATTATGAGATATATATGATTGAGTTCTAGAGAAAAGTTGTAGCTTGATAATGTCTATTACCGCCCAATGAAGTGGGCACGGGTCGGCTAGTGTTAAATAAATGAAACACGGTCTGTTATTCAACGTCAGCCTGTTAGAGACCCACTGTAGGGTCATAGGCCTCTTCCCGAAAGAAGGCATGGGCATAATTACGACGTATTGGTGATTTCTAACTGAGAAATCCACAGATCTATGTTTACCCACATAAAATGATACATACTACAAGAACATTTCTCATGTTCAGGTTTCCGCACGATGTTTTGATTCAACGTCAGCCGATAGTGTTACCAGTTTAAAATAGTGAATGTACGCGAATCCCATGATTCGTTAGTACATGGGTTGATTTTCCACCGGTCAAAGCACTAGACCACCATGACTTTTTTATTATTCTGTTATTAAACTTGTGCAAAATGTTTTACATGCATTTGATTGAAATTGAAGTTTGGGAAAATTTCAATATTTTGGATAAGGGAAAGTTCTAGCAACAATGCTTTAAAACTTTTATTTTATAAATGGTTTATTATTTTTTTTCATTGTGATATATCCACATACGTGATTACATACTTGGTTTGAATGAATAAATAGTTTTTTATATGCCCATTCAGTAGGTTTATCTATACATATAATAAGAATTTAAATTTAACGTGTCTGTACTTTTTCGATTTTCGTGAAAAAAATTGTTGCAGGTATCTAGGAATAACTAATATATAGGCTATATATAATCACGCTAAAACCAACATGAGCGGAGCACCAATGAAGAATGTTTCAAAATGGGAATGATTTTTCCTTTTGAGCGCTTCCGCTGCTTGTTAACGTTAGCCCGAAGTAACTATTCCACGCGGACGAAGTCGCGGGCACAAGCTAATTGCTTAGTAAAACTTTCACCTGATGTTAACTGACCTTATGGTTTAAGATACTAGCTTATCAAGCTTAGGGAAACTGCTTATCGGTGGAAACTATAAGCATTTGACAAGAAAATTGCACTTCAAGAGTTGTAGCTTACAAGTTAGGATTAGAAAATACTCTATAGTATGACCGTGTCATTGATTCGAGTGTCGTCTCAGATTAGTCACTTATATATTTACGTCACTGTACAAAAAGGGGTGTAGTGTTTTTGGATTATAATATTTTGTATGCATTTCTGGAGCTTAAACAATTTCATGAATTTTAACATATTATGTGTCGCTAGATTCGTATTAGTTGTGCGAGTAATCTAAGTTATGCAATATTAAAGTATGATGTCTGTGAACAGGCAAAATTGAACATATTTCAAATATTTGGGCGTTGTTTCCAGAAATGGACTGGTGGTGCTCAGTCCCCTGGCGAGCGAGCCGAGCGTAATGAGCGAGCCGAGCGTAACGAACGAGCAGAGCGCAACGAGCGAGCTGAGCGCACGGATAAAGCGGAAAAATGGCGGGACACGTCGTCGCCGCTCTCCAACCGAGCTCTCTCCAACACGCACACCGACACCGCTGATATCAGTCACGTATGTACAACATGTCATACTTTTCTATTATACGATTTGAGTTGTTACATTTCAAAATTAACTAAATCCAAATTTAGCCGATCCTAATGTTACTAATTATTCCTATTTAAATAATACCTAATTTTTAGTCATAGGGGAGTCTAGTAGTTTGACCGGTGGAATATGAACCCGACGTCCGCAGGTTCGAAACCCGATATGTACCAACTAATTTTTCGAAATTCGGCGTATATTTACTAATTTAAATTGGTAACACTATCGGCTGACGGTGAAGGAAAACATTGTAAGGAAACCTGAAGCAGAGAAATGTTCTTGTAGTACTACTGTATGTGGGAAAACATAGAAATGTGGATTTCTTAGAGTTTGAAATCGCCAATACGTCGTGAGATGACGTGGTGATTACGCCCATACCTTCCTTCTGGAAGAGGTCTATGGCACTGCAGTGGGTCTCTTTCATACTGATGATAATGATGAATATTTTACGTTATATTCCAATATTTTCAAATTTTTTACGTGTAAAATATGAATATCATAAAAAGAAACTAAAAACCTTACGAATGGCAAAATTTGAACTTCGTTCTCGGTGTATAAAAATTGGAAATCTATAAAAAATTTAACACATGCACAATTAAAATTGAATATACATTGTTTTGAAATGTAACGAATCAATTGTTGTCAACAGGAAAAGGACTCCGGTGTTGACTCGAAGACTGAAGAGTTGCAGACTAACAATGACCAGCCGGAGTTCAACCTTGACGAGTTCCTCAAGTTCGATTCCATACCTGACGTATTGACTGTGAGTACACGAATAGTTTGTTAAGTTTTTTTTCTCTAGTCATTAAATGACAATTACTTTGGAGTATATAACAAAAAAGAGTTTAATCATGTTGAAGTGATAACTTCTTTAACCGCGTTCAGCGATTTTCGGTAGGGGAAAAACTTACAGGTTTGCGTCACCGGTAATGTGTACATGCTCGTGACGTATTGTGCTTGCGTTAGAGTACATGTTGTATTGATATTTTGTATTCAGCTTGTGCAGCCGATCATATGTTTGATTACTTAATAAAATGTATAGCAGGTGAATGTTTAGACAGTAGCAATATTTCTTGAGGACACTCTGCACTCGATTCTCGTTCTAAATCAATTTAAAAAATAGGTGCTTAATATTTGACCTAATTATCTAGAAACGTACAAAAATTATACTCAATCATCTACGCGTCTATGTTAAAACAGTGTCAATGACCATCGGGTGAAGTGAAAGAGAATTGAAAGTGAAGTCAACCAACTAATGAAAGATAATTTTTCGAAATTTGAACAAAAAAAAAGTTTGTATTGTCCGTTTTATTATCGAAAGTTATTAAATCCAGGCCGCCGCTCGCAGGTTTTATCACCGGTCATTCAACCTAGGTTTATTTGAGTTATTTTCCATACTTTGAAATTCTTAGAAAACTACCTAAGGTTTTCTTTGTTGTCTATTAGCATTTGTTTTGATATTATTATTTAATGTGTTAAATGTGACCATGAAGTGTCATATCCTAGAATACCGCGAGTATCTAACCTTTCACCCGGTATAGTTATTGCTCCGACTGACAATAGATGTGAAAACCAAGACTAAAGTTATTAATTTTAATTTACACATTATGTAATTTGAATAATACTGACTATAATTGATTTCAAAATTCAAAAAGTATGGTTTATTTATCAAATTGTTTCGTAGTTAAACCGTTAGTTTAATGGTTACAGAACGGTGGGAGTGAGTTGGAGAGTGGCAGCCGGTTCAGCCGATGGTTCCACAGAGAGAGTCCCACCAACGATAAGCACTATGAACGACTTTTACATAATATGGTTGACGGTGAGTTCTTATGCATTGTGCATAATTTAGAAGATAAATATGGATAGTGAATCGAAACTTATTTTCTATAGTTTATAGGGTTTTGTTGTTATGTCGGCCTGCGTAAATACCCCTTCACGTTACGCTTGAAAGACCCCATGGTATAGGAAGGAGTATGTTATAATGAGCTGTTGTTGAGAAAGTCTTGTCAATTGCCGTGTAATTTTTTCAGATTTGGACAGCACGACGCGTATCGATCCCGTGCAGCCGATGCAGTCTGTGCAGCCGATGCAGCCCGTGCAGCCGGTCGGTGCAGAGTCCCACCAGCACGTGTTCGCGCCCATATCGCCGGCCGGTGCACCCTCGCGCCCCCTGCCGCAACCGCCCTCACTCCTCGACTTGCTGCTGCGACCTAATGAGATCAGATCCGGTCAGTCACAGTGTCTCATCAGCCTTGTAAGGGTCCCACTGCAGGGCCATAGACCTCTTCCCAAAGGAAGGTATGGTCATGGAAATCCACAGTTCTATGTTTTCCCATATACGGTGGTACTACAAGAACATTTCTCAGGTTCATTCAGTCAGCTGATAGTGTTACCAATTCGACTAGTAAATTACGAAAAGAGTTTTGACGGTATCTTGGAATGTCATGTAGTGGATTTTGACTTACCACAAAAACTCCCTGGAAAGTTTTAACAAGTGGGCCACTGTCTTGTTCGAGCATTGAATTTATTTTATTATTAAAAAAGAAATTTAAAAATAAAATCACTATGGAAACTAGACATTGAATTAACATTCCTCTGTTTAAACCACTTCAACCACAGAACTACATATTTACTACTTTCACACAATCTTTTATAGACATAGGAAAAAACGTGGGCACCACACTGATTACATCAATATGTCTGCTGAAAGAATTTTAACTTTGTGATAGTTAACCCTTCTAGCACTAGTGAATGCTCTATTTGTTCATTGTAGGATTGTAGGGAATTTGTATGGGGTACCCAGAAAAGTAGTAACGTTATGTCTCCATTAAAGTGTCGCCCTATGTATGTGTGCGTCGGTAGCTATATTTGAAAGCCAGTTCTCATTTTAGTCTCATTTTACCAGGTGCAATACTTGCAGTATTCTAGAATATAATACTTCATGGTCACATTTAACATATAAAATAATAGTATCAAAACAAATATTCATAAATAACAAAGAGAACCTAAGTTAAAGTTTGTTCTTAGTCTTTCAAAAGTATAAACGCAATCGTAATAAACCTAGGTGCAATGAACGGTGCCTAAAGCTAATAGTTAAAGTTAATAACCTTCGATATTAAAACTGACAATGAACCCTTTTGTGTTGTTCAAGCCGTTCCCAGGTTCACTAAAAGTGAAAGTGAAATCACCCGACTGTCATTGACACTGTGTTTTAACATAGAAGCGTAGAGGATTGCGTTTAATTTTAGTATTTTTCTAGATAAATAAGTCAAATATTAAGCACGTATATTTTAAATTGATTTAGGACGAGAATCGAGTGCAGAGCATCGTCCATAAATATTGCTACTGTCTAAACTTTCAGCCTGTATACACTATCTAAACTCAAATTGCAGCTCGCTAAATATCTGAACAGTGGGGTGCTTTTCTTACTAATGGTAGATTAATAAATAAATAAGCTGTATTCATTAGTCCAAAAATTTACAGGTAAAATATGAAAATATATTAACTATTTATATATAGGACAGAAGTATCTATACCTATAATAAAAATGCACTAAAGTTATTAAAAACATAATTTTTTTCCATTAATAAAGTTAACATACCCTGGTACTAAATAATCATATTGTTCAATTGAAATGGTTTGAGAATATATTATAAAATGTATGTGTACCTATGTACACGCGTTAGAAGTTATACTTCTTTGGCGTAACAAGATGAGAATCTTTTCAAAAATTTTATCTTTCGCCTTATTATCTACGTTTGTAGAAAAAACGACAGTAACAATAGAAAAATTTATTAAATACATATAAATTATTATCATTTTGTGTTCTTACATGCAGATTCCGTATCAGCTGGTGGCAAGATGCACAGCCTCGAGGAGTTGGAGTCACGTCTCCGTCCGCACCCACCTCATCAAACTCACAATGTACCTGACCATGATCTCACTGCATTTAAACGACTCGTAAGTAACATTCATTTATTATACATACATCAATTTATAAAATTCTGTTAGTCATATTTTAAAACATCGCTGAAACTATTTTTATATTCAAGAAATCAAATTGTGTTGTAATTTTTTGAAGCGAAAACTTCTTTAGGCGCGTTGAGCGGTTTCTTTTTTTGGCAGGAGATGAATTTATAATTTCTCGTCATGACATGCTAGTAAGCGTGACCGATCGTACTTGCTTTTGCGCGGCGGGCGTCAGATTATCGACGCGTAGTATAATATACATATAGAGCCTGTGTTCATTCTAATATCTATATTTTGTATTGAGATTATGGAGCTCATCGTATGATTGACGAATTAATAAAATGTATAAAAAGTATATACAAATTGTACGGAGTGCCAATAGATGTGAAAGAGAGACTAATGACAATAATTTCAATTTAAAAATTTTGAAATTTAAGTAGTTGATACTTACATTAATTAAAAAATTAAAAAAAAAAGAACACAGTATAAATTCCATTGTTTTGAGTGTTCACTTCTGTCGGTGGTACTTATAACTGCCTGGCCTTTTTATTTATTGGAACACTGGACGATCAATGGGTATGGTAGATAAACAAATTCTCCAGAGATGATGATGATGAAGGAAGTCTTCTACCGACTTTGTGTTTAATCGCACCTAATCTAAGAAATACAAGCCATATAGAAGGTATTGTTTCAGCTAGCGCAGGTGTCAGGCGGAGAGGCGGTGCCGGCCGCGGGCGAGCCCGGCCCGCGTCCGCACCCGCACCACCAGCCTCCGCAACCGCATCCCCACGCGCATCCTCACGCTCCTCAGCAGCCGCAGCCCATGAGTCTGCTACAGGTACTGTGTCACTTACGCTACCCCGATTTACGCTACTTCGACTTACGCTACGCACACGTACGCTACACTGACTTCGCTACTTCGACTTACGCTACCCCGACTTACGCTGCTCCGACTTACGCTACTTCAACTTACGTTATACCGACTTACTCTACTTCAACTTACGCTACTTCGACTTAAGCTACGCCGACTTACTTTACTTCGACTGAAACTAGACTTGCGGTACTTCGACTTACGCTACGCCGACTTACGCTACTTCGAATTAAGCTGCACTGACTTACGTTACTTCTACTTATGCTATCATTTTTTTTTTACCGTGGAGTAAAATTCTACATGGGACATTCGGAGGCTCGGGGTGTTTGAGTAGTGTCGACTACCCCACTGCCGAAGCAGAGGAGCAGTGCCCGAAGGTAACTCTTACCGACTAAAAACCCCCGCGATGAACCGTACGCCGCACTCTGGGAGTGTCACGGGGTAGTGTGAGCAAGCTCCGTGACACACCCGACTGAGGCAGCCCGTTTCTGGGACTGCCTTTCTAGTCTGCCGAACCCACGCAAGAGAAGGTCAGGGCCAAGTGGGTCCGCCATTGACTTTCTAACGAGGTTGACTTCTTATCCAGGTCAGCCCCCGTAGAAGCCCCTCCGCCCTACTCAAAATCTAACTCCCCATCCCTACAGGCCCTAACTTATTCCTATTCCCAACCCTACTAATACGTAATCACTACTCTTCCTTACCGTTAAAGTAAGCAAGCTTCTTCTTCTTCTTTTTAAATTGGCAACATGTGTGTGCACGTAATTTCGCCAATATTTTTGTAGGTGGTAGAGCCACGCTGAAGCTATTACTGGTTTCAGCATGAATGGGTCGGCTCGCCCGGGGTAGTACCACCCTCTCATAGAAAACCGACGTGAAGTAACAGTGCTTGCATTGTTGCGTTTCGTTCGGGCAGTGAGAGCGCCGGAGACCCACCTCCCCTCCCTTTCCACTTTCCCCTTCCCCTTCCCTTCCTCCCCCCTCCCCCCACACAGGCTGGCAACGCATTTGTGACTCCCCTGGTGTTGCAAGTGTCTATGGACGGTGGTGATCACTTACATCAGGTGACCCACCTGTTCGTTTGCCTCCTATGATATAAAAAAAAAAAAAAACAAGTGAATAGAGCCATAAACAATGGAGACTGCGTCATACATTCAACAACTTTTTTTATATATCTAGACCGGGCTATCTACAATCAGACACCATAAACAAAGCCCATGTAAACTAGACGTAAAACATATTGTTAGATTAGAGACATACATAAGAGCATTATACTAAAATCTAAAGTTTAATTTTGTTAGTGTTAAAGCGATATCCTATACTGAAAACTTTGTACACTTCAACAAGTTTTCTATGTCAGAATAATTTCACCATAGGTGTTCATAATATAATAATTGTATAATTTGTTGTGTTATATAATTATTCACTTCAGTGTTATTGGTATCTCTCGCCAGTCCTAGTTTTATAATTCCACTTACACGATCAGAGACGCCAACTTGTTTCGAAGATAAGGGATATTGGGAAAATTCTCGAACTTTCTATCGAAAGAAGGAGTTAACTGTTAACTGAATAAAAATATTAATAAAAGATAAAGAAAGAAAAAAAAATAGAGTCTTCTATTTTGCTGTATTATTCTGTTTTGTTATATTAATCTTTGTTTTGTTATATTATTCTATATGGTTTTAATAACCAACTAACTCTTGTGCAGATGTTGAGGAAAAGCATGGAACAGCAGCAGAAAGCTCAACAACAACAACAACAGCAGCAGCAGCAGCAACAACAGCCGCCGCCGCACATACCGCAGGAGCTCCTATACAAGCTCCTGCAGGTTCAACAGGTAACATGTCGTCTTTATTATTACACTACCTTGTGATTGTACCAGCACGCTTATAATTCGTTGATCTCGTTCACGTAGAGGTGGTAGAGGCACGCTGAAGCTGTTACTGGTTTCAGCATGAATAGGTCGGCTCGCTCCCGGTACTATCACCCGACATACAGAAACACCGGCGTGAAGTAACAGTGCTTGCATCCCCTCCCCCCTCCCCCCTCCTCCTCTCCTCTCCTCCCCCTCCCCCAAACACAGGGCGGCAACGCACTTGCGACTCTTCTGGTGTTGCAAGTGTCTATGGACGGTGGTGATCACTTAACATCAGGTGACCCACATGTTCGTTCGCCTACTATGAAATAAAAACATGATAACAATAACGTATTGTTATATTGTTTTTTTTTTTTTGTCTTTTATATATCTATATTACATTACAAAGAAAGAAGATTTAATTGTCTGTTTGCAATTGATGAACTAAAAAATACTCAATCGATTTTGAAAAGAAAACTACATTATCAGCGAGTAACATGGGATGTATCTTATTTTCATAGTCTACATCGACGCGAGCGATACCGCGTGTAAAAGTTAATAATGATTAAAGAAATATTTATTGTCGTTCTTGTAATACTTTAATAGTCCCTTTTAATAGTTTTACTGTTAGACCAAATTCTCCTCTATTATTAAATGACAATGTGGTCTACGATTATAAGTACGCTAAACTTAAGGAGGGAGCTGGCTCTCAAGTTAAGCTGCCGGAACACACCAACAGGTGCCTGGCGACAGATCAACTTGTGAGGGGTAATTAGCCAGGCAAACTTAGATAAAGTCTTACCATAATGAATCCATCGTTTAGTGCAGAGATTCTCAGTTTTCCTTATAGACCATTTTCAGTATTTAGCTAGTTACGGTGGACCCCCTGCTGCTACTTTTCTAAGATAGTCCTAAAACTCGACAAAGAATGTTTCTTAAAATATTCTCCGGCTATATTGATAGGTGAAGGGAAAACAACATTTTAGTTCTTCACTATCGAAGACAGATAAATTTCCGTGGACCCCCGCTTACGATTTGTGAACCCCTATTTTTTTGTCACGCCAACGTAGACCCCCGTCGAGTATCCCGTGAGCTACACCTGAACCACTTAGGGAACTAAGGGTTTAGTGTATACAATACCATCAATTACCACAAATTGAAACTTCATCTGTGTCATCTTTATGGTTTTGAGTCGTCTAATGTGATTCTATTGAATGAACTTCCAGCGGCGTCGTTTTCGGATCAATATGATTTGCAAACTTTCTAGATACGAGCTTACTCCTTCCTTAAGCGCTGGCAATGTCGATGGGTGGCGGAGATCACTTACTATCAGATGACCCTCATGTTCATTAGCCGCTTAAAAAAAGTCATGATAATGTGTTTGCAGCGTCAACAGCAGCATCAGCAGCCGGGTATGGGTGAGATGGGGCACGTGGGTGGTGTATTGCCTCCAGTGGACAGGGAACTGCTGCAGCGCCCCGAGGCACAGGCCATAGTGCAAGGTACGGACTGATATTCCTCATATTGCCATCTACAATCAACGGCTTGCTTGCATATTATGAATAACGGTAGAACCTGTACATTGTACAATGATTCCATTGCACCTATTTATATAGTTTGACAGCACAACCTTCAAATATCACATCGAAATTTGGCTCTAACCATCCATTCTGGATCCTGTTGGAACTGAAAGGCAATGTGTAGAATTAAGTCACTGTGACTGGCTTCATAATATACTGTTTTATATTATGATGGTCTACTAAAAATGATAATATTACCGTTCAGGTCTGAAAACTGGCGACATCAATGTACAGAACTTGATGCAGCAGCTCAATAACCCTAGCATGCAGAGCCGCCATCGCGAGGTCCTACTCACTATACTGAGACAACATCAACAACAAAAACAGGTGATGTTTACCCACAATACTGTTAAATGAACAGGATAACTTAATATAAGTCATTTCCAGAGTGAGAAAGAGGTTTAATGTGAGATCTGTGTCGAATCGGTTCCAATTAGCACCAATATTGGTGGCAAATTGTTGAGTATTTTTATTATTTCATTAATATACTTATAGTTTTTTTTAGTTATCAATATAGTATGATGGATAAATGAATACATATAAATGTGCAATTTTTTTAACAAATCATGAGCCTGACTTTCTACAGTGGGATAAATCTATATTATTATTGATTAATTTTGTCTTTAAAAATAGTGTCCCATATATTTTCCCAATTTCTTTAACCGTTGAATTCTATAATGGAGACATATATTTATTTCACAATAAGTGATCAATGATGATTATTGTATGATGAACAAGTTGTTCCTGTAGCTTCGAATGATTGATTATGTTATCAGTTGATATTGTTATTGATTTTTTGTCTATAAGTTGTCTAAAAAATATACTTCTCATGTACAGAATTTCATTGGAAACTGTCAAGACCTTTCCGCGTTAAACGAGAGACAACATTTTTTAAATTTTTAATTCGGGATCAATCAGTTGTCTTGATAATATTAGTAGATTTTAAAAATAAAATACTACCCTTGTTACTCTCTAACAGTGAAGCTTTATCTGGGTGAAATTATTTTTAAAATGGGTTAGATATTCCTAAAGTCTATTGATTACAAATAAAAAATCAAATCTTACTGTTTTATTATAGTATCACATATCATTACATAGTATAAAACAAAGTCCCCTACCGTGTCTGTTTGTCTGTCTGTTCGCGATAAACTCAAAAACTACTGAACGGATCTTTATGCGATTTTCACCAGTCGATAAAGTGATTCACGAGGAACGTTTTGGTATATAATTTGTCAAGGATTTTTTTATAATCAGGGCGGGACAACGTCTGCCGGGCCCGCTAGTACTAGTATATATCACAGTATTTGGAGGAAAATTACATATAGAGACAGAATTATAGCTTAACTAGCGAGTACGTAAGATGCTGTTCCGCCCGGATAATAAAAAAACCTCGATAAATTATATACCTAAAACCTTCCTCGTGAATCACTTTATCTACTGGTGAAAACATGAAGATACGTCCAGTAGTTTTTGAATTTATCGCGATCAGACAGACGGACAGACGTGGCAGAGGCCTTTGTTTTATACTATGTAATGATAGCTATGTGTATGTAAGATAAGGGTAATGTGATGTGTACACTAATGTTATAAGGGGTTTTACCGCAGATGGGGGGATCCCCGCTGCCGGGCGCAGTGGGCAACGCGTCCCACCTAGTGGTACCACCACATCATCAGCCGCTACGCCTCTCTCCAGTACAGCATCAAGGTAAAACACTGTTTATTTGTGTTTAACATCACTCGATGATCAATGACACTGACGACAGAATAGTTAGTCCCATATTAGGAACGTACCCTTGAAATAGTAAGAAAAAGGAATGTCTAACAATGGAACATTCCGTGCCAAACCAGTTTTGACATGTGATATATTGTCAAAAAGTTGATGTATTATAATATTTTTCTTTTTCGAACTGTGTACTCTATTTGGCCTGACGGGCCTTCACAGCTTCACCGGACTACGTCACGTATTATCATACTATATTACATTACATCATATACCTATAACGTGACTAAGTAATTATTTCGTGGCCTAACGATAAAGTTTAACATGTACCATCGGTGGTACACGTGGCCTAACGATCAAGTTTAACGTGTACCATCGGTGGTACACGTGGCATAACGATTAAGTTTAACGTGTACCATCGGTGGTACACCTGGCCTAACGATCAAGTTTAACGTGTACCATCGGTGGTACACGTGGCATAACGATTAAGTTTAACGTGTACCATCGGTGGTACACCTGGTCTAACGATCAAGTTTAACGTGTACCATCGGTGTTACACCTGGCCTAACGATCAAGTTTAACGTGTACCATCGGTGGTACACCTGGCCTAACGATCAAGTGTAACGTGTACCATCGGTGGTACACCTGGCCTAACGATCAAGTTTAATGTGTACCATCGGTGGTACGTGTAGCCTAACGATCAAGTTTAACATGTACCATCGGTGGTACACGTGGCCTAACAATCTAGTTTAATGTGTACCTTCGGCGGTACACATGGCCTAACGATCATGTTTAACATATACCATCGGTGGTACATGTGACACGGAACATGTTAAAAAGTAGACAAACAATATGGAGATTGGCTTAAATGACTTACACCCAGAGTCATAATTAAAAAAAAATCAATTGTCGATTTGTCCTGAATATTACGGCTGTCTTGTTTTTTATGGTTTGAATAATATAGTTTGATTATTATGCAAAAGGAAAGTGATTTAGAAATAATGACATTTTTCAAATAAACTATGAATTCTGAGATGACATAAAACTTCCAGAACGAAAGTTCTTTTTGGAATGCTTACCGACTTGAAAATGTTATTATTAATAATCTGCAATAGTGTGGTTTGATTTCTAAAATACAAAGAAGAAGGAGAAAATAAGAGTAATGTTATAAAAACTGTAAAGTGACTTAATGATTAATAATAATTGTGTGTTGTTTATAAAAAAAAACACGTTTTTATAACGGACGCAGCGTTTTGCGTATCGCCGATAATGCCTGCCAGTCCCAACACGCTGACGGTCCACCATTCAGGTATAGTTGTCGGTTTAACAATATTTGATTTTAAATTATTCTTTTGCTATTCTAGGGTATTAGGGTATTGCTTATTATATGACATGTGCTACGGTCGATGCTTTGAAGGTAACGGACTCGAAACAATTACAGTTTATACGCGATGTCACCAACTCTCAAAAATATCTACCTCTACAGTTAAAAAATAAAACCCTGAAATGCCCATAATCACTTGAAAAAATCTCCTCTACAAGAAAATCAAATAATTATGGCATTGAACTTGCAGACAAATGTAAAGTTTTTAAGCATTGCTTAGTTTTGCTGACACTGAAGGGGGGAGTTTTTGGCGGAATCATAGAATGTCATGTAGTGGACTTTATTTGTGTTATTTGACTGTATATTCTGTAATATCGGTTATGTTTTACGTACTATCGTTTGGTTCTTGTGAGTACAAGTGAAGTGGATTGGAAATAATACAAAGACGGAGCGTGGATTCTGACTTGCCACAAAAACTCTCTAAAAAGTTCTAACAAGACGGCCACCACCTTGTTAGTTCACTGAAATTATCGCAATAAACTCGTAACATCGTTACCTACTCGACAATGAAAGTAATAGTCTACTAGGAGATTGGTTGCCAAAAATAAAATAAATGTGAAAGGTTAGAGGGGGTAACAGCATTGCTTAGTTTTGCGGGGGGGGGGAGGTATTGTTTTGTTTCCTGACATGAGAGGGAGGGGGTGGGGGATATTATTCTTAGTTTTTGTGACAATGTGAAGGGGAGGAAGGGCGGTGGTAAGAGCAATGCTTAGTTTTGCTGACAATGTGAATGGGTGGGGGGTGGGATAAGAGAATTGCTTAGTTTTACTGACAATGTGAAGGGGTGGGGGGAGGGTAAGAGCATCGCTTAGTTTTACTGACAATGTGAAAGAGGGCGTGGTAAGAGCATTGTTTAGTTTCGCTGACAATGTGTGTTGGGGGGGAGAAATTATTAAAAATTGCATAGGTAATACTTGACAGGCCCCGTATGTCGTGTATATTCAGGTGTTCCTACCCGCATACCGTCGCCGCGCGAGCTCGCCGTCCACACGCAGAGCATCATGCAGGGCGCCCTCATCAAGAAGAAACTAGAGGAGCAGCGTGAGAACTACCGCCGGAGGCACGAGATGCAGCAGCAACAGCAGCCGAAGCAACCCACTCCTATATCCTTCACTCCGACATCTGTGAGTTTACACCATTTTCTCTCGCATCTAATTCTTCGCTGAGGTTAATGTCAGGTATTTGTATCTAGTCTATATAATAGTCTATGGATATTATCTCAAAATCAAAAATCAAAATACTCTTTATTCAATTTAGGCCCTGAGAAGGCACTTATGAACGTCAAAACTACCACCGGTTCGGAAAACAACCCAGTCATCGAGAAGAACCGGCAAGAAACTCGATCTGGTTTATCTTTTCATAATAACTAACATATTTTTTTTATTATTACAACATAATAGACACATAAAGCTACATTCGTTTTTAGTGGTTGCACAGAGAGAGGCGTCATTTCCAGACGTCGCTATCGTTCACATACTGATCCACCCTGTAATAACCTTTATGTATTAAGACCCGCTTGACATAACACTTGAACCTACTATCCGGCAAATCGGTAATGTGTTTTGGGACTTTGTTATAAAATCTAACACTATCACCTAAAAAACTGTTACTGGTCTTAGTAAGCCTGAAACATGGAGTGACCAGTTTGTTATGGTTTCTGGTATTTACATTATGCCGGTCTTTTACTAAATCCAGATTATCTAATTTTTTCCGGACATACATCAAATTCTCAAGAATATATTGAGAGGGCAGAGTTAAAATACCGAATTCCTGAAACTTAGTCTTTAATGATTCACGAGGTCCCAAATCATAGATTGCTCGAACTGCCCGTTTTTGTAGTAGGAATATGGTGTCTGCCTCAGCTGCGGCCCCCCACAACAAAATGCCATAAGACATTAAGCTATGGAAGTAAGCGAAGTAGACCAACCTAGCAGTGGCAATATTTGTTAGCTGGCGAATTTTTATTTAAATTCTATGCATATACTTGTCACGGCTTCTGAGACAAGCGATAAAGTCATGTATTCATTCAAATACGGCCGACCACCCAAAAACATCACAATACCAAGTGTAGGGTCATGTCTTAATAATAACTATTTCAGAGGTAAGAATCAGCGTCCACCTTTATTTTGTGGTAATTGTGGTCAAACTCATCGTTTTAAATGCCCAGCAATAGGAGAAAAATGTAACTTTATTCCGTGTCTCAGTAGCCATTACAAGTATATACATAGATAATATCCATAGACTATATAGATTAGATACAAATACCTGACAGTTAATACATTGACTGCTGTGGGACTTTTCGTGAAAGTAACCTGGGAAGCCATTTCGTTTTAATGATATTATGTTACTGAAGAGGGTAATTATAGTAAATAGGTAGTAAAAATCATTGAGTTAAAATGTTGTTTTTGGAAAAAAAAAAAACCATGGTATGAATTATCTTAAAGTTATATTTGATACAAGTTGATGTACACGGGTACTACGTATGCCTTTTGTGGCTGACTAAGGAAGAGGAGGCATATGAATTCTATGCTATTCGGTTCAGTGATCGCATTTAATATTGTATTTATAACTAGCTTCGTCCGCGTGAAATAGTCACTTTGTGCTAACTAACACAGTGGAAGCTCTGAAAAGGCAAAAAAAAAAAATCATTTTGAAAAATTCTTCATTGGTGCTTCGCTCCTAATGGTCTTGGCGTGATGATATATAGCCTTCCCCGATAAGTTAGCTATCTAGCACTGAAATAATGTTGCAAATCGGACCAGTAGTTCCTGAGATTAGCGAGTTCAACCAAACAAATAAACAAATAAGCTTTAAAATATTAGTATACTAATAGATTACTACTCTTCTCACGTACTTACCTCGAGCCGTCATTCAAATTACAATGACTTTTGATAGAGTGGACCGATTTTAATGAAACAAAGACTAAGTTACACCCGAAGATATGATTTATGATATAAGGTTTTATAGTGAACCCGGTACATTAGCAGTGATGTGTGTTCATACAAAACAGACAGACACACAGACATTTCTAAAAATGGTTGAAATGTATCCATTACTTATTCCTACACCCTTGCAACAATTATTTTCACGAAAATCGAATAAGTACAGACACGTTACGTTTACATTCTTATTATATGTATAGATTATAAATTAATATTCGTGATTATCAGGTGTTACGCAAGATGACGGCTGAGAAGGAGTCCGAGACGCAGAGCCCCAAACAGCAACAGTGGTCGCAGCCTTCGAAGATGCCTCAAGGCAGACCCATTGTCAAGGTGAATTGATGCTTTAATATCTCTTATCTGTGAAAAAGCCATATATTAGCTGTCCCGACGGACGTTGTCCCTCCCTGATAATAAAAAAAAACCTTGACAAATTATATACCTAAACCTTCCTCCTGAATCATTTTATTTACTGGTGAAAACCGCATGAAAATCCGTTCAGTAGTTTTTGAGTTTATCACAAACAGACAGACAGACGTGGCAGAGGACTTTTTTCTATAATATGTAGTGATAAATAGTTATAGTTAAATCATTTAAGTGCATCTTCCTCTGTCCCTCACCGATTTTTTGTTGTTTAGTAGCTCTATTAACTAGATTTATAGTTATCAAAAAAAAAAAATTGGAAACAGTTTTTTCTTTCATACCGTCGACCAATCGAAGCCTTCGTCATAATTCACGATCCCTATGTGGACTAATCTACAGTATTTATATACTCTCTGGTAAAAAAAAAACGTCGAAAAAAAACTAATTTTGGGAACTGGGCGACTAAATAGTCTTTTATATACAAATAGAAGAAGTTAATAGGTTTTAGTATCATTTTCTTCAATCAGTTTTCTTTTTTTTTTTTTGTTTATTAGGTATTGATAAGCATTAGTATTAATGATTTAAAAAAAAATTGAAAATTTAAAGTTTTACCTTACCTTCAATGAGTCGAAGCCTTTATTTATAATTCTCTATTCGTTATAATTTATAATCCTTACGTCAATCATCGACAGTATTTGTACAAAACTAGATAATGTTCGTAGTATTAAGAAAAACAAAAAGAATTCCAGTTAATGACATCTACATGGTACATGTAGGAAAAATTTGTGCACTCTTATTATGGTCGAATCTTACCCATTTGACGACCACAAGTATGATATTGTTACATCGTCGAATATTTCTTCAATAAAGCACTTACTAGGGTGATAATAATAAATTTAGAAGTACTATACGTTAATTTTGAAAAACAGACATGATGAAAATCCCGTCATAGTGACTCGTTTTTTGCTAGTAAGCCTTTACTGATGATGTCCGTGTGCATTGAGACACGAGTCACATGGACTAAAGAGAATTTGGAAGCAGTTTATTTGTGATACGTCCTGTTCTGTTATGGGCTAATTTATGATTACTTTAATAAAACGAAACTTTGGTATATTGTTTATAATGAAATAAAAGTAATATTCAGGGCTACACTACATTATTCTAAAGTTGTCTTCCATCTTCCAGGGCAACCAGAGTGGAGCCGCACTTCAAATGGGATACTCCGGACCCACTCCGGCAGAATATCAACAGCATTACATGACCCAGCAACAGGTTAGTTTATATGCATAGAATCACACGTGTATATTAGTGGCCCAAACAAACGATATTTTTTTTCGAGTCTCTCACGAAAATATGTTAGTCTATCATGTTTTTAAGAGTCACTTCTAAAGCGCAGCTCAAAAAAAACTTTTTAAGAGATCGCTCAGTTGTTTTTTCTTTTCAAAATATTTTTTTAATTGTTTTTTTTTTTAATTTATTTATCCTGTTATTTTACTATTTTCTGCCATTAAAATGATTATGATACTAAAATTATGAAGTCAGTAATTAAATATTTAAAGGTCACTCAAGATCTTTTTAAGTTTCCATGTATGTACCTTAATAAACCTTTTCGAGGGACTTCTGAATATGAATATTAACGACTTTTTCATTGTAGTCGATATACTAAAGAATAGAAATAAGGCTAGAGAGATCATATATGATAGAACATAAGAATTTATTGCCAACCATACCAAAATTGTTTAAACATGCCAAACATTGCCAACAACAATAATGTTTGAATAATTAAATATAATTTTTCATATGTGAATTAATTTTTTTATACTAAAACTAGCGGGCCCGGAAGACGCTGTCCCGCCCTGATTATAAAAAAATCCTTGTCAAATTATATACCAATCACTTTATCCACTGGCGAAAACCGCTTGAAAATCCGTTCAGTAGTTTTTGAGTTTATCGCGAACAGACAGACAGACAGACGCGGTACGGGACTTTATTTTATACTATGTAATGATGTGAACTGTTCGTCGGTGATTTGACGTTCTTATGATTATTTACGGCACGCGAAATAATATAGGAATCAGGTAAAATTATTAAAACAGTTTTTTTATCGTTGGTCTGTGTTATTTATTTGTCGACTAATGTTTTTTTTTTATTCTCAGCAAATGGTAAATAGTGGCGTCCGTTCGTTCCCCGTTCAAAGGCAGCAAGTACCTAATTCGGTGAGTTTCAAAGAAACGAAATTAATATCCTGTCGTTTTCAACTTTCAATCATATATGTCATCATATATATCAGCGCTAAGTTAAAAACGACGTCTATGTGAAAGTATAACGTTATCTATAGTGACGGTACGGCTATGATTAGATCAATCGATCCACCGAGACAAATTGAATAAAACGTTAGCCGATACAGAAATGCAACACTGCATGTACTTACATATTATCCATAGATGTGACTTGCCCAAATGTCTGAGCGAAGATGCCTAATGTCTTTTTTTTCGAACTGACTACGCTATTGACCTAGCAAGGTCTTAACAGCTTCACCGGACTACCCGCCTGATGTCTCGTCATTGATTTCTTTTTAAGGCATTCAGCCAAAGCTGACAGCCAATAATAATTAAGATGCATGAAAAGATGGACAGCCGATACGTCCAACCAATGGTATTTCAGTATGGGGTAAATAGTAGCCAGTCAGTACTACGGACGCAGGTCAATAGTAACCCCACCGATATAGTCAATAGCACGGACGCAGGTCAATAGTAACTCCCCCGATATATACTATTTACTTCGTAATTAAAATTATTTAGATAATTCTAAAATACATAAAAAGCTTCAGACTGAATCTGTAACTGTTAGATATTTGCCATCATAAGTTTTTATTAAGCATGTCATCTACTGATCATTTCATAAAGTGTCTCAAAACTATAGCAAACGCCCTCTTGTGTTATGAGATATTGCACAAACTATGCAAACAAAACTTCTTATAGTTTATTTATTCACATATCCTTCATACTATTATCACGAAATAATATTTTTCGTATATGAAATATTACGAAACCAAAAAATATTACGCAAAGAAATGATACATGTCAAAGAAACAAAGCAAGTTGTACTACTATTTCTTTTTCACCACCGATATTAAGAATATCTTATTTCCTCATTTTAGCTAAGATAGTGTGGCGTTACAATATTAATTTACGTATGTGTGCGTTATCGTGCCATTTGTTTTGTTAAAATATCATGTAGGTAACGTATCTACACCTTTTTGGGTTTTAGTATTATGCCGTATGCGTTTAAATCATGCCTGCACTCCTGTCCATCTTGCAAAAATTAGAGTCCGGGATCACTCGCTATGTGAATGTGGGCTAGATGAAGGAAATCTAGACCATATTTTTTTTAATTGTCCAAATCGGCGCGTTTCGCTATATAATTTACTCCCCCAGGAGATATTCCGTCCCACCTGTATGCAATTCCTACTCTCCATCTCTATTACTCCTTTTATTACTGTTCTGTGTAAATATATCAATATAAATAAAATTAATCTCTAATTATTTGTTACATTATACTTACTTGTACTATACATACTTATATGATAAAATATACATATTTATTTACTAACTTATATGTTTAGGAACTTACTAACCCAATTGTGTATTGTCCCTATGTTCTACGTTAGACATACGGTGGTGGTCTAATTCAACTTCAGACCTTTTGTTGATCCATTATCGTAGAAGTTAAGCTTTATGTACATGACAATGGCAGAATTGCGGAATTTTCCACAAAGGCGAAAGACTAAGATAAAAAAAAAAGAAGTATTTGACCACAATCTAATCCGATGTTAAATGGCCAACGTGGGTTTAAGATGGTAAACACGACAAACCTAGAGATTTGCCCTCGATTGCAGCTGCTGGACCAGACCTTGGCGACAGATGTTCATTTTGAGGGTGGTTGCTAGCCAGATGGGTTTAGAAAATACCCTACCTCTATGGTTCTATCATAATGTTTTCCTTCACAGGAGGATGCTCCAAATCAGTTGCAAGGATTTGATCGTACATCCATCAATGTTATGCCCGAACACACTATTTTTTAGAATGTCAGTAAAACAATAAATATATTCAAAATTTCCCTATGCTTAAATTCATAGTCAGTTGTAATTGACAGAACTACGACCATCACGTTCCAGTTGGAGCAACCTCTATAGTGACACACTTACACAGAATCGTCCGGATTGTATCTTGTTAGCGATCGGGATGGCAAAGTGTCTGTATATAACTGGTGCGATACCATAAGACGCATGGTATGATATAAACGAGTAACAGTCAGTCACAGTGACGAGTTTAGACTGTTGCGTCTCGGGATCAGCCAGTCCATATTCAGACTGCCAGAAAGTTGTAGATCCGTCTTGGTGACAGATTACATTGAACTTACCATCAGGTTGTGCGAGTATAAAAGAAATGAGAGGTTTTCTTCTGATTTCCTTGTAAAATTATATATTCATATATATATATATATATATATATATATAGTGGTAAAATATGAATACCGTTTGATTGTAGTTCAACAATATGAACAACATGGGACGCGGTATGCCCGGAGGCGCTATGCTTCATCAGCTCCTAGTTCAGTCGCACCAGAGGAATCTCAACGGTATGTAATAACATATTTATAAGTAACTAGCAGGCCCGGCAGACGTTGTCCCGCCCTGATTTAAAAAAATCCTTGATAAAGTATATACCAAAACGTCTTTCACGAGCCACTTTATCTACTGGTGAAAACTGCTTGAAAATCCGTTAAGTAGTTTTTGAGTTTATCGCGAACAGACAGACAGACGCGGTAGGGGACTTTGTTTTATACTATGTAATGATGATAATTTTTTCTCCATTATTGTTTATATTACTAAATCCTTAGTTTATTGTATTTACTATCTTTGGTTTGTTTCCAAAATTTTGTGATAGATAAAAAATACGTATTGGAAGTATGGCGTTTAATTTTATTATCTTTCTGTTTATTTCCATGATTTAACAAAAAAAATGACATAATGGATATATATATATAATATATATATATATATATATATATATATATATATATATATATATATATATATATATATATATTACATTTTTTCAATTATTACATTTATCATAAAAAAAATCATTTAAATATAAACAAAATTCAATGAATACTTTTGTGAATTATATATAATTATTTTAAATATGATGAAATATACTAATTATACTTTAAAGTAAAATAACTTGTCGAAATTAATTACTTTTTTTTTTATTAACGTGGGCAAATCCCTTATGGATACGCGACCCTCTCGGGGGAGAGGATGGGCTATGTCCGACTCGCACGGACTAAAACCTCCCACGGTGTACCGTCCGACCGTATTGTTGGGGCGGCAAGGGATGGAACTACGCTATTTCCCTTGGATAGCCGCCCCAACGGTCCGCCGGGCTCCGTCCTAATAGAGAGACAGACTGGGTACACACCAGCTGCCCCCCCCTCGTCCATATCCAACCCTACAGCCGTAACCAGAATGCGGTGCTGTCCCTCCCACGCAGCACACCCTGACAGACTAGACTAGTAATGTACAGCTATGGCAGCTTATGTTCTAGTTTATTGCGTTCTTGTCTAAATTAGTAAATCCTAAGTTTTATATGTATTTTTAATTTTTCTAAATTCTGTTATAATTACACTTTATGAAATTAGTACGGCTATTTAATTGTTTTTTTTTTATTATAAAAATTTCTAAACAGGTTTATTATATCGTTCTTTAGCTAATATGATCGTCAAAATGACTTTTGGAATTTTGTAATTCATTTTGATGTGATTTTGTACACATATAGTATGTGTGATTTAAATATTTATATAAATATCTAGTGTTATGATGTTTTTCAACAATGAACTCGGAAAAACGATTCAACCGTTTCTTCATGAAAGTTGGCATTTACGTATAATTTGGTCCAAATTGAGAGATAGGATAATTTATATTTCGATTAATGACCTCATTATTTTTTAAAATTAGAAAATAAATCATTGTCAATGTTGATTATTGTTATCAATTGTAAGTTCCATCGGTATCGAACAGATGGCGCTTTAAATTAGTTTGTTGACTTTGTAGGACCGACTTTTGTAGATATCTCGATTTTGAAATATACGTTTGTAAACACTTCCAGAGATGGGTGGTGGTAACGTCGTCGGCAGCGGCGGCGGAGACAACCAGCTCGCTCGATGGTTCTCACCGGAGCTGTTGGCTCGCGCCTCCGCCGGGAAGCTGCCCTCCGTCCACGTGCCCAACGCGCTCTCCCTAGAGGACCTGGAGCGGCACCACCACTCGCCCGCCCCCCCACTCCGCAACTAATTGAACAACCAACCGCGCAACCCGAACAACCAGACGCAACGGACAGAACAAAATTACACATCACGAGTGTCGTGTCTCAGTGAATCGTTGTCCGAACAGTGCTCGCGTGAGCAACACATTGAAAGTGTCGTGTCTAACAGTGCTCGCGTGAACGACACATCGAAAGTGTCGTGTCTAACAGTGCTCACGTGAACGACACATCGAAAGTGTCGTGTCTAACAGTGCTCACTTGAACGACATATCGAAAGTGTCGTGTCTAACAGTGCTCACGTGAACGACATATCGAAAGTGTCGTGTCTAACAGTACTCACGTGAACGACACATCGAAAGTGTCGTGTCTAACAGTGCTCACGTGAACGACACATCGAAAGTGTCGTGTCTAACTGTGCTCGCGTGAACGACAGATTGAAAGTGTCGTATCTAGCAGTGCCCGAGTTAACGACACATCGAAATTGTCCTGTTTAACTGAATTCTGTCTAACAATGTATTCAAGTGTAAAATGCGTACGCGTGCATGCGGACCCTAAAGAAAGGACTTGTGCGTTTAAAATTATTCAAATTTTCTATTACCCCGGATTCGGTGTTACTGCGAAAGACTTGGGAAACGGAACTACGGCTCAGCAACCGACGTTGCTTGACAGTTTACACTCGATTTAAATATTTAGTAAAAAAAACAATTGACATCAATGTTTCGTTCTAGGAAGTGACCGAAGATAAAAAGGCAAGTCACGGCTCTGTTCATGTTTCCTTTTTGAGCCTGTTATTGCATATATATAATGACTACATCGCTTACAGGTAGCGATTAAATCTTACAAGGGGAAGATTGTTGTTCGATTATCGTTATTTGTGTATTTTCAAACACGGGAAAGGCTGATATTAAGACGATTGTCAGGAGGCTCTTGTGTAAAAAAAAGTGTTGTTAATGTGTGAATGACTTTGGGTAAATGTGTTTCGACCACTGACCAAGTTTTGAATGTACAATTAATATGGAAGGATTAGACATGAACAACAACTTTGTTGATTTTATCGATTTTCAAATTCAATTTCTTTTATAACTTATGAAATGAAAAGTTCAAATATAAGATGATTAATGAGATACGAACGATGACGAAATTAGTCGCATAATTTTTAGTTACGGCGTTATCGCTGTTAAACTTTACGAGCATTTGAGCAGAGTGAGCCGAGCAAACATGCTCATTTGAATCTTGTGAGGTTTTATATATATACTATATATGGCGAAATTGTCTAAAAACCTTCTATTTTAATCCTTATACAATTAAAGATATATAAAAATGAATTGTTAAAAAAATTACAAACATTCCAGTGAATAATCAAATATTATAATATATTACAGACCTTAAATGAATTATTTTATAAAGAACAATAAGGTCTTTATTATTAAAGATTTTTTTTTTTAGTTTAGGCAAAACTTATGCATGGAACAAGTTGGTAGCTGATGGGTTGGGTGATAAAATTTTTGGTGTATTACGTTTTTTACGGACTAATTAAAATGGTTATGTGTGGACAAAAATAATTCACTAAATAATAGGTGTTGTATATTTTTTTAAACTCCCACTATCAGCTCCCTTCTTAAATAAGTGTTATATGTAGATTGCATTGTTTATTTCTTGATTTCGATGCTGATATTATTGAAAAAATAAAACACTTTATGATGCATCTCACTCTAGATAAAGATAATTGTTTAGAATGATGCTCTATTTTATCTGATTTTTTATTCTTTTAAGGTCCTTTAGGCCACAAGCATATTCAAACTCAATTTTTTTTACAAAACCGAATATACTTATTGCATGGTGTTACTCTGCAAACCTTTTCCCATAAAGCACTGCCATATCAGGATACTGCATACAAATATTTTACAACAAGTATTAATAAAAGAAATAATTCGAACCGATCGATGAAGGTCCAGTATAATACTGATGGTAATATTAATATCACCAAAATGTTTGTCACTTCTCTTTTGGACACGGGGCCAACATATCCTTAGTCTCTCTTCTTCAGCCCGATGTGATTAAAAAAAAGTGGAATATAAAGAAACATATTAGTGGAGGAGTTCGATTATGGAATATTATGGAATAATGAAGGCAGATGGATACATTTTGGAATTGTTTTTCTTATACTTAGTGATCTTTCAACTTTGGTCGAGTGGTCTTAGGAATGGGTTATGTGTGTGTGTACAGTGAAAGAGGAAAACCGAGAGAGAAAGAGAGAGTGTATGAAATGTACGTCCAGGGTTGTGTCTGTTAATGTTTTGTTACTAAGTCATTTTTCGTGCGGAGAAAAAGAGTTTTTGGTTGATGAAAAAAAAGCAAAGGTCATTCGATAGAGATGTTTATGATTATTAATGTCTACAAACTTATTTGCAGAGATAGGAAGCGATAGACATTGTCGCCTTTTGAGTTTTGAATTTCGATGTATTTTTTTTTTCGTTTTTTTTTTTTTGTGACCGACGGGATTCGCACAAATGTGTACGACGAGATTTACATTTGCGTTGGATATTCCTCGGAGGATATATATATGTGTGTATATTTTTGTAGATTTTACTATCCGTTCCCCAGTTTACTATATTTAAAGCGAATCCTATATATATATATATTTATCATTGGTAAATCTATGACTTGAACCCATTGAGCCTGTCAATTATTATCAAATAGTTTCAGTAAGAAAAAGAATGGGTCGTAATTCACACACGGTCTAAATACACATGTCTTGTGTTTTTGTGGTCGGAATTATCAAGCAATAATATATGTTTAATTCTTACGTCTATACCTTTATTTGAACCGCAGTTCCGGATTAAGCTTGTCCGGGATCCGGGTGGTCGAGTCCCCAGTCTATAAACTGATACGTTTTGCATGCTGACAGGACCTCTGAGTGTATTTAAAATATTTGGATAGAGCATGGTGTGATCATGGGGGGTCACCGTACCCCTACCTCGCTCTTAGTCTGTCACTGTTTGAAAATGTGCTGACATGAGCGCATGCGCGTATACCAGGTGAAAGGTTAGACACTCGCAGTATTCTAAGATATGACATATGACACGTCATGGTCGCATTTAACATATAAAATAATAATATCAAAACAAATACTAATAGACAACAAAGAGAACCTTAGGTAAAGTTTATTCTAAATTTCAAAAGCATGCATAATAACTTAAATAAACCTCGGTTGAATGACCGGTGATTGAACCTGCGAGCGACGGCCCGGAGTTACGATAATGACTGACTGACTTTCGATAATAAAACGGATAATAAACCCTTTTGTTTGTTCAATAATTTGGTCAAATATTAAGCACCTATTTTTTTATTGATTTAGAACGAGGATCGAGTGCAGAGTGTCATCCATAAATATTGCTACTGTCTAAACATTCACCTGGTATATGAACCACGAACCAGGGTAGAGGGTCTCCATGAGAGTGTGTGTATATTTTTTTATTATTGTTAAATACAGACGCAAGTTTTAAAATGAATTTTGTAATGAGGTTGATTTTTGGTCGTGTCTTTAAAAAGCATTACTCTTGTAATCATGGTTTCGTGTGAGCGGCGTATTAGATGCGTTAACGAGGCTCCTTTTAACAGTTCTGTATAGTTGTGGCGAAATTTCTGTTTGTTTGTCATCGTCGCCGGGAGACGTGGGTGACGTTGGATCGTTCACTTGTAAAACAACACTGGATGTCATGTGAGCTTTAAATTATTGATTAAAAAAAATACATTTTAAAGTTTTTCTTTGCTGTTTGTTTTAATGTAGTTAGTTCCCTTTAAAATTTCAATCTTGTGACACGGTTTGGACTGCAGACATTTTTTCAGCAGGTTATAAAAAATGCACTATACAGTCTGGATTTATCCAAGTGAAATATACTATCTAAGGATACTGTATTAATTTTTTTCTTGCTTATTTTACAGAACAACTTATTAAACATTTATTCTCCATCTACTATGATCTAGAGCTGTTGAGATTTTTAAAAATATAGAATTTTTTGTTAAATCGATATTTTATATATTATATCGGTTTTATCAAATAAAACAATTGTAATTCAGATTAACAATGATTTATAATTTTTAATCCAGTAGGAATATTTGTTAGACAATTTATAACCATAAATGTTTTTAAATGTTACTATACAGTTATAAGGGCGCCTTGCACAAACGCTATTCATTCATATTGATTTTAATTGTAATTTTAGCCGGACGTGGCAGCGTGGCTACCACGGTGATAATCATTATTGTTTTATCTAAATAAGGATAATTATGTGTACCAATATTTTTCAGTACATCAGTTACCATGTTTTTTAAGTCGCGGTGGTCTAGTGGTTTGACCGGTGGAATATCATTTCGATGCAGGTTCGAACGGCACGCATCAACGAATTTAAATTGGTAAGACTATCGGCTGACAGTGAAGAACGACAACGTGAGGAATCCTGAACCTGAGAAATGTTCTTGTAGTACTACTATATGTGGGAAAACCTTCGATCAACAATAACTAGATATCGGGTCGGCGCGAAAAATACGTCTCGGTAAATAACAGCTCACTTGAAATGTGAGCTTTTATATTGTTTAGTTTGTTGGAAACACAGCCAATGTAAGCACGTTTCACAATGCCGCAGTGTATTCAAAAGATGCAAAAATAATACCCGAAAATGCAATTTAACGGCCGGAGTATCTTACTTTCGCTAAATACATGTTGAATAAGTTATATTTGAAGCTTTAAACTAACAAATAATATCAAATTTTGAACAAAATTACCGATTTTAAACCTGTGGTACACAAATATTTAGCCAAGGCTCGCCAACCACGAACAAACACGCACAATAATGGGATAAAGTACTTTATTCATTGCGTGTTAAGGTTGAATTCACACTAAATGTTGTTTATGTTTTCTTTTAATTTGTAAGTGACGGGGGTAATTTATTGCTTTGCTTGTTTTATCGTAAGTATTAGATAATATTTTGAACATTTGTGACTTTATTACTAGGTGTCATGGTTGTAATTAGGTTGAACTTAAAACTGTTTTAAAACTTTTTTTCTCCCTTTCTTAGTAAACTAATAGCTACATAAGTATATATTTACGCGGACAGCAGTTAGCTTCGATTTTGTACGTGACCCTTTTTCTAGTTATTATTGATCGAAGGGGAAAACATAGAACTGTGTATTTCTCAGAGTTTGAAATCGCCAATACGTCGTGGGCTGGCGTGGTGATTATGCGCATACATTCCTTCGGGAAGAGGTCTATGGCCCTGCAGTGGTACTCTTACAGGCTGATGATGATGAATATATTACAGTAAAAGTTTTTAAATATACTCGTTACTTTTGATGTTCAACTGTTTCACTACTAAGATTACTATTACCAGCTTGCTCCGAATTCCGGTACCTCGGTTTATTGATCCAAAACCACGGCAGCGTAGACAATGACGTGAGGTATATGATAAATGCAGGCTGCAGGAAATGGCGAACGACATTTAGGGTATCTTGCGATCCACGAATGCCCTTGAAACTCAAGGAGAAGGTGTATAAAACTATTATAAGACCAGCCATACTAAGTGCTGGATTACGAAATTGTTAAGATGTGTGGTGTAACTAGAACTAATAGAACAACAATGAATATATCAGATGAAGTTTGAAAATACCACCAGTGACAGAGAAGTTGAGAAGTAATAGATTATCATGATACGGACATGTCATAAGGAGAGATGAAAGACAACTACAATAGTTTTAAGTATGAAGGTGGACGGATATAACAATAGAGGAAAAAAGCATGGGTATAAAAGTTGTGAATTCCGGGATGATATCTGACAGACGAGAGTGGAAAAAGAAAACATGTTGTATCGACTCACCCTAGGTGGGATAGGGACACGGGCATGTCCGTCGCCCTGGCAGTTTAAACTGCACAGGCCCATGTGGTGGTGGTGCATTGTGCCGATGCGACTCCCGCAGTTCGTCAGGGGGGGTCTAACACTCACTCCCCCTTTGAGGGGTCTACCATCTTTGACCTCTCAGACCGCAGTCAGGGCCTCTTGAAGGGCTTACACCTATCGGGGGAGCAGACGCAGTGCCAGCCTGCAGTCCCTGCTCCCCCACCCAAAAAGGTATATGAAGGCACCATGGGGTTTTAGTCCGTGCAAATCGGACATAGCCCATCCTCAGCTGCCCGACAGGATGGGCATCTGTAAGGGATCTCCCCATGTAAAAAAAAAAATAGGGTTAAAATGATGTATATAATAAAAATATCGACCGCCGATATCCAAATTTTAATATCGATATATCGTCCAAAAATATTAGTAATTAACATCGATGTTTAAAAATAAAAACATCGATATTTTATCAACAGTCCTACTATGATCTCTTGGGATGGAGAAATTTTGATATGGTCGTCAAAAATTTTGATTGGTAAAATTTCACAATAAAGATTTAATATTATTTAGTAAATTATTCAATGAAACAAGCACTCTAAAAATTAATTCCTAAAAAGTCAAACAACCCTATATTAAACGAATGGGAAATGTATCATAACTTAGGCACGGTCAAATGGCAATCTGATTGTTTTTCTTAAATATATTTAGTAGGGTAGTTCATTTCCGCAAACATTTTTCGTTGCTCATGCAAAATATTAATCTACATATAGAAAAAAAAAATTCTCACCAAGTTTGAGCTCTTAATATTAATTTTAAGTACTTACAATTTAAATTTAAAGGTTTACCATTCAAAATGCATTTATAAAAATCTTTTTTTTTTTCAAATTTCTAATGCTTACCCGGCTTTTACAATATTGCGAATCGGTTTGATGGAACTTGTGGGGAATTTCACGTTCTTTAAAATAATCTTAGTGTTTTTTTGTGTAACTCGCACTGGTTCACCAGTAGGAGTCGTCAAAGTACAGTTTTTGATGAACTGAACTGAAATGAACCACCCTAATATTTAGCTTATAAACTAACGATTTGAATGATACCCAAGTCAAAAAGCCAACTAGGTTCATAACGGACACCATAAGTCACAGGTGATAGTTGCCTATTTGCTTTGATCGCGTAATCATCTAACAGTAGTTGAAGTAAAGTTTTGTTTGGTACTAATTACCACAAAAATACGAAGAAGTATTGGTAAGTATAAAATTCGATGTTGTTCCATAAAAAAAAAAACTAGTTATTTCGCGCCATAAAGCGAGAGTGCGCTATGTTATTATTCGTTGTGTCAAGAATCTGCATACATACGTATATCTAGAACATATCGATAATCCAAGTTTTAACAAGAAGACTTCACAACTTCGGAGAGGTATTCTGGATACAGACCAGAGATAAGTGCAGTATTAGTGTGTGAATGACCTTAACTGTAGAGATACAGTCGAGTCGAGTCAAAATTCTATACTTCACGCACAAGTGATAAGTATTAGGGATAAACAAAAGGGTACCAAACTGGATCTCGCTCCGTCTTAAAAATCGCTTCTAGTCGTTACGTTACTGCTATACTGCAAGGTGAAGTTTATGACGGAACCTAGAACAATACAAGCCATTACCTCTGATAAGTCCTAGCAGGAACTCTTATTTGGTCCTCTGGAATTTATTTGGATATTGAAAAGAGTCTACACAATGAGGACGTGACCATAGTACTGAAGTATATATGTCTACCAAAAGCGACATTTATCCAATAAATAAAACCTCCTGAATCTTATGGGCATTAGACCGTAAGACACCACAAGTCTGAAGAGTAGAACATTAGGCTTTTGATAAACCGGTGCGTAAATGAATTCGACTTTATATTTGAACAAATGAAGCAGTTGAGGGAACTCGAGCTGCAGGGAACAGCTGATAAAATGCAGTAAATTTAGAGCCGTGGTTGTCAAAGCGCGTTCTGCTGGCCGCATGGGGCCTGAGGCAGGTATTTTTGGGGCCCTTGACATAGTAAACAAATTTAGATTTATCAAAACAAATGTTACATACGTAGTTAAATAAATGCTTAGGATAGGGTGACATTTTAAACAAATTATTTCAAGAGACGATTTCTCGTGAGTTACAGTTTCATTTTAGCCCTAACCGCAAATTATTTTTTAATTACCGCGTAATCAATCAGTTGGTCAAATTAATTGGCAAATGAATTATTACTTCACAGGTTGCTATTGCTATATAAAATTTATTTATAACGGATCATATTTTTATAGGTTTATAATTGTTTGGTGGTGCCAACTACCCAATTCATGAATATGCTGCCAGCATATGGTTCTATGTTACCCTTGGTCAGAAAAGTATGATGATGATTTAGAGCTAGAAAACTGTGTGTATGAGCTGTCATCGCTCGCATGAAACTCTCTCCATATTATGTTTTTTTTTTCTCGAACTGACTACGCTATTGACCTAGCAAGGTCTTAACAGCTTCACCGGACTACAAACCCATATTATGTACTTTGTGCCTACACATTGTTTGTTGCGCTTCGTGTCTGGTCCATAATGTCGCATAGCTAAAACAAGTATCCCAATGTACTCCACTCAGGTGATTTCCTTTCTAAGTGTATGCAGAATCGTAAGTTAGCAGACAAAAACAAAATTATTTTTGAAAGAAACAAGAACCGCCGTCAAAAATGACGAACACAAAAGTGCTTAATATTATATTTAGTTAATTTTACATAACACCTTTCTTCATTAAAAAACAAAAATTAAGATCCAGTTACAAAAATACCTATTATATATTTTTAACTATGATCACGATACGACCACAGCAATCGCAGGAGTCGTTGACGAGTTCCATTCTTTATCTCCGAAGATCTTTATGAGATCCTAATAGGATTTAGGACCTAATGTATTGTACAGTAACACTTTCCTGAGAAAAATATGCATTCAGTAACGAAAACGCCATTCAAATCGGATTAGTAGCTTTTGAGAAAATCGCGGAGATATATAAATACGGGTCGAATACAGAACCTCCTTTTTTCGAAGTCGGTTATAAATAGTCTTGCGTCAATACCTGAGATATTCAGTGTACAATAGTTTCACCATAATTTGTATAGATATATCGCTCGGCAGGTACAAATAAATAACAGAGATCCTAAAACAACACTGAGTCGTCACTGAATTGATAAGTTCCTAGATGGCATAGTAATCTATTGCATTACTGTTAAGTAATTTTCCTATGTCAATAAAAGTGTCTAGTTAAAGAAAGATACTAAGAGCCTGTCGAGGGCGTGTTTGTAAGGAAAATCCAAATATATTTAGGTTTTTATTTTCTTTCCAATCTATATCTATACTAATATTATAAAGCTGAAGAGTTTGTTTGCTTGAACGCGCTAATCTCAAGAACGATCCGATTTGAAAAAAATCCTTCAGCTCATTAATCGAGGAAGGCTATATATCCTCACGCTAAGACATACAAGAGCGGAGCACCAATGAAGAATGTTCCAAAATCGAGGTTATTTTTTCTTTTTGTAGAACTTCCGCTGCGTGTTAGCGTCAGCTCAAAGTAACTATTTCACGCATACGAAGTCGCGGGCGGAAGCTATATCTAATAATAAGGCCAGCATATAAGTGTCTCACTGTTAGTTCAAAGGTTCTCCTCCCTAGGGAAAGTACGCCAATCTACGATGTATACGATATGGTGGTACTTCAAGAACATTTCTCAGATTCAGGCTTACTCACGATGCTTCCCATAACCGTAACCCGTTAGTGTTACCAAAAAAATCGTTTAATGTACAAGAATTCCGAAAAAAAATATTCCTTCAGTTATATTATTTTGCTATTAAATATATTTATCGGAACACGACATAGTGACTCCACTGGAATTGATGGTAAGTATATAGGCAGCAAAAAAGAACGGCCACCGCCGTGATATTCAAAATCTATCGGAGATTACTGTTATCACACCGGTTTGCTATCTTCTCAATTATGTACTCTATATACAGTGAATGATCCCAAAAGTTGACAAACTAAAAAAATACTGACACAACTCAGTCGTGTATAAATCGCTACTCTCCGCTTGATTACTGAATATAAATCGTCTGATCCTAGAATGAAATAAGCCCTGCCACGGCCTCCCTCGGCAGCATCTTAAGCCAAGGTTCGATACCTCGGACAGGAGCCCTTGAGAATGCCGCTAGCGCGAAACAGTGACACCGAATTCACTAGTTTCCTGCACACACCACGCTGCACTCTACACACGTGCACACTCACTCGGTACATACACTGGTTGTTAACAAAACTCCTTTCACATAAAGGAGGTATGAATGCTGCAACATTACGTTCATAATTCAAAAGTAAAACAAAAGACGATTTTTTCTTCACATTCTATTTTATTCCATTATTCTATTGTCGCCCGTGTAATTGTAAATACGTAAATACATTAAACAATTCCATTAGAAGTTTTCTACAATTATTTCATTCAAAGTCCGTCTCCTGTAATAATTAACACTGGTTCTGTTAGGGACCCTTCTTCCTTTTGGTTAGATAGTCTTAGCCGAAATTGTCCGACTCTATATACACATGTACACTTAAGTGCGACACATATGAAGGTATGTCTACCTGTCTCACTAAAGTATACATGTATGGTTAACTTAGTTCAGAAGCTGTGAAGGCCCGTTAGGTCAACAGCGATTAGTCAGTTCGAAAAAAAAAATGAAATAAGCCATTCTACCGAGTACGGTGATCTTGTTTTACTCAGACAGCTTTTTCCTATCAGGGTCGGACTGGTCCGGAAGGGTCCGGGTGGCAGACCTTGTGGCGGGCTTGTGCTTGTGCCCGGGGCCCGAGACTAGATGATGGCAGATGGGATACCATCGGAAAATACTGAGATACACAAATTGAGTGAAATAAAATTTTATTATAATGTAATAAATTATTAGGTATGGACAGTAGCACATCAGGTTAACCTTTACCAGTATAAAAGGACCTCCCTTAATAGGCGAGTTTCATATAACTCGAGTTCAGTTCAAGGTCAACGTATAGTAACCTGACAGACATTCCAATAATTATTAATCATACTAGCTGACACGCGCAACTTCGTCAGCGCCAAATCGGTTATTACCAATTTTCTCTCCAAACGCGAAAAATCTTAAAAAACCTAGAACCCGATTGTAGCGACACTTACCGGATCCAATAGTGAATACAAACTATCCTATATAATTATATATTGATAAGAAATGTCTTCCCGGTAACCCCTGGGTTGCTTCTATGGCCCTCACCTCCACGTCCCATTTATTATCTTCGGAACAACGCAATAATTTTACCGGCTTATAGTTTTTTCTAACCAACTTCATCAATTAACATGCTGTAAAAAGTAAACTTTATCTCCATGAAATTTTCATTTTGATTTTGCTATTTTTTTAATAAGTATTTGTAAAGTATACATAAAATCCGTGTCTAGTAACTTTAGTAATTTGTAATTAGCAATTGTAACGTTTATTTTCTTTTTCACATAAAAATAATCTTTTCGGCTGAGATATTAAAATGGTTTCTCATATTTTTTTGTAAAACTAAGAGTAATAAATTTTGCTAAGGGTTTTATTCCTTCATTTCAAACCATTCCAGTAACTACAGCGTCTACAGATAGTAGATGCAACAAACTTGCAACAGACACGAAACTTATATAGCCATGGCTTACCAGAAAGTTGTTCTGAATGGAAGCATATGATTTACCTGTAATTGGGTTCTCAGTCTTGTATGAGGAGGATAAATCCTGAACATAGGTTTTATAATGATCAAAACATCCAGTCTGGATAGCTTCTTTAGCGATAAGATTAACAGCTTCATTACCGTGGATCACACTATGTCCTCGTATCCATTCCAGAAATACATAAATTCCTAAACATTGACGCAAATGGAATTGAATAGTTGTGAGAACTGATGTTTTATTGAGATATGTCAAACATGTCAAAACAATATCAAAAAGTTTCAATAAGAAGAAAAAGCCCTTTCTTTCTTGAAGGCAAACAATTTCATTAATATATTTAAAAAAAAACATTTATATATATATATAGAGATTTTTTGAGCCGGGAACACTCTCGAGCGTCCCCAGAATGCACCTACATTATTATCACAATCTGTTCAGTGGCTTCGGCATGCATAGTGCACAAAGATACAAACATTGATTTTTATATATAAAGATTAAACACACATTTAAGAAAGGCGTTTTTTGTAAATTGTTTAGCATAAGATTGACTGACATTAATTATATAGCCTCTCCTCTAACATTAATGGGCTGTAGGTTATTTTACTTTCGTAGTATTTAATACACATGTACATTACCTACTACATACCTTTACTTTACTATATTGCTCGGGTTAGACCATTTCTCGAATTTTTCTATTTCATTTCACTCTAATTTTATAAAACTATCTGATCTACTTTTACATTTAGGTCGCAAGAGCTGGGACCTAGCCTGCGGGCTTCCTATGCTACGGTTGACGCAAGGTCCGCAAGCTTGGCCCGTGGGGGGCCCGCGCAGGCTAGGGCCCGGCTGGTAAATGCCACCTCGACTGTATGGCCAGTACGACGCTATTTCCTCACCTACCCAGAAATGTTACTTTTTATAATAGAAATGTTATTATAAATCAGCACAAAAACAAGTACTCTTTAATTACTGACCCACATAATAACTATTGTTTTTGCAAAAATCTAAACGACCCGGGATGGCCTGATTTGTCCCTCAGTTCGGTATTTCCATACCCCTCATACAAGGTAGACCATTAACCTGGCTGTTGTAGATCGTTCTTGCAGTTGTTCTTAAATGCACGGTCACATACACGCACACACAATGTTTATAAAATGTTCATTATTGCAATTGCAGGCCAATAAACCACACATAAACCAATAAAATCCGGCAGCGCAAAGTTCACATTACTGGTTAAGGAGCCCACTGTCCGTTGTAGGCGTCGCGATCGCACGAGCCCGTATCGCGATCCACCCACATATAAAGAATATGAAAATGTCCGAACATCCGACCGCGTCTCCATTGTATTGGAGTCAAGTTATCTTCCTTTATTAAAACTAAATCATCTAATCGGGGAGGTTCAATTTGTGAGGTCCATTTAAAACGTTGTCGAAGGGTATGAAAATATTCATTTTTCCACCGAGACCAAAAATGTTGAGACATCTTTTGAATCTGCTGATAACGGGACAAGCAATGCATTTTAATTTCCATAAACGGATATTCCGGTAAAGCCACTAGAGGTTGACCAATCAAAAAATGTCCTGGGGTTAGGACTTCGAAGTTTGAAGGATCCGTACTTAGAGGACACAAAGGGTGCGAGTTCAGTACAGCTTCCACCTCAGTGAAAAAGGTGGTTTATTCGTCGAAAGTGAGCCGTGTTTTACCTAGCGCTAATACTCGTTTGCACTGCAGCAAGATTTAGCAGTCTTAGCAAGTCTTAGCAGATTTAACTGCTGCTTCAAAGAGCCCTCCGAAATTAGAGCTCGCTGGTGGATTAAACGACTACGTTATATGTTGCTTCGCTAAATCACGTTCTATGTCGGAGTGATTAGTTTTCAAGAAAAATTATAATTCTCTCAAGTATTTGTCAGAACCGGCATAATTTGTACCACAATCTGATCTGACTAATGATGGAAGTCCACGCCGTGAAATAAACCGAGTAAAAGCCGCAATAAATGCCTCGACCGACAAATCTGTTACAATCTCAAAGTGTACAGCCTTTGTAGATAAACAAACAAATATACACAAATAGCACTTTTGAATGTTCGCATTTCTTAATGCACTTGATTTAATGGAGAATGGACCGGCAAAATCTTGACACGATCAGACGGTAAATCAGCCATAAACGGTTGCATTGGATGTGCACGAGACCGATAACATTGAATACAACGGAAGGTAACCTGTCTTGTGATACGTCGAACTGAAACTATCCAACACCTCTGTGATAAAATAGCAGCACGAGTATAGGCTCCGACATGGCAACGTGCTTGATGATAATAGCTGACTAAAATTTCTGTAAACCGACCTTTCTCGGAAAGCAAAATCTGATGCTTGGCCTCATAGCACAGTTTGGATGCGTCTATTCGACCACCGACTCGCAGTAGATTATCTTTATCTATAACCAGGTTTAATTGTCGCATAATAGTTTTAATAGGCTTACCCTATTTCAGTGATAATATTTCTTCTGAAAACAGGCGTTGCTGGACAAACCGAATTAGGTATTTAAGAACATTTCTTCGTTCTAGAACTGAAATGACACCGGTAACACGAGATTTATTTTTACAATTATGTACAAATTATTGCAATATATGCAATAATTTAGCTACTTTCAACATTATTTTACCTGCTTCATATCTATAAATACAATAAGAATGTAAATTTAACGTGTAGTACTAAGAATAAGTAATTAAATCATTCTTAGAAATGCCAACATGTGTATTTGTTTGTGCACGTATCACTGCACTGTGTTCATGTGTGTTCATGATAAAATACGATCATAAAGCATAACGGCGAGTAACACTTAGTTTTTATTTCCTTAAAATCGAGTCATTCTATCAACATTTATTATAATTTGAATTACGGCATGAGTTAAATACGAAAGTGGGTAAGTAAATGCATCTAATATAAATAGATTCATAGATATCTGTTTGTATGTATATAAATAGAATACAAGAGGTCAGCCGTGCAGACATCACTCAAAAACTACTGCATAGATTTCGACCATTTTTTTTTACTTAGAGGAAAGTGACCAAATATGGAATACCATTTTGTTTTTTACGCATAATTTGCGCAAATGTTATAAATATTAAATTTTTTGTAGTAATCATTAACAATCATATATTTGCACTTTGTAACAATTGTTGGTTATATTGATTAGTTATAAGTAAGAAATTTTTTCAAATACTAAATAATGATGAAGGTACCTATATAAATATGGAATGGGTACCCCACATATGGAATACTATAGATACTATCGAAAATTAACCTTCACTTATATGAGACTCTTTTGAAACTTTGATATAACATAGAAAGGAACACAAATTATTTGCAAAAATCACAAATCCGGGTATTAGGCAGAGCCAGCGCAATTTTTATGTGCCCAGGACCAATACATAAGGAATCTGATTCATGTTTCACCATGAGTATCATTCGAAACCAGTACACCGCAGAAAATACACTTCTTCTGGGGATCATTTGTATTTCTGACATAATCGAAACAAGGTACATCTGAGCACATCAAAGTGTTTTGCAGCTCTTTAATAACCCATTTTTTCTCTATTACTGATTTTATAACTTTTGCCACATTCTCTGAATTCCATTCTTTTCGCATTGTCTTTAAGGTGATCCCCGCCATTCTGATAAAACATGAAAAATGTATAATTAACAAAATCATCAACTCAGCTGATACATATGAGAGCCAATTATGGAATAGTCCATAATTGGATACTGTGATCCGTCCATATTTGGACTTTTCAACAACTTCAACATTCATATTATTATATTTAAAAAAGTAATACAATCAAACACTACTAAAACCAACAAAAGAACATCTAAACGATCTTTAGAAGCTATAAAAACAATACTATGTGCACTTTTGTACAAAAAATATGTATTTTTACTTAGAAAGTTATGCGGTAGCGACAAAACGAACCATTGTCACAACAACGAAAGGGCTCACTCGACTGACATGCTACAACTCTGTGGCTATAACTTGTATGCGCGAATGGGGATAGAAAGATAGAGACAATCATTATTTGTTGCGTGTGTGATTTTCCGTTTGAGAGAAATGCTGGTATTCCATATTAGGGATACTATCCCATATTTGGTCACTTTCCTCTACTAAAAAAGAATTATCGCCATAGCTTCATTAAATATATTTATACTATATATACTATCCTATTATTATTTATTATTGGTATCTATACTAATATTAAGAGGTAAAGTTTGTGAGTTTGTGACGTTGTGACGTTGTAGGGGGTAATCTCAGGAACTACTAAACCGATTTTGAAAATTCTTTTACTAATAGAAAGCCACGTTATTTGTGAGTGTCATAGGCCTTATATCATCACGCTAAGTCCAATAGGAGCGGAGCAACAATGAAAAATATTTTAAAATCGGGGTATTTTTTCCTTTTGAGAGCTTCCGCTGCGTCTTAGCCCAAAATAACTATTCCACGCGCACGAAGTCGCGGGCAGAAGCTATTAACTAATTATATTATCTATAATAATATTATAATGATGTAAAGTTTGTGAGGTTGTAGGGGGTAATATCTGGGGAGTCGGAGAAAAAAATGTTCGAACGAAAACGTTTCTTACGTACGCTGCCTTAACTATGAGAGATATATGATTGAGTTCTAGAGAAAAGTTGTAGCTTGATGATGCCTATTACCGCCCAACGAAGTGGGCACGGGTCGGCTAGTAATATTATAGAGAGGTAAAGTTTGTGACGTAGTAGGGAGTAATCTCAGGAACTACTGATCAGATTTGAAAAATTCTTTCAGTGTTACATAGCTCATTTATCGAGGAAGGTTATAGGCTATATACAATGACGCCAAGACCAATAGCAGTGGAGCACCAATGAAGAATGTTTCAAAATCGGGTTTATTTTTTCCTTTTGTAGAGCTTCCGCTGCGTGTTTGTTAGCCCAAAGTAACTATTCTACGCGGACGAAGTCGCGAGCAGAAGCTAGTCTATTATAAAGTTATTAAAGTTTTAAGACGTCTCTATTTTTAATAGAGACGGGTAAGCGATATGTTTTCTTGCCGAGAAATGGGGTGAGCGATGTGGTGCTTATCTGTTTTCCTGTGCGGATAAAATGTATCGTTAAAATAGACGAAGTAGCAGGTATTGACTAGTGATATAATAATATCTATATTATTATTAATTATTATCGTTGTATTATAATTAAATAACCGATCTTTCCATAACCTTCAACAACTTTGTATAGCTAACATATTTGTTGTAGTTAACTACCATTTTATTTAATTTACGTACAAATTGTTATCGTATTATTAGTGTTGCCAATTAAAAGTAATACAATCTCGGGATCGGTATAATAACAATACGATGAATAACGAATCAATAAATATGATATATTAGATAGATTTTCCACAATAAAGTGCCAAAATACATTTACCGATTTGCCTGCCGGTTTGCAAGTTCTAAAACCATGTTAAGTGGGCTTTAATGTCAAATGGCTATTATAGCATAAATCAATAAGTGAACGATGGTGACGTTTGGATGTCCTTACTAATATTATACTATAATGCAAAAGTAACTCTGTCTGTCGCACTTTCACGCCTAAAGTACTGAACCGATTTAAATTAAATTTGGTACACAGATAGTCTAGAGCCTGGGAAAGGACATGGGTTACTTTTTAATGCGAAAAAGGGTTGTAAGGGGTTGAAAGGGGGAATGAAAAGTTGTATGGAGGTATAATCATTTTTAGAGCTAAAATGTAGTAAATGTAGATAAAAAAACGAAAAGTTATTAAAAATTCAAATTTGAAAGATCCGCAGAAGATAGAAATTTGACTCAATGAATGTTTTGTTGATAATTTATCCCTTAATGAGATCTATCCAATCATTTTTACAAAATAAAATTACTTCACAGTTTTGCAAGTGACAAAAATGTTCAAAAATTTTTTCTCTATATTATTTATATGGAAAAATTTAATGTTCGTTGGAGGACGTCATAAAATTGATATTAAGAGCTGTCCTTTAGACATAATTTATGTTTGAATATATACTATGATTGTATGGGGTGAGAGCGAGAAAAAAAAATATCGACTTTTTTTGGCACACCCTAATATATATATATATGTGTGTATATAAAATAAGCCAGATCGAGTTCCTTCCCAGTTCTTGTCTATAGCTAAGTTGTTTCCGATTCGGTGAAACTGAATTATTTTTTATTATTAAATTCATGTATTTTTCATTTCGATTATGAATAATATATAAGAAATATTTCATTTCACATATTTTTGTTCAAAGACGTGCACACGACTACTAAGCATTTTATTCTTATTTGCGATATGGTTTTGGCATAACATGGATAGTTATTATTATCGAAGTCACCTGAATTACCTACCTAGGTCACAAATTCTTTAGAAAAAGCGCTTGCGCTACGCTACTTGATACCTTGCCGATAAAAAGTGTTTACAATACGAACCTTTTTGATACACTCTGATCTCTTTAAATAGGCGATAATTACCCAGTCTCCGTACCCAATACTTCGCCCGGTTCCACTTAGCTGGCCAGCACTACCTACAATTTCAACCTCATGTAACGTAGTTTTAGCCTACATTTTATATGGTAATCACTCCACTTCTAACAATCGTAGTGAGGTGTTAGATAACCTATTACCTTTATAAATGAATAGGCTAATGTAAAAAGGCTCAAATTTGACTGGTACACAAATGAAAGACGAATCTCTTGAGTCTTGTGTATAATATAATAGTATTGGAAGAACAAAGTTAATAATAATAGGGAAAGGAAATTACTACATATTTTTGGATAGAATTTTTGTCATTAATTATATGCAGTGCATGTTATATATATATGAAACATAATTATATATTCCTAAAAAGATCTTATTAATACGGTCTGAGTAAGTTGACCCCAATTAAAAGCATCACAGCGACGTGCAAAACTATTCTTCAAAAATAAAGGGTTATATCGTATTTTATAATCTTCTTTACAAATTAAATACACAGTTCTAAAACAGGGTAGTGATGAAAAATAATAAGAGACAATAAATACTATAATCCGCTTAAATATTTGTGAAATTACGGTCCACCAATAAAATATTTATGCGCTAAATAGCCGTTGAATTCTTTGTGTCTTCTGTAAATCGCAGAGAAAGAAAAAACAACACATTTTTATTTGTTACAAAATATTTCAAAGTTATGTAAATAACAATGGGGCCAATGAAACAATAAAATGCCAGCAAACCAAGTTTAAGTCGATATTAAACGCTAGGGTATGTGAATAAGCGTCTATATAATAATACAGCAAAATGTTTTTTTTTTTATTGTTACAGCGTTGATACTTGTCATCGTATGTAGTCATGATACTAGTTCCCAGTTCTGCATTCGTAAAACTAAATTGTAAAGACTTGATGGGTCCGTGGTAGGGATTTCACACTCGGACTGCGTTGATCTGAAAAACATTCTAATTAAACCATTGTATGGAGTTAAGATTTTTTCTAAAGCCCGCCTGTCTTGTTAACACTCTAAAGCTGAAACTGTCACCAAGCACATATGTATGTTTGATAGCCAGTCCTTTTTGGGTTTAGCGTACAACGTCATTTAATATCAAGTGAGATTATTTTCAAAACAAAAAAAAAGAAAAACACCTTTAATATCTCCGTAATATATGAGGCTGGCAACCCTAATTTGCATAGACCGTAGCGAAGTAGGTTGTTCATTAAACATTATGCCACATAATATCCGAGTTGAAGCTAGTTATAATTGTTTATCGAGAGTTTCGTTTGAGAGAAATACATAATATTATTCTAACATTATAACCTTAAAGTATAGTGATAGGGAGTTTTTTAAATTTCTGGCCATATTTCAGTTGAATATTTGTCGTCAAAAACATGAAGGTGTGTTACATCATCGGCCACATGGTCACCTATAAAGTGTTACAACAAAATCAAGTAATAATGCTCTTAAGCCCAATGATACTATACACCTTTTTACTTATAATATCATTGTGTTAAGCCACACCCGATAGAGAAACGACGCGACGGCATAAATTTTGACAAACGGCACTTAGAATCTATGCCAATCAGAATCGTAGTAAATAATTATGAATAAATCTGCCAACGACTTCTGTGTAGCACGTATACGACATTGCCCTTTAGTATTCTGCGTTGTAGGAGGCACAAATGACACTTTTAATACAAAATAATTCTGCGTAGGTGTCTACTGCTTTTAAAACGAAAAACAGCCTTTTACAAATGTAAAGCGACTTATCTTTTAGGTTTTCATAACTATGAGGTGACTTCACGACAGCATGGAGATACAATAAGCGGTAATGTGATCACAAGATTATATTTACACGACTCAGAGCAGCTACGTGCGGTGAGTTCGAATGTCGAGTGGCGTCTGTGTAAATGTGGGTTGACCTGACCGTTGAGTCAATACTTAGCAACGCTGACGTCACATCGTGTTCGCTATTTATCAAGCCGAACATGCGCAGAAAGCGTGTTCATCGTCTACACGCCTCTATCAACATGATCAATAAAGTTTATATATATATGTGTACACCTATATGCTGTAATAATCACTCGAGTCGGGTTTCGAGGTTCGTAGTTCCGGTAACTTTGCCGCGTTGATATACAGACCAGGCAAGATTGGTAGACATGAGTATTGTCATTAAAGACTACATGATTCAAGAATCCAGTACTTTAACTCTATCCTCCACATACATTGTCGATAATTTATTGTATTTCCGCAAAAAGTTAGAAAATCCATATTTGATAAAACATCGGTATGGTTTTAACAATACAAGTAACAATCACAAATTGGCCTCCCCATGTTTTAGGCTCAGTAAGACCCTATAACAATTTTTGATGTGAGACATCTATAGCGGCGGGATATACCGACTGTTGGCGTGACGACGCGTCGTACTAAGTCGTGTCGTCGTTAAAATTACTATAACTTTTGATAGACTGAATCGATTTTGATGAAACAAAGACTAAATGTTACTCGAAGATATGCTGTACTTTAGCAGTGATGCGTGTTCATAGAAACAGACAGACAAACATTTCTAAAAATGATTGTAATGTATTTTATTACTTATTACTAGAGACCTGCAACAATTTTCTTTACAAAAATCTAAAAAGTACAGACACAGACTTTCATCTATAGTAATATTACATAGTATAAAACAAAGTCCCCTACCGCGTCTGTCTGTCTGTCTGTTCGCGATAAACTCAAAAACTACCGAACGGATTTTCATGCGGTTTTCACCTGTGGATAGAGTGTTAATGAGGAACGTTTTAGTATATAATTTGTCAAGGATTTTCTCATAATCAGGGCGGGACAACGTCTGCCGGGCCCGCTAGTAATATTATAAAGAGGTAAATTTTGTGAGGTTGTAGGGGGTAACCTCAGGAACTACTCCAATTTGAAAAATTCTTTCAGTGTTAGAGAGCTCATTTATCGAGGAAGGCTATAGGCTATATATTATCACGCTAAGACCAATAGGAGCGGAGCACCAATGAAGAATGTTTCAAAATCGTTTTTTTTCTCCTTTCCAGAGCTTCCGCTGCGTGTTAATTAGTCCAAAGTAATTAATCTACGCGGACGAAGACGCGAGCAGAAGCTAATTTTTATTATATGTATAGATGTATACCCGTGAATAAATCTTAAAATAACCTTTGATTTGAAGGTAAGCTACGATGATTTTCCACGTAATATGTTTTTTTACAGGTACGCATTAACCCTCGATCTCATCGTCTCTTCGTTTGAACGTTATGTTAACAGGAAAACATTCCACTCCTTATAAAAATTATGCTAATGACGCATTTTCGATACAGGGGATGCTTTACTATGGAATTATGATTGAATAACTATACCTGTTGGCAAGGCCGTGGACTTGAGGCCACGATTACGAGCTATTATTATTTTGCATTGTAATCGTTATAAATGTTTTTGGAGATATCATTTATATGACTACATTTTGCTCGCGGCTTCGTTCGTGTTAATATACATTTCACCTACCTCACATGAGCAGTACATTTTTTTCTGGATTAAAACTACCCTGAGGCTTTTTCTGTGCTCTTGATTAAATGTATACAAAATTTTGTGATGATCAATTGAGCAGTTAATTCGTGAACGCTTGAAAAACATATTTGGCTACAAATCAATATTGGTAAAAGTAGTGGGAAGCTAAAAGCTAAACCAATAAAGAAAACTGGGTGTGTCGTAAAGGTACACGATAGAAGTAAAACTATTGTATTACAGGGATACATTTTAATTAAAAAAAATACAACAAAAAGCCAACATTCCGCAGTGTCACGATCGTCTATCCAAGTAATGACCACGCCCGGTGTTCCTTAACTTTAGTGATCAGACGAGTACCGATGTTTTCAACACTCTACACGACATAGAGTTTGGCGACTATAAGCTAGATCCTTAGTTCCCAAAATGGTTCAGGTGGACCCCCAGGAGTCCATGGGAGATTCGACGGGGATCTACGAAGGCGTGATAGAAAAAGGGGGTTTACAATTCGTAAGTGGGGATCCACGAAAATTTGTCTGCTTTCGATAGTGGAAAACTAAAATGTTGGCGTGACTTCACCTATCAGTGTAGGTAGATAATATTTCAAGAAGCTCAGCGACTGTTACTTATAAAAACTTGTGTATTCCATATTCAGTAGGCAACGCAAATTTCCATAGTTAGATTGAATCTTCACGTTTTTTGGTGGGTTTTGGGAACATGATAGAAATTTTGATGCTGGGGGTCCATTGAAACCAGCTAAATTTTGAAAGTGATCTATGACAAAAAAAGTTTGGGAACCTCTGATCTAGATGCGTCTCAGTATCGCACGCTACAAACACCAACATAGAGATCTTGGAATGCCATTTAGTGGATCTTATATTTTATTCATAATCTTGTGTTATTTGGCTCTATAATTTGTAATATTTGTGGTGTTTTACGCAATATAGTTTAGTTATTCTGCATAAGTGAAGTGGATGGGAAATAATACCACGGAGTATGGATTCTGCCTTACCATAAAGACTTTCTGGAAAGTTGTAGCAAGACGGCCACCATTTTGTTAGTTCATTGAAATGATCGCATGAAACTTGTAATATCATTAGGTAGGTACCTATAGACAATGGTAGTAATAAGCTACTAGAAGATTGGTTGTCAAAAATAAAATAAATTGTGCGAGTAATGTAGCATGTGGATATCTATTACTGAAGGGACATTTTACTGCAGTGTTTGAATATATATGCTTGAATGACACACTTCAAGAAAATTGGTAAACATCACGTATTGTATTACTTTTATAATATGACATGTCACAATACTCACACTACCAAGTTATTCCGCTGTTATCAGTCACCAAGCAAACAGTGTTGACTGTAATACTAATAGACATTATAAATTCGATTGTGCGTTGGTTTATTACGCTTTCACGCCATAACTATTTAACCGATCATCGCGATTGCACACATTTTGTCAGGGGCACAGAAGAGGGCATAGGGTTTGACATAAGAATCATACTAAATGATTTTTCCTACAACACGCATTGACATATAAAAACCCAAGACGCACAGTCACGAATAAAAGTAGTGCTCAAAATCGGCCACAAAAACTCCCTAATATACATACGTGGTTATAGTTATGTAATTAACTTATGATTTTGCAAATTCAACCTTACCTGAATGTTTTAAGGTTGTTTTGGCAAGGGCGCAAGCGATGCGGGTCTATTTGAAATAACTGCATAGTCCAAAATTATGCACTCATTTTTGTGTGCCGGATGTGAGATGTTAAGGGTACACCTTGGGTTTTTGTATATCAATGACAACACGCGACATCTTTAATTATTGTGGCATGCTAGAATGTCGCAAGATATTCCCCCGAATTAAATGGGGCCTCAGGAAAGTGCGACAGAGAAGGACGAGTTGACAAAAGATGCGGGGGGGGGGGGCGTGCCGTTTCTAAAAAGGATTTTTTTTTAGAACTGACTACGCCTTTGACCTAGCAAGGTCTTAACAGCTTCACCGGACTACTAAGGCGAGCGCTTAAGGCACTCAGCCGATTTTATTTGGGCAACTAGCTCCAGGTTGCACGGCTCACCTCGGCTTGGGCTGTTGCCTGATACGTGCAATTCACGACCTATATTTTTTTTTTTTTTTTTTAATGTGGGTAAATCCCTTATGGATTATCCACCCTCTCGGGGGAAAGAGTGGGTTATGTCCGACTCGCACGGACTAAAACCCCACGGTGTACCAACAAACCGTTTTGTGGGAGCGGCAAGGGATCGTTCAAGCTAATCAACCTTGTAGAGCCGCCCCCACGGTCCGCCCGGCGGAAGGTGACCGCCGGGCTCCTACCTATAGAGGGACAGACCGGGTATACACCGGCTGCCCCGCCTCGTCCGCCGGACCTGTGCAATGAGGAGATGAGCCCCCCGGCCCACCCCCTCAGGTCCGGCTATGGTGGCGGGAGTAGTTGGGCGAAGCGCCGCCTCCTCCCGCCTGTCCTCCTTTGGCGCAGAGGCCCACTTTGAGGATCTGCCTCGCGGGCCCTCTCCGCCTCCTCCTTCTGCGAGATGACGTCCTCGCAGAAGGAGGACATCGCTCGCCACGCCTGTTCGCTGCCGAGCATGGCCGAGACCACGCTCGGCAGCGATAAGTCCGGTCCTACCGCCGCCGCCAGAATGCGGCGCTGCTCCCCCCACGCAGCACACTCAGACAGAGTGTGCTGCGCGGTATATTCGACAGCGCCGCACTCGTGACAGGCGGCGGTCGGCTCCCTGCGTGCGATCCGGTGCAGGTACCACCCGAAACAACCGTGTCCGGTGAGTACCTGCACCAGTCGGAACGTCAGGGAGCCCCACTCCCTCTCTATCCATTCCCGCAGGACCGGGCGGACGGCGTCTACGGTAAACCGTCCGAACCGCTCGTCCGCCAGGTCCTGCATCCATCTTTCGACGGCGTCTCCTCTGAGACGCCGTCTCTCAACCTCTACCTCCCTGGGAGCCGGAGGCTCCCCCCTTCGTTTCCTCGCCGCCGTGAATTGGTACACGGCGGGGAGAACTCCTGCCTCCAGCTCCCAGGGTAGGGAGCCGGCGAGCGTGAAGGCCTCCGCTGAGGACACCGTCCGGTACGCCCGAATCGCCCTCAGTGCCACCGTGCGCTGCGCACTGCGGAGCGCGCGCACGTTGGCGGCACCGAGGGCGTCGGCCCAGACCGGTGCCCCGTAGGCGGCCATCGCCCGCACGACTCCCATGTAGAGTTGGCGGCACCCGGCGCCCGGCCCCCTTATGTTGGGGAGTAACCGGCCGAGTGCCGCCGCCGCCCCAGCAATTCGCGGTCCGAGCCCCGCAAAATGGGGCTCGAACCGCCAGCGCCCGTCCAGGGTGAGGCCCAGATATTTCATCTGGGTCCCCACCCTGATCCGGGCGCCCTCCTCCACAATGTGCCCGGGCCCCAGGTGGTGGCCCCCGCCGAGGCCCATGAAAGAGTAGGGCCTCGGTCTTCTCGAGGGCCACCCTGAAGCCCAACCTCCTGATGCGCCTGACCACGAGGGTTGTGGCCATCGTGGCCAGGCGCTCCACCTCCCTCCACTCCCCCCCCGGGCTACGACGAGGGTGTCATCCGCGTAACATATGAGGCGTGCCCCATATGGGAGCACGCCGCGGAGCACCCAGTCGTAGCCCATGTTCCACAGGAGCGGCCCCAAGGCCAACCCCTGTGGAACCCCCCGCCTTGCGGCCCGCTTAACCATACGGCCGTCGCCGTCGACGTAGGCGACCTCCCTACCCTCGAGGTACGCCTCCAACCCCCGCCGCAGGTACGGGGGCACTCCGAAATATCGGAGCGCCTCCCGTATGACCCCATGCGGCAGAGTGTTGAAGGCGTTGGCGATGTCGAGTGACACCGCCAAAACCCTGTCCCCCTGGGAGGTCGCCTCTGTCGACAGCGACTTCAAGAGGCACAGGGCATCCACTGTCGAACGCCCTGTCCGGAAGCCATACTGCGCATCCGCCAGATTCGGCCCCACGCCCTCTAGGTGCTGAACGACCCGGGAGGAGATAATCCTCTCCAGCACCTTCCCGGCGTCGTCCAGCAGGACGAGGGGCCGATACGTGGACGTGCAGTCCGGAGGGCGGCCTGCCTTTGCCATAAGGCAGAACCGCCCAAGCTTCCAGGGCTTCGTTAACTGCCCGACCGAAAGACACCGGTCGAACAGCTCCCAAAGCCACCCCCCTAATTGGCCCAAGGCGAGGCCGAGCACCCGACCCGGGACCCCATCAGGGCCGGGTGCTTTTCGCCGGTTGAGGAAGCACTCCACAGCCCTCCCCATCTCCTCCTCCGTTATCGGAGGGGGAGGACCGTCGAGCACCTCCTCGACTACCTCCCGAGGCGGAGGCATGGGAAGAGCTGGTAGCATCGGAGGGTCGGGGAACAGTTCTCCCACGACCCTCGCTACCACCTCCGGCCGGAGGGTCTCCGTCGCCGGGGGCGCCCAGAATCGTAACTTCATTCGTACGATCCTGTACGGGCGCCCCCAAGGATCCCCCTCCAGCGTCTGGAGCAGCTCCTCCCATGCTGCTTGTTTCGCCCGGCTGATGGCAGCCTGCAGGGTCTTCCTGCACTCCCTATAGCTGCCATACAGCCGGGCCTCCGCCTCCGGGTCCCTATGCCGGCGCCGGCGGCTGCGCCCGAACAGCCGCCGGGCCGCGGAGCAGGCCGTTCGGAGATCGGCGATCTCCGGCGTCCACCAGTACACCGCCCGTTTGTCTGGGCGGTGTTCGCTCCGCGGCATCGACGCGTCGCAAACCTCCGTGAGGGCTGCACGGAGGCGGGCTGCGGACGCGTCGACATCAGCCCCTGTGGGGGGGGGGCATGGCCCAGGCCTGGACGATGGCCGCCTCTTCCGCTAATTCACGGTTGAGGCGGCTCATCGCCCAGCAGGGGAACTTCGCGCCCCTCCGGGGGCGAGTGCCAATTCCGGCTTGGGAGGTGGAGACCTCGAACCTGATATATCGGTGGTCCGATAAGGTCTCCACCTCCTCCAGCACCCTCCACCCCCGGATACGGCGTGCGACGGACGGTGTGGCGAACGAGACGTCCACCACCGACGGCCGGTTCCATCGCACGCACGTGGGTACGCTCCCCTGGTTGAGGAGGGACAGCCCCAACTCGGCTGCCCACTCCTCAACGGCCATGCCCCTCAGGTCCGTGACTGCCGCTCCCCAGGTCCTCGATTTGGCATTTAAATCCCCCATGAGGACCACGGGGAGCGGTGACAGCCGTCTGACAGCTCCCTGCAGGGAGCCGAGATACGCCTCGAACTCCCGCAGGGGCTTGTTAGGGGAGAAGTACGACCCCACAATGGCGTACTCTCCCCAGACGGCCGTCACGAACCCGGCCCCTCTTTCTCTTGCCGCCAGGGACGAACCTCGACCCGCCACGATCGCCACGGAGCCGTTCCGATCCCCAGCCCACTGCGGCTGGGAGGGAACGAAGTAGGGCTCCGTGGCGACCGCGATCCCGATACCCCACTCCGCCACTGACTGCACGAGGAGATCCTGTGCAGCGGCGGAGTGTCCTATTTTTTTTTTTTTAGCGTGGGGAAATCCCTTATGGATACACCACCCTCTCGGGGGAGAGAGTGGGTTATGTCCGACTCGCACGGACTAAAACCCCACGGTGTACGTCTTCCGCTATAGTTGGGGCGACACGAGATCTCTATAGACTTCATCGTGCCCCCCCACCGGTTGGCCCAGCAGTAAAAGCGCCACCGCCGGGCCCCGTCCTGTTGGGAGACAGCCGTGTACACACTGGCCGTCTCCTCCGTCCACCGGACCTGTGCAATGGGAAGATGGGCCCCCCGACCCATCTTCCCTGGTCCGGTTACAAAGGGAGGAGGCGGTCAAACTGACGCTTCCTCCTGCCCGTCCTCCGTTGGCGGAGACGGCCACTTTGAGGGTCCTGCTCACGGACCCTCTCCGCCGCCTCCTTCTGCGAGACGACCTCCTCGCAGAAGGAGGCCACAACATTCCACACATCCTCGCTACCGAGCATGACCGCAACTACGCTCGGCAGCGAGAGATCCTGTCCTACCGCCGCAGCCAACGTGCGACGCTGCTGCTCCCACGCAGCACACTCAGATAGAGTATGCTGCGCGGTGTCCGGGTCAACGCCGCACTGATGGCATACGGCGGTCGGCTCCCTGCGTGCTATCCGGTGCAGGTACCAACCGAAGCACCCGTGCCCGGTCAGCACCTGCACCAGACGGAACGTCAGGGAGCCCCATCTCCTCTGGTACCATTCCGGCAGGACCGGGCGGACGGCGTCGATCGTGTATCGACCGTACCGCGCGTCCGCCAGGTCCTGCCTCCACCTCTCCACCATTTCTTCCCTCGTTACTCTCCTCCTTTCCTCTATTTCTCTGGGAGCTAGAGGCTCCCCCAACAGTTTCTTAGCCGCCGTATATTGATATACGGGGCCAAGCACCTCCGCCTCTAGCTCCCAGGGAAGGGAGCCGGCCAGCACCATGGCCGCCGGCGAGGACACCGTGCGGTATCCTCGTATCACGCTCAACGCCACAGTACGCTGCGCAGCTCGCAGCGCACGGATGTTGGTGGCGCTGAGGGCGTCGACCCACAACGGTGCCCCGTAGGCGGCCATGGATCGGACGACCCCCATATAGAGGCGACGGCAGACGGCGCCCGGCCCTGGTGGCGCTGAGGGCGTCGACCCACAACGGTGCCCCGTAGGCGGCCATGGATCGGACGACCCCCATATAGAGGCGACGGCAGACGGCGCCCGGCCCCCCCGTGTTGGGGAGGAGTCGTCCGAGCGCCGCTGCCGCCTTGACTATGCGCGGTCCGAGCCCCTTAAAGTGGGGCTCGAACCGCCAGCGTCCGTCCAGGGTGAGGCCCAGATACTTCATCTGGGCCCCCACCCTGACACGGACGCCCTCTACATAGATGTGGGCCCCTGGAGGCGGCCCTCGCCGAGGCCCATGAAACATTAGGGCCTCAGTCTTATCGAGGGCCACCTCGAGGCCCAGTCTTCTGATGCGCCCGACCACGAGCGTGACGGCTTCCGTGGTCAGGCGCATCAATTCACTTAATTCCCCACCCCGGGCTACGACTAGAGTGTCGTCTGCGTAGCAAATGAGGCGCGCTCCAGAAGGGAGCGCACCGCGGAGCACCCACTCGTAGCCCATGTTCCACAGGAGCGGGCTCAAGACCGACCCCTGCAGAACCCCGCACGCCGTATGGCGCCGGACCATCTGCCCTCTGGCGTCCACGAAGGCGACCTCTCTCCCATCCAGGTACGCCTCCAACAGCCGCCGCAGGTACGGGGGCACTCCGAAAAAGCGGAGCGCCTCCCGTATGACACCATGTGGCAGACCGTTGAAGGCGTTGGCGATGTCCAAGGACACCGCCAGTACTCTTTCGCCCTGAGAGGTCGCCTCCGTGACAGAGCTAACCTAAGTTAAGCTACATATTCATACTTATATGAGTTATTGAAACATATATGTGTACAAAGCATACATACCTCAACAACTCTTATATGTATTTTGTGTAGGATAATTTTTCTAAACTATTTCAGTTCGATAAGGGAAAGAATAAAACCCTTCCACTTTCATATGTAAGCGTGTATGCGTGCACGTGTGTGGAAGTGATATGTGTAATGTTGTTGCAGTGTTGTAAGATTTTGTGTCACTGTATCGCGTGAGCAGCGTACTCAAGGGCTCCACGCCGAGGGAACGGCCCTAGATTTCTCTAAAAAGGACATTATGCGCTCCGCTAGGAGTATTATTATTATCTGTTATATATTTTTATTCTTTTACTTTATTTACAATAGCAAATAAACATTCGTATTATCTGTGTTCGACTGGTTTCTGACATTTACGACTATAGTCAGTATTTTAGAAGGGAGTGACAATCTTGCTTATTCTTGACGGATTTCGAAATCAGCTTATAACATACACTAAGTTGGCCAACCGTCCCATATTCTGCGGGACCGTCTCGTAATACCAAATGTAATTCCACTTATAGTCCAGGATCCCTGGGCTATTTTTGCCGTTGATTACTATCAAGCTGAATCTTCGTAAATAGCTTCGTTTTGATAAGACGCCCAACAATGTCCTGAGCGAAAATTCGCGATTCTGGTAGCTAACAGAGGTAGCAAGGACATAATATGTTTATTTAATGAGTTTCAAAAATTTCATTACTAATTGAGGGATTCTTTTTTTAATCTCAAGATAATTATCTAAATTACTTGAAAAAATATTTGTCCTACAAAATGTAAGGTTTGATTAATGAGTCCCCTCCTGTCAACATGTATTGATTACGAAGTCATTAAAAATCATTACTAACCAGCTGATTTTTTTTTTTACTTCGTTAACATGTATATAATGTAATGATCACGTTTTCCTACAAATTTTGTGGTACGTTATCCCGGTCCTACGCTTAGAAATTGTTAATTCCACAAGACAATTTTTTTCATTACTAACTGTAGGACAAAAATATTACATGATAGGTTAGTGGGTTCTCTGCATAAATAAAACAATGTCCTACAAAAAAGCAGGGACGGATAGCTAGTCCGACAGTGATTGCAATTTTTTAGTTTTCCTATTTATAACATGACATACAGTAAAAAAATTTACATTTAATTTTAAATTCGATCGACTTACCTTTCATAAGATAAATATTTAGATTTCACTCGAAACTCTTTGTAACAAGAGGAATGATAGCCTATTACGTCGTCACTCCAATTTTCAAGTAATACAACATCGCCATATTTATGTTAGCAGATAGAAAAGTTTTACAAGAAAGCCAAATGTTTTGAGTGAATTTCTTCACATCTTCTCTTTTTTCTCGAAAATTAGGATTTTCACAAAGCAAATTGCACAAAAAACACTCCATAATTATTGTATTATAGTACAACAAGTATTACTCAAGAGAAATAAAATAAAATAAAACACGCGGTGGAATAGAAAGATGTTTGTACCGTTATAACCGACATCAGCATGTGAAGGGCTACCTAACAAACAGTAAGCAATGCCCTACGCATGCGCCCAGCTGTGACAGCTATAGCAGCAAAATAGACAAAATAACTTGATTTTGCATTTCATGAATTTCAAGTATGTATTCAATTGAAGGTCTGCGATAACGTACCACACAATTTGTAGGACAATGTGACCATTACATTATATACATGTTAACGAAGTAAAAAAAAAAAAACCAGCTGGTTAGTAATGATTTTTAATGACTTCGTGATCAATACATGTTGACAGGAGGGGACTCATTAATCAAACCTTACATTTTGTAGGACAAATATTTTTTCAAGTAATTTAAATAATTATCTTGAGATTAAAAAAAAATCCCTCAGTTAGTAATAAAATTTTTGAGACTCATTAAATAAACATATTATGTCCTTGCTACCTCTGTTAGCTACCAGAATCGAGTATTTTCGCACAGGACATTGTTGGGCGTCTCATCAAAACGAAGCTATTTACGAAGATTCAGCTTGATAGTAATTATTTTCATATCAAGGATCTGTACTACTACTTCTAAGCGTAGGACCGGGATAACGTACCACAAAATTTGTAGGACAACGTGATCATTGCATTATATACATGTTAACGAAGTAAAAAAAAAAAAATCAGCTGGTTAGTAATGATTTTTAATGACTTCGTAATCAATACATGTTGACAGGAGGGGACTCATTAATCAAACCTTACATTTTGTAGGACAAATATTTTTTCAAGTAATTTAGATAATTATCTTGAGATTAAAAAAAGAATCCCTCAATTAGTAATAAAATTTTTGAAACTCATTAAACAAACATATTATGTCCTTGCTACCTCTGTTAGCTACCAGAATCGAGAATTTTCGCACAGGACATTGTTGGGCGTCTTATCAAAACGAAGCTATTTACGAAGATTCAGCTTGATAGTAATCAACGGCAAAAATAGCCCAGGGATCCTGGACTATTAGCAATAATCAGTAAAATAGTCCCGTAAAACGTTGGATGCGTCCCATAAGTCCCGAATACCTATTTTTCAACTCTATCAATCTAAGTGAAAGGCGAAATCCTATGCTATCCTTATGTTTAAATTTAATAATGGCGGTTTCGAAAACTTCTATAACAATTTTTTTTTCGAACTGTCTACGCTATTGACCTGGCAAGGTCTTAACAACATCACCGGACTACATGAAAGCGGGGCCCTTGGTCCTTAAGCGATGCGACAGTAAAAACCGTTACAGGTACACATGTTAGAAAGAGACGGTACGAGACGCTTACTCATCCTCATAGACTCTCATCCGTTAACCACGGTATCTATACTAATATTATAAAGAGGTAAAGCTTGTGAGGTTGTAGGAGGTAATCTCAGGAAATACCGATTTAAAAAAGAATATTTACCAATACAAACGTTAAACGTTATTTGTAAATGTAATAGGCTATATATTAACCCGAAAAATGAAAAGACTTTTTTGTGGTAGTCGGATTCGCAAAGTGTGTCGGAGAAAAAACAGTCGAACGAAAACGTTTCTTACGAACGCTGCCTTAACGATGTGAGATATATGATGAGTTCCAGAGAAAAGTTGTAGAGCTTGATAATGCCTATAAAAAAGTCATACACACGATATGTCTAACGTTTATATTTAAGTCACAAGAAGTAATTTTTTATAAATATTTACCGCTCAACGAAGTGGGCACGGATCAGGTATAATAGTCCTATATAGTAAAGGTGCCAGAAAATTCAGTGTTACGAAAGCCGAGCTCTTGGTTCTTGACCGATGCGACAATAAGCACCGTTACAGGTACACGCGTTGGAAAGAGACGGAACGAGACGCTTACTCATCCATTAACCACGGTTCTTATTATATGTAATTTGATTTTGTTCAACTGTCTATATTAATTTCGATAAAGCGATCATGTTTATATCAATTTAATTAACAACTACTGAAGTAATAGTGTTACGGTACTTATAGGAAAGAGGTTATGATTTTATGTTTATAATGTCTTATATTCTAGTCATATAATTATATAATGAAGTAGCTATACCCGTGACTCCGTCCGCTTGGAACCTGATATAAAAGCAATGACTAATTAAGTCATCTGAATGTATTAAGTCCGTTTACTTATCTACTTTACTTTCGTACTTAAGTCGCGTCGTCATTAAAATTACAATAACTTTTGATAGAGTAGAGATTTTAATGAAACCAAGACTAAATGTTACTCGACGATATGCTTCATTATTTTCTTGATGCGGTTTTATCGTAAACGTAGTACTCTAGCAATACGTGTTCATATAAACTTACAGTATGACAGATTTTTTTAAAAATAATTAAATGTATTTTATTACTTATTCCTAGACACCTGGACCAGTTTTTTCACAAAAATCAAAAAAGTACTAACACTTTCAATTTCCATTCTTATTAAATGTATAGATAGATAGGTGTTGTTATCTATATCTATCTATACATATAATAAAAACTAGCTGTACCCGCAGATCCGCACGCGTTTTTTTTAAATTGTATTAAAGAAATTTAAAATTCTGAGACTATGCACAATTATAGAAATGCTCTTTAAAAACAGTTATAAGTACGACATGCACGTCACTTACATGTAACGTATACATTAGATATATAAATTCTAACAGTGTGTGAAATGAGGGTTATCATCAGCAACTTATTTGAAACCTTAACACACCATATAAATACCTCAGTGCTCACTTGTACAGTATAAGGAACTAATGAAACAATGACAAAGAGCATTTCTATAATTGTGCATGGACTCCAAATATTATTTTTCTTTAATACAATTTAAAAAAACGCGTGTGGAGCTGCGGGTACAGATAGTTCTTAATAATATCATAAATTGAAATAAGAGTTTTTTGTTAGGGTTTCCCGCCTTAATCACTTAATCGATCAACATGAAAGTTTCCTTAGACGTTGTCAGATATCAATGCTTATTGCAAAACGAAGCAACACTGGATCATATCGCACCTCTAAACAAAAAATTGAGCCGTCACGGGACGCCTGGCAGATGTGAAACATCGATATTGGTTTGTATAAATTATATGCCTTAAAGAACAGGTTACGAGACGAATCAGCTATGGCATAATGAAAAGATAAAGGCATTACAAATTTGTTCCATAAAATAATTACTGTTTATTTATTTTATTGCATAAATATTCATCTTTGTTAAATACAAAATATTTATCAAAAGGCGCTAGGTCGTCGGTGCGTGCCGCGTAACACTAGAATAACGAGTGACCGACCAAACAATTTGAATCTTATGTTTATACCGATACGGTTGCAAATATTTTTGAGTATTTCGTTAATAGAGCAGTTTCGTGTTTTCAAAATTTTATCTTAAAAACAAATGAAAATGCTTTAAGTCAATTGTAAAAGTAGGGATAAGTTGTGTTATGGCTGGACAGAGTGGAATGGCCTCTCTCTTGAGACGAGGTTCCCCGTCCCGTCCATCTACGTAGACGCAAGCGCGTGGCCAGAGGGTGGAGCATGCTAAACATGAGACCACACCCTGGCCAACAATCGCGCAAGGAGGCAGAGTGGTTTTTAGCCGATAGGAGTTCGGCATAACCCTCGCGCTGTCCCCCGGCAGCACAGGGGTATCCAATGTAGGATTTTCCACTCTTCAATAAAGAATAGGGATAAGTTTTGTAATTATATTGCTATTTAGTAGTTGTAGAAAATGTAACCATTTGTACCATAAATACGTATAAATAGGTATTAAAAAAAAGTTCGTAGTTAATTGGTTTTTTTTTTATAGAATCTTCTTCTTTATTATCTTTATATGTAAAAATCAATGTTTGTATTTTTGTCCTCTATGCATACCGAAACTACTGATCAGATTGTGATAATAATTTAGGAGGATATTCTTGGGACGCCCGAGATGGTTCCTGGCACAAAAAATCTTTATATGTATATATAATTTTTTTTAATCAATAAATTTGTTTGCCTTCAAGAAACAAAAGGGCTTTTTCTTCTTATTGAAACTTTTTACACTATACATTTGATATTGTTTTGACATATTTGACATATTTCAATGAAACATCAGTTATCACGATTTATAAATTCCATTTGTATCAATGTCATTGTTTAGGAATTTATGTAGTTCTGGTATGGATACGACGACATAGTGTGATCCAGGGTAATGAAGCTGTCGATCTTATCGCTAAAGAAGCTAGCCAGACTGGATATTTTTATCACTCTCACTATCTATAAAACCTATGTTCAGGATTTATCCTCCTCAAACAAGACTGCCAACCTAATTATAGGCAAATTATATGCTTCCATTCAGGACAACATTTCTAGTAAGCCATGGCCATATAAGTTTCGTGATTGTTACAAGTTTGCTACATCTACTATCTGTAAACTGAGGATCTATCTGTAGACGTGTGCTCCCCAGTACATCTTGCAAAGCTCCAGAATCAGGAACAACTCAATATGTGAATGTGGGTTGGATGAAGACACTCTAGAACACATTTTTTTCAATTGCATACTACGTCCGTCTGATTTTAACAAAGGCACAAAGGTGTGTATTTTCTCCTTTTGTCAATACTGTGGCCAATTTTATGTGTTTTAAGATAATTAAACTTTAACATAATACAATAACTAACAGTAATTATTATGTAAATATATATCTATTTAAGGCATGATGTCTGTAAGTGTTGTGTTTGTCTTTGTTTATCTCAGTGGCCTAAGTCAAGAACTAAATTATATAATAAAAATGTATTACTACCTATAAAGTCACTCTCCCATGACTGACTTGACACTGGTAGAATTTGTATCTATGAAACTACAATATTAAAAAGTTGAAGTTGAAATTACCGAGTTTGGATATTCGGGGTAATCTCTGGTATAAATCCTCGTCAAATGTTATGGCCGCACTGAATGTAGCTTTGAATTTGGCTTTGCGCATAATACAGTCAAGAAGTTAATACAAAACAAATTCAAAATATTACCATAAGAATTTAACATTGACATTTATTCATCTTTGTTACGATATTATACGTACAGTATAGTATGTTTTTAATCAATTATGATTCAAGGAGATATTTGCCTATTACATTAAGTAATAAGAATGTGGCAGTACAACGACCAAATTAGAACTTTCAAAAGATTTTGTAGAATAAAGATACGACTTCGATTGTGTCATCTTGTAAACGCTTTGACAGCTAATTTACGTAAAGCTCTTTATTTTACATACATATAGACTATTTGCAAAATATTAGAGATAAAAATGAACAGATAATAAACATTGAATCATTACTAAGGTAATAAAACAACAGTAAAAACTAGAATTGGTCAATAGTAGCTGAGCAATAGACTAGACTATAGCAATAGGCTAGAAAATTAACAGTTCGCCACATTATATATTTGTCAGTTATAATTAAATCCAAATAACGTTTAATCACCTGGTTGGTGAGTTTTAGGTGATCGCGTACTTTAAGTGAATGATCCGCCTTATGAAGTATTTGTTTCTATCTATGGGATATATCTTGTAACATATATTGTGCAGGTATTATGCGTGTTACCATACCGTTATTGTAAATAAAATATATTCATAATAAATAAATAATTTGTAATAAACAACGCCTTCCATAGAAACATCATTTTTCGAAGTGGATGAGTTTTCTAATAAAGACAAATATACAAAAAAAAAAAACAAAAAAAACGAAAATAGCAATAACATGTAGTTACCAACAACAAAACTAAATTGACTTCTGAATGCAACTGTACTGCAACGAATAATGACAGAACACATGTGTCAACGTGGGTGAAATGAGGGCGAAGTGCGCGCGGGCGAGGGCTTGCTCCCCTTTTACCTCACTACGTCCCTCTGATACCTAAATTTGTGTTCTGCGCATCTCCTTCAGAGCGGTTACAAAGTTTGACCCGGACTATACTACTGATCCGATTTTGAAAATTCTTACACTGTTAGAAAGGTATATTAGACTACTTTTTTATGGTATACGAGTATATTTTTTCAATACTTGATCACAATAGCTGTAATTAAAATTAGCAAAATTCTATAATATGATGTGTGTTGCTGGAATGATTTGAAGTAAAGTATTAAAATCCATAGCATAATTCATTACTGTTAGCTTTAGAAAAAATACAACACACATAGGTTTATCTAAGTGTAATATCTCAGCCAAAAAGATTGTTTATGTTTATGTGAAAAAGAAAATAAATGTTACAATTACTAATACCAAATTACTAAGTTATAAGATACGGATTTCATGTATACTTTACAAATTCTTATTGGAACAAAGAGCTAAATCAAAATGAAAATTTCATGGAGATAAAGTTTACTTTTTACAGCATGTTAATTTATTGAGGTGGTTAGAACATAATAACATAAAAACTATAAGCCGGTAAAATCGTTTTGTTGCTGCGAGGATAGTAAATGGGGCGCGGAGGGTCAAAGAAGCAACCCAGGGGATACCGGGAAGACATTTCTTGCCAATAGGATAGTTTGGATTCACAATTGGACCCGGTAGGTATCCCTAGAATCCCGATTCTAAGGTTTTTAAGAATTTTTGCGTTTGGAAATAAAATCGGAACAGGTAATAACCGATTTGGCGCAGAAGAAGTAGCTAGTATGTTATAAAATAATATCAGTGCAAACGGATGAACAGTATGTGTTACGATAATTAGTGTAAAACTGAATTATGTCACATTGTTACCGAAAACACTACGTATATTTTTAAAATAAGATGAAATAAACTGAAGTAATACATTTTTTTAAATATATAAAGTATAATACTATAATATAATTGTTTTTTCAACATCATTACATTACATCGACTTAATGCGTTTTAGTTCACTTTATTAACCACTAGCGGGCTCGGCGGACATGTCTCGCCCTGATAATAAAAAAAAAACTTGAGAAATTATATACACAAACCTTCCTCAGGAATCACTTTATCTACTGATGGAAACCACATGAAAATCCGTTCAGCAGTTTTTGAGTTTATCGCGAACAGACAGACAATGAGAACTTTTTTTATACTATGTAATTATGTTTTTCCCAAGTGTAAATCAAAAAGAGAACAAGAGTCGTCTATTTTCGTAGTTTCGATCGTATTTACGTGGCTGTTGAATTGGACGTATTCTTCTCGCAATATTTCTTGTGAAAACTCGAAAAACTTACATTATGAGTTAAATCTTTATTTGATTATAGGAGCGACATTTTTTTCCAAAACAAATAAACATTTCACGTCACTATTTTAATGTGTCAATACGGACACGTAGTTTGCCACTACGATGTGTAAATAAGATACCATTATACACTAATAAATAGGTGCGAAAGGGAGAGCATTTCACGCTGATTACTCACAAAGGAATGACTTGATAAAGGAATTATCATCTCATTATCACAAAATAGAACGCGATATAAAATATAGTGCATATTTTAGTTTACACTAGTTGATATACGTGGCTTCTTGCTCTCCAAGATCATTTTGAAAATGAATAATTGAGTCGTATAAAATCATAGGCGGCTATCTACACTTCAACTCATATTTGGCAAAGTGGAAAAAATGTTTCTTTTCTAAAGTATAGCGGTGATAATTGATGTATAAACTGTATTTTAATTTGTTGATTAAAATAAATAGAAGATTATTAATCTATAGATCGTTTTTTTTTATTCAAAATTTACTGTCTCGCCACATAAAAAACCTAATTTTTCCTAAAAAAATGTAGATAGAGCCGCCTATGATTCTGTACGACTCAATTGTAGGTTAACTATTATTTTTGTGATTGTTTTGTTATAACTACCATTTAAGTTACGTGTGTTAAATTTTGTTACTATTGCTAAGACCCTATTAAAAAGCGTAATGGTTCGTAGTATATCTACTGAAAAGTCTCCTATCTACCAGTAAATGTGTAGTTGAAATCGATTTATCCGTTTTGGATATTATCTCGAACAAACAACAAAAACTGTCAATATTATAGTCGGCACTTAATAATAATTTACCATTTTGAAATGTAGTCCGGTAAAGCTGTTAAGACCTTACTAGGTCAAAAGCGTAGTCAGTTCGAAGAAAAAAAAAACATTTTGAAATCAATATATAAAAACTTCTACTATCGCTTTCGCTTAATACGTAATCAGTAAGGCCGTATGCATCTTTCGTATAAAACTTTTTGAAATAAAAAATTCCTGGCAAATGCATTTTTTAATATCATACGTTTTTCCGAAATAAACTTGTATTTCACGGTCGAAGAAAAACACTATTTATAAATGAGTATTATGCATGTTAGTAGATTTCAATTTATGAAGTACTTTTTTGTGTAATAAATGTTCACTGTGCTGATATTAAATTGAATAAACCAATTATTATAAATAGGTAGCTTCTCAGGAAAATATCATCTTCGTTGACGATAGGGTATAGACATAATATAAGCTAAATTTAATAAAATAAGACAATTTCCAATATCTTGTTTCATTTTTAATAGAAATGCAAAAACTAAAAAATACAAATTAATTTCGTTTGACTACCTTGATTCCAAGTGTAAGAAAAGCAATAATTAAATTATTCTGCTTACCTACTTTCTAATATCATCATATAACATACTAGAAGCTGCCTGCGACTTCCTACGCGTTAGTAAAATTAAAATATAGAGAACAGCTTTCTATGAGTGAAAGAATTTTCACAATCGGATCTCATCACTCATCAATCACACTCATTTAGTAATAGTATACACTAATTACAATTTAGTTTTGAACAAAAATGTTGTACGAAAGGTGAATATCATACAAGAGTATTTTATTTTCATTATTATTTTAGACACACGAACACGATCTCATTGTGTGGCTTATGATAAAATGATTACGTTCACTATGCTTTTGAATTAAAGTCTAGAATTCGATGTACTCTAATATCTGCACCGATTACAAACTTCACCTCTTTTCATATAATATACTAGACCTTCATGTCAATCTGTCCTACGCGACTTTTACTACGCCACATAATCCAAACTACTACATACACGCCTACTTGGTTATTAATAAACTGGCTATAAACTGTTACACCAACTTTACATATAATTGGACGAAGAACATACTATTTATTACTCTACAACACACATAATAGCCAAATATTCTATTATATCACAGTTTTATTATCATTTTCCAAGATAAAACTATAGATTTCCAATTCACTTGTCACTTCGGCTTATAACAATATAGGTATGTAGGTACTGCGCATTCTAATTTGACAAACACCGTTCCGTCGTGCTAAAAACAACTTTCCGTGACTAGCCACTTTGGTAAAAAGAGGTCGTGAAATATTAACATTTCCTGTAGAACTCCTTTCTGGTCAACGTTATGTAAACTTATTCGAGATGTATATAACTATATTAAAATTATACTGGGAAGTAAAACAACGGCTATGGCACACTGTTCTGTGGTGACGCTCGGCAAGCGAATGATTTTTGGGCTGGCTCTTGGTACTTTGTTAGCGCGGCAACGGGACGGAGGGGCGCGGTCCACGGACTCGCCTCGCTTTGCAACTTGCCCGCTTGGTTTAGTAGTCGGCGCTGAGTCCCGGACGATGCGAACAAAGAATATACAACAGCCTGTACAAATTAATCAAAGTATCTTGAAGCTGCTCAAAATGTATAAAACCATATTTGTGTTATGTCGAGTATAGAAATAATTACATATTTGTTATAGACAGAACAGGTTAGTAAAATTTTATAACTTCGTTGGAATTGCGTTGCGTACCCAGTTCAACCATACGTAATGGCTAATGGCGTCGGTTTGTTCGTGGCGGAATGAAAAGGTGTTTGATATATCAGTGACCGCGATACAATGTAGAATGGATAATTATTATATCATCAGATCAAAATGAAATTCTGTTGTTCAACGCGTTTCGTAAGGGCTTATAATTTCTCCATCTTTTTATGTCGATATTACAATGACGACATGTAGGTATTTATTGCAATGAATAGCTATAATAAAATGTTTCAATTACTTAATCCCTCTCAAATAATTAGATGACTTTGCAATTGGTTGTAGTTGTTGTAATATATTTCTTTATAATTCATTAGCTGCTCAAACGGACTGACAAGATTTCCTACGGCTATCTAATAAAATGTCTTCAAATCAGAGGTATGTCTGTGGCGAATTTGTTATGAAAATTTTAATTTTGTTTATGATGTAATTAGTTATTATTATTTTCAAAACACGTGCTAGTGTCATCCACGTATATTTGAATTTATAATTTAGAAATATGTAACTAAATTTAGATATAAGAGCTTCAAAAACAAAGATACACTAATATAATTAAAACATAAATTCCATAATATAAAAAATATAGGTAAAACTGTATGTTAATAATTTAAAAGAAATTGTTTAAAAAGTTATAACAAAATCAATACTTCCCAAAAGACTATTTAAATGAAGTGAGTTATTGAATTGATTTATATTACGATCAGTACAGGTCGCCATTTTGTTTAGCTCATTTACCAACACGACAGGAGTCTGTAGGTACGCGGACAGACGGGCGGAACGTTGTGGCCTTCATCATGAGACGAATAGAAAAATCCAAAATACAGGAGGCGTAAAACAAAAAATCTGTGTAAATAATGGATAAAACTAAATATACCTTTGAAGTGTTCAGTGACGTACTTTTAAATATTTATTGTTTGTAATGCTGTACCAATTTTTAAAAGGTGGGTGTGAAAGTGAAATAATGTTTCTTATTTTTTTTCAATTCTTTTCGTCGATATTGATTCCATAAATATTGACTTATGACGCTACAAACCGAGTATTTTTACGACTTTCGATAGTAGGGTTAGGTCCTGTTCTACAAAGTGTTGCAAAGGTATAAATGTATAAAGATACCAAAAAAAAGTGGTGTATTTTTATTGGTAGGTTTATGTTAGACTCTTGAACGATACTATATATTATTGATATATAAGAGAAAGTTATTATTTCAATTGAACGTAATTTTTTACAATTAATTTTCAATTTGAAATTATGTTGCGTTCGTCGTTGATGACATTAGTTATTTCGTATACTAAAAATTGACTTTTGTATTTATACAAAGTTTGTCAACGTTTAGCGGTATATTGTCTATGGTTTAGTATCCAGATCTATTTCTAGTGTTTCTACATGTCCGAGAATTGCGATAAAGGTCTATTGACCGAAACTCAATTGGTCATGTTCTTAGTACATAAACTTGGGTTATTTTCCATTCATTCCGTAACTCTGCTGACGTTTTATTTAATACGGACGATTATTTTGGGCCCGAGAAATTAATTTGGAATACATTTTAAATGTGAATTTTCCTAAATTGAAACTTGGTGTCTTCTAAACTGTTATGCATTAAATAATAATCTTACATTGTTGAAGAACATAAAAGCAGTTTCGTTTTAAATTATCTTGATCATAGAAGAGCTAGTGGAACGTACTGCGGATTGCCAACGTCAATAGAATAATAAGTACCGATATGCCGAAAAGAATGTTGGTTGTTTGGTGGGGTTTACATCTAGCAGCGGGCGTCTTTAGTGTAATATAATGATGATATCGTAGAATATCCGTTATTTGATACAAGATTTCAGAGCAACACGATACTTAATATGCTTTTTAATAAAAACGTAATTTTCAAAACCGCCATTATACTGCAGATTTCACATGCAGCTTCATCAAAATATTTACTACTAGCTACTGCCCGCGACTTTGGTCCACGTGGAGTATTTACTTTGGGCTAACTAACACGTAGCGGAATCTGTCAAAAGGAAAAAAACACCCATTAAGAAAAATTCTTTATTGGTGCTCCGTTCCTATTGGTCTTAGCGTGATGATATATGGTATATAGCTTTCCTCGATAAAAATAAAATGGCTGCCGTCTGTTAATAGTGCTATGGACATAGACGAGACTTCGCCATCCTAATCTAAGATAAAATAATTTATTTATCATAATTTTATCGAAGTACAACATTCACTTTTCTATTATTGTAATTTGAATGATTAACGTTCTATTTGTAATAAACATAAAACCTATTCTGTATATTTTATGTGGTTAGTGCTGGCAGTATAATTATGACAAGTTGTGAGTGAAGTTGGCGAGTACGCTATTGCCTTCCGTTTAAAATGCATACAAATCAATATTCCATTTTGATGCTTGCAATACCGGGAACGTTCAATCCTACACTCCTTGCTACTCGCTAGCCATTTTTTTTGTTTTGTTTTTGAATTGGTGTCCGTACGTCGTACCCGACAACAATGAATCCTAAAGTCTTAACAGTTTCGAGCGTTCTCGATGTATCACGTAGTTTTAAACGTACTTTGACTCGTACGTTAGTAGTGTTAGAACATTATTGAAAACGGTGAGTGCAACTTTGATTTTGTCGTAAATTCGTGAAAACCATCTACAGTAAATTGTAATGGAGGTTTGTGTCACCTTGAAAAATTTGTCGTTGTTAGAATTATCTTCCTTTCACAATAATTTCCTGCATAAAGTAACCGATTTTATACTTGTTAGTAAGTCGATCTATGTATGATTTTATTTAAGTGTTCATGTAAATCCTTGTGGTGAAGGTTTCGAGTTTTGTTGTGTCATCAATAAGATGTCGTGTTTTGAGATCGCCGTTCAGCTGATAATAGCGAAGAAAATCAGACATCAGCATTAATAAATTTCCATTTGTATGGTCGACGGCGGTTGAGATGGACTTCCAATAGTTTGTCGTCCTAAGGTGGTATAACAGTATTGTTGGATGAAAAATACTAATTCTGTTTTCTTGTCGGTAACAAATAAACGGTAGTTATCTCCTAGTCCTCGGTGCTGGATTTTCGGTTTTACTTAATGAGCAAGTTGTAGTACATCGCCTTGCGTCGTTGCCAAATCGTCGATAATACCTGCAATATGATGACTGGAAACGTGGTCTTGCGGGAATCTCGTGAGTGGGAGGGAGGACAAATGCGATAATGACGTTGATACGTGCAGTTCGGTGGCGTTTACCTAAAACACACAGCCTTCTTTTCGGCAATTTCAAGTTTAAGATTCTTGATGTCTTCCAACATAACATTATAGCTTTCGGCTTGTGTTTTCAGGCTTGGAATAACCGTTTCGTGACTTGGTTTTGTCCTTCCTGTGTTCTTGCCATGGCTCATCATTATAGGATACCTCGCTCTCACCCAGGACGCTTGGGTTCGGTTCACAGTATCGGGACCAAGGGGCCTACAGGTAAATTGCTGGTGCCAAGCATTCTATTCTTTGGTTGCTTATTAAACAGTTAGTCGAGCTGTCAGGACCCATTGCTTTGGATTATCAGAATTAGTATCTATAGGCACTTGATAACAGATTCTCAACGTAAGTTTAGCATAAGGGCAAATTCCCTACCACCATGCAAATATGCATGATTACCAACTATTATTTAAATTATTTTTAGGTTATTGCGAATTTAGGGAGTTAAATATTTTTGTGAACCTCTCCTATTTTTTCCTGAAATAGTGTAAAAGCTATCGAATACTTCCAAAAATTAGCAAACGCTATGAATACTGTCCAAATAGTAGAGGATAATTTTCAAATGTATTTATTATATCATACTTCTGCAGAAATATCGAGATATATATTTTATTATATTTTTTTCGATTCATTAGGAACTCATAAAAAAAACTTTAGTGTGTGTTTGTTGCTTTTTATAAATTATTGGTACCTTAATTTTTGGTGTATATAAGAAATATATTTTAGTAATATATCGTTTTATAATGACGAAATTTTAATTGATTTGTGCACAAAAATTATTGCAAATGGGGCTTATAAATACACCACGCAACCGTAATGCAGTAGATCTTCTTGTTAAACTCGTCTTAGAGATTTTTTTTTAATTTCGTAATTGCTTCTGCTTGTGTGCATGTCTTTAATAAATACCACGTGGAACTTCCGAGTTTTAATTTATGTTGAGTTCGTATGTATGTAAAAATGTTACATGTATGTAAAAATCATTACATATTATAAAACACAGTGCTCTACCACGTCTGTCTGTCTGTTCGCGATAAAATGAAAAATTAATGAACGGATTTTCATGTGGCTTTCACCAGCAGATAAAGTAATTCATGAGGAAGGTTTAGGTATATTGTTAATTTGTTACGGTTTTTTTATTATCAGGGCAGGACAAAGTCCGCCGGGCCCGCTGGTTAATACTAATTCTAAAGTTACACCAAACTGTAAATATCTTATAAATAAGGTTTAGATTCACTTTTTTCACTTTTGCACTATTATGTCCTTTAAAAGTCATTGTTTTGTAAAGATAATTCCTCTCATATTTTTTAATGTTCCTTAAATGGCCGGTTGAAAATATTCATTTGTTGGAAAGTGATTTTTGTAGTAGATTAAATTATATGCAAACTTAAAGAAGTACACGGAATAGGTAAGTCGAGGTAGACAGATGACAAGATCAGTTAACTTTCGACCTGATGTTTGTTCGCGCTTCGGTATATAGGTATTAGACAGTTTTCAATATTCACTTATACTAAATTCAATTGTATCCTTCATTTGTTTGTAGTTGACGTTATTAGCCGGTGAAACGTTGTGACGGTATCTTAACTCTGCCATTCCAATATGTTCTTTATGATGTATTTTGTGTGTTCGCAAAAACCTAGATAAACTAAAAGACCGACATAATCCAAATACCATAAACAATTATAAATTGGTTATCCCATATTTCAGGCTAAGACCAGTAACTGTTGTTTTAGGTTAGTTGGCAGGTTTTACAACAAAGTCTCGAAACCGATTTGCCGGATACCAAGTTCAAGCACTAATGTCAAGCGGGTTTTAACGTCTAAAGGTAATGTGCATTAATATGTGAACGATGGTGATGTCTGGAAATGACGCTCTTCTCTGTACATCCACCAAAAACGAACGTAATCTGTTTGTAAAAATATGTATCATAAAAAGATAAACCAGATCGAGTTTTGTGCCATTTCTTCTCGATGCTTGAGTTGTTTTTCGAACGGTAGGTAGTTTTGACGTTCCTAAGCAGGAGCTTATGTAGGCTCATAGGACCTAAATTGTATGAAGTATTTTTTTTAGATTTAGCTCATATATTATAATATAGATTTTTTACGTTTAATACCACCAATATTTAGACTTAAAGGTTAGACTAAATCGGTATTATTACAAAAAAGTTAAATACGTACTGAATACTTGCTTTAAAAAGGTTTCGAATTAAATGCACCGCAGTCGCTGAATGTTCGTCATCTTGCTCTTTTGTCTTGCTTTGGTTACGTTAGGTTAGACTTGCGAAAAAGGATAGCGCGAACTCGCCTTGGGCGAGCGCGGTACATTTAATTCGAAACCTTTTTAAAGCAAGTATTCAGTACGTATTTAACTTTTTTGTAATAACACCGAATGTGATTAAAGGTGATGATAGCCTGATTACAGCCACGCCTTCCACTATAAAGAAGTCTTTGATAAGAAATTGGCATTCTGAGGCAAGTAGTGTTTCTAAGAAGACATTGCGTAGGATTTCGTTAAGTTTTGATGGTTTGCTAAATTTTATTGTGAAAATGTCAATGAAATCAACGAGCTGTAACGATGCATAATGGCGCAAGCGTAGAACCATTACAGTAATCGGTCGCTTCGGGGACATTTAACTCATTAAGTTCGTAAAGGTTAGGGATAAGCGAGTCACTTTTTACCATTCCTGAGGCAAGATGTTGCTATTGCTTCGTTCCTGCTACTGTACACGTGTTATTTTAGAGTTCGTTGTTATGTAAGTTGCGCTAATAAATATTGTGTGACAAATGCCTTGCCGATTCATTCTCTTACCAGAGTACAGCTATTCGCACAAAATCATGTCCTTAAACTACAGATGTTAATGAGGAATCAGCAAGCATAAAAAATTGTAGTTATCGATCTAATTGACTAATGCCCGGTTTCTGAGGTACTTTAATTGTAGTTTATCTATTCAATAGCTATGTCGGTTTGATAACTTGCTAAATTGCGTTTCTGAACACGCAATCGTACGATAAATATCAGTAAAATTCAATGGACCATTTGACAGTTTATCTTTTGGATAACTTTGTTGAGTCTATAACTATTGTTAGTTTAACCGAGTATCTCAGAAGCCGGGCATAAATGCATTTATTTAATAATGGGAAACTGGGCAAGTGAACAAACAAAGGAGGTAGTGTATGGTTAGAATGGCTACCAATGATTAACAACCTCCCCTCCCTCCCCCAAATACAGGCCGACAACGCACTTGTGACTCCCCTGGTGTCGCTAGTGTTTATGGACGGTGGTGATCACCTAATATCAGGTGACCCACCTTTTCGTTTGCCTCCTATGATATAAAAAAAAAAAACATCTTACGCGCCTTTGTTGAACCCTACACGCAATGAAGAGCTAACTCTGTGAGAATCGGAAGCCTTTGTTGGTGTGAATGAATACAGAATTGGAAGCTAAACAGTGTTATAATATTTCTCTCACTAAATGTCATTGGAAGCGGTTTTTGTAGGTGGTAGAGCGATGCTGAAGCTACTACTGGTTTCAGCATGAATAGGTCGGCTCAATGTAGTACCACCCTCTTACAGAAAACCGACGTGAAGTAACAGTGCTTGAATTGTTGCGTATCGTTCGGTCAGTGAGAGCGCCGGATACCAACCTCCCATGCCCCACGCAACTCCAGCATTCTCCTTCTCTCCTCTTCGAAACACATGCTGGCAACGCACTTGCGACTCCTCTGTTGTTGCATGTGTCTATGGACGGCGGTGATCACTTAACCTCAGGTGACTCTCCTGTTCGTTTGCCTCCTATGATATAAAAAAAGAGCGGCCATTTAACTGCACTTCAATTACTATTTTTTTTACTAAGCAAGTACAGGAAATATGCTTATAGCTATTGGTGGCGATACCAGTGATTTTGATTTATATAGGTTTATACAAGCTATAGGAGATTTATACAAACTGATGAAATTAGTTACACATTAATTTATTGTCTTTGTATACAGATACAGATCAGTTATGTAAACGCATCACTTCAAAACCTCCGTATTTATTTGTTATAACTCTGTTTTTTTTTGTTGTAATCGTCAGGACAAGGTTTCGATGGGAGTTTTTGGCGGGATCTTGAAATGTCATGTAGGGGAATTTATATTTTATTCATAATCTTGTGTTATTTGGCTCTATATTTTGTAAGTGTTTTACGTAATATAGTTCGGTTGTGGTGCATAAGTGAAATGGAAAATCACGTCATCATCATCATCATCACAATAATTCCCTGGAAAGTTCTAACAAGGGAGCCACAATCTTGTTGGAACATTGAAATAATGACACGACACTTGTAATATTATTACCTATCTATTCAAAAATGGCAGTAAAATCTACTAGAAGATTGGTTGCCAAAGATAAAATAAAGAAGGTTTCGATGAAAGAAAATGTGTGAAAAATCGTACGAAACAGTGAACTTTATTTGGTAATAGTCCATATAAAATATGAGTGAATGAGAAAGAAGATGGTAAGGAGATCTTTAAAGATATTGACAGAATTGACGTACAATGGTTCAGTTTCCATTTTATTTCCTTAAATCGTACTGTAAAGGAAAGATTTGGTCGAAATTTTTTCATTTGTAATAAAAATGTTTAACACAATCATTTAGATTGGTCCGGAATTTGTAGTTAAAAAAAATCTTGAACACTATTTAGTATATTATCTAATAAACAGCATTGATTACCATACTTTGTTAAACCAATATTTACTCAATACGTTCTTATTATTAAAACTTATTTCGGAATATATTACTCTTAATTAGATATCTTTCCTGTTTTCGTATGGATTAATGTACTAATATGCCATCATAAGTATTTAAAAATTTAGGTACTTTTTTGGTGTTTTCATATTTACATTTCGACGTCGTATGGAAGCTACGTTAAAATTTTCGCACAAACAACTTGTTTTGACGTGACAACGTCTTTAAACCGATGAACGCCGGCTGCACGCATGAAATAGCATGACTCATTGTCACGTTCCGTTTGCGCGAAACAAGCGATAGACAGGTACCATCGGTGTAAGCGTTCGGCTTGTGACACATGTAATTAATCCTTATAAATTAAGTAAAAAAAGATTGGAATTAACAAGTGCAAATAAATGTTAATTTATCGAAAATAAATTAATTTTCAATTAACTCCTTCTTTGTACTATACAAAATAATGATAATTCAGTGATAATAATTCAATTCATAAAGGTATGCAAATTTTCATCAATGTTTTCCTTTGACGTTACACTTAAAATTACCGTCCATAAACCGTATTTACAGACAAGCGATTTTATTTTGCAAATTAAATCTTTGATAGATTCCATAATATTCATTGAAATGATATGCTGTTTATAACCATTTGAATCGACATTTAATGCCCGAGGAAACGGTAAAGTATTTAATTGGGTAAAGATTAATACTGCATTTGTCAGAAGAACGTCGCAATTGACCAAAGCTTTTGTAGTGATATGTTACAGTTTAAAATAATTACTATAGTATAATACTTATATCTATCATATAATATATATACTATGCTTATCCTTACGAGATAGACATAACTATCTGATACTTTCTTGTAGGCATTTTAGATGTACAATTCCATACTATATTATTTCTATGTATCATATAAGATTTAACCCGCGATATTAATGTAAGCGGTTGTAAACTTCTTACTATTTTAATAAAAAACGTTTACTTTTGTCAAATATAATGTTTATGTGTATGTAAATCTTCTGGAACAAAATCTCTAAGTAATAGTGAAAACTGTCTTAAAATTCGTTGGCTAAATGAGATGAACTAAAGGTAACAAACAGACAGTCAAGAAAAGCGCCTTTTTTCATAATATTTATTACCTTTCCGAGACCATTATTACAGAAGCCTCACTACAGTGATTTATTTGACATAATTGTTTAGTAATCATCATTCCCAAGTTTCTGGGGACCTTTATTGACATTTGTAGTTGTGTTAGTTATTCATAATTTGATGAAGCATTATCCTTAAATATGTTTATTCGACAAAAGTTACTATAAAGTTGAACTTTAAAGAAAGAAACTGTGTTTGAATGCTAAGGTTTTGCTATTACCTTCTCTGTAATTTAATTTACGCAAAAGAGACGTGTTGCTTCTCATATATTTATTAATTAATCAAATTTCATTTTAAAATGTATATAGAGGCAAGTTAATTATGCAATTAAGGAGAAACATAATTGACTATGCTTATTTGAAGTAATTGTTTACGGGCTTTTTAATATAAATATACAATGAAATTGGTAAATAAGTTTATGATTAATATTAATTAATCAAATTTCATTTTAAAATGTATATAAAGGCAAGTTAATTATGCAATTAAGGAGAAATATAATTTACTATGCTTATTTGAAGTAAATGTTTACGGGCTTTTTAATATAAATATACAATGAAATTGGTAAATAAGTTTATGATTAATTTTTGGTTATAAAATTAACGGTTTTAGTGTTTTTCAGACTACAAGATGGATGTAGATTACGATCACAAGTTCGAGGAGATGAAGACGTACATCCCATTTTTGGACAACATGATCAAAAGGTTGGAGAGTACAGGATCTGGTACTTCGAATCCGCGGCAGGCTCAACTCGATAAGATTCGATCATTGCGTGATCTTCTCCAAGATAAAAAGAAAAGGTTTTTAATTATTGTATATTTCATTGAACATATATTTTTATCAGCTTTTTAATGTATCTTTGAAGTATGTTCTCTTATTTTTTTTAATTAATTCTTTTCAGAATGAAAATGGAAAATTTACTAAAATGTGAACAAGTACTTGTCAATTTGTATGCGAAAGTCGAACAGGTTAGTATTTGCAATAAAATTGTATAAAAACAATATTAATATACATTTGGTGTATGTAAAATGTTTATTTATGTGTTTCAGCGAGATCATTTGTCTGATAAGAGCAAAGTAACAGGTTCACAAGGAAGAAAACTCCCGGATTTGGAAACGGTGCGGAACAAGCTTAAATGTGTCACAATGATGAATGCAACCGATGCAGATACGTTACCTGAAATCGCTAGGTCAAGTGAAGTTGCCGAAATGTGCACACCAGGTAGTAAAGAACCGGCATTATTTCAAAGGAGGCCGAGCAGTACTTCACAATTACCGATGGATTCCTCGTCAATGAATACTAGAGATAGCACTATGATATCTTCTCCACATTCGAATAGGCGTGGTTACACTCGTGTTTTGGTGTCTCCTGAAACCAGTAGTCATCGATGGTCTTCAAATGAGCCAACATCGTCAAATAAACTTTTTTCTAGAAGATCACCAAAAAATTCTCCTAGAAGATCTTCTCCTTCATATAATAATAAAGATAGAAAAAAGACTTCTAAGAATGTCAGCCAAAAAGCAAAGAAGAATGATTTAAATATAACTTTGAATGTACCAGAGGATAGTTTAAATTCATTAAATACAAAAGATATATTATCGAGAATAATTACATGCAGTAATGATGATGTAGATATTGAAACGTTGCGTGAATTAAGAACACAGATCCTTGGTGAATTAAAACAGACAGGAGCAAATGATGACATATCTGATTTAATATTGAAATCTTACAAAACTAAGAAACCCGGGGTTATGGAAGAAGTTGAGGAAGGAGAGCTTTCAGATAGTGAAAGTGAAGCTATAGAAAGTATATATGGCAGCCTTGTAGTTGTTGATAAAGAGAAGAGTAATATTGTAATAAAGGATACGACTGAGAAGGATCAACCTCGTAAAATACAAATTTGCCTTGTTATAAATTCAAAAGACGATACAAATTCTGAGCAAACTGTAAAAGAGCCTCAGAAAATTATTGACACATGTGATTTTGATTTGTCGAATGAAAACGATAAGATTATTGGAGAAACACTGATTGAAAAAGTAGAGTCTGAGAAAATCAACACAAGTTGCGAAAAAAGACTAACTAATAAAACAGAGCTTAATAAACAAAGTAAACAAGAACATAATCGAACTCATGAAGATGACAAAGACGGTTTGAAACCTCATAATATTAAACAACAATTTTTAGAAATTTCTATTGAATGTGGCAAAATTGAAGAAAGTGATACTGGTAAAAATGTTACTAATGTTGATATTAAACATATAAATGACAATAAAATTAACACCGTAAAAAATAGTAAAGAGAATAATTCAACCTGCGAAGCAATTGAATTTCAAAGTCAAAATGAAGGTCACATCGAACCCACTGCATTCAAAGCCAACTTTTACAAACCCATAGTTAACGATGAAGCACCTAATAAAGACGTTACAATAACTGTCGAAAAGTTAAATGAAAAACAAGTATGCTTATCACAATCTAAGAAAAGCACTATTGTTCAAAAACCTGTAACACCAACAAAGAATAATGATAACTGTGATACTACAATAATAGAACATAAAGAGAAAGATGTGAACTTGCCTTTTTTAAATGAACCGTCTATTTCTAACAGTATTGAGAAGGAAGTAGTTTCGCAAATTGATATACTTCAAGCTTTAAAAAATGAAATCTTAAATGAAAATATTGATATACCAGGTTCTGAAACAAATACACCACCATTGCATCAACCAAAAATTGTTAAAGTGGCTAGCGCTCAAAAAATTACCCCAAATAGAATATCAATAGAAAAGTATAAAGCAAAAACTGCGTCATCACCACTCTTCATAAATAATCGAAATAATCGATTTTCGAAACGCTCTAAAGAAGACTCTGTTAAGAAACAAAGCATTAAATTAACTGAGAAAGAATGTGAAAGGTTTAATTTTACTTCGAATATTGGTTTAGATATAAGTTCTGAAGACGAAGTTGATAAAAACAGTGACACGCTTGATAATCTTTATGATGATCTCGCTCCTAAATCACCTGACTTGGATGACTCAAATGAGATGTTAAAAGCGCCTCCAGTTATTATTCCTGTAGAACCTGTTAAAGCTATTGTAGTTAATTCTAAAGCTGATGTCGATATGAGAACATTTGTGCCAAAAGTATCATCTGATGTTAATTCTTCTAAGGTTAATGTTAATTCATCCGAGGAAAATCAAGAAGAGGGTCTAATTAATGCGAAAAAATTCGACAAGAAAGAAGGTTATGCTGAGAAATCTAAATTACTGGATCCTCGTATCAGGAGAGATAATGTACAGCCTAGTAGTGTTGAAAAGTTATCAGTACAATCAACAAATACAGAAAGAATACCAAAATCAACAACTTTTTCTAATATTAGTACTGGTAACTTGACTCCAAATACAAGTGCGAGTATTACACCAAATTTAACACCAAATATTAGGCCTCTAATGGATCTAATAATGACTCCTAATTCTAAAACATACGAAAATACTCCTACACATCCATCATTCGATATCGAAGGTAATACCTCTAATAGTAAACATGTTTACGCACCATCTTTTTCGAATTTTGAATTTAATAGTACAAGAGAGAGCTCTGTTCCAAGAGAATCTAATTCCCAATGGGATTGTGATAAGAATGGAAGAAGAAAGTCACGGTGGGAAGATACTAATTGCAGCGACCCGTATAAGAATGATAATGTTAATAAAGGTCCAGTCATTGAAAGGTACAAGATCGATAGAAGAGAAGATAATCCTAGAATGGATTGCCCTCAAACCCCTATGCCTTCATTTGGTTGGACAGATTCTTCAACTTCACCAAATGTTTTTAACATGTTAGATTCGCCAATGACACCAAATAATTGTTTTGGGAGAATAGATTGTCCAAGTACTCCGAGCCACCCGTTTGGCACATCAGAATGTCCATTGACACCTAGTCATCCTTTTGGTAGAATTGACTGTTCTACAACACATCATCTAGGGAGAATTGATTGTCCGGTAACACCAAGCCATCCATTTGGAAGATTGGACTGTCCGCCGACTCCCAGTCATATGTTTGGTCAATCAGAGTGTCCTCCAACCCCTGTTTATCCATTTGGACAACCTGAGTGTCCTTCAACTCCTGTTTATCCATTTGGACAATCCGAGTGCCCACCAACACCTGTCTATCCATTCGGTAGAGCTGATTGTCCACCAACACCTAGTCATCCTTTTGGGCGATATGAAGGAAATCAAACACCCAATCATTCTTTTGGTAGAACAGACTTTTCTCAGAATACTTTAAATCGAAAAATATCCTATAAAGATCCAAGATTAAACAAAAGTTTAGATTGTGATCAAGGACGAAATTCTGCTGAAAAAGAGCGTCGATATTACAGTGATCGTGATTTCAAACGTGGAACTTCCTACAATTCTCACAAAAGACCCTATAGTAATTCACAGTCTTATGGCAAATACGATAGGGAGCACAGTATTGGAAGAAATGATTATAACACGTACTACTCCAATGAGCAAAGTGGAAGCCGATTTTATCGAGAGACTCAAAGAGAGCCAAATCGTGATTCAAATCGTCGGTATAATGAGCGTGATGCGCGTTATAATCATGATAGTAGATCTCTATATAGAGATACAGGAACGAGAAATTACCGAGAAAAGAGCGTTGGACGTGTTTCATCGAATGAAGAAAATTATAAATCCATGAATAAAAGTAAAAATATTAGTGTACATAATACATATGAAACAAATGTTGATAAAACTTTGTCGATTAAATCTCACGCAGGACGATCCTTCGTAATCGATACCAGTGTCAATTCTACGTTTCAAAATTTAGTACAGAAAAAAGAGATGCAAAGTTTTGACCACACATTTGATGCACACAGAAAACGTGCCTCCAGTGTAGGTCGGTCATTAGTTCGTGAATCCAGTGTTAGTAGAACGGTATTATATGACTCAAAATCAAAAGGTACAAGTGATATATCGGTTGAAAATCATAAAAATAACCGTTACGTACGTGCTCGTAGTCTGGGTAGAGAATTAGGTAGTAACTCAAATCAAAAAAGTTTTCAAGACATTAAAGATGATTTTAAAAGATATAAATCTCAGATTGATACGAAATTTTCTAATAATATTGATAATCATACCAAAAATAAAAAGGATAAAAGTAGGTTAAAATGTAGTAATATTGAAAATAAATCATACACGGGTGAGTCACGAATTAAAAAAGATATAAATGAAACATATAAGGATGAAGGACGGTCTGAAAGTAAAATAAAAAGTCAATATTTTCCTCGTAAAAATTATCGTGATCCACGAATGCGTGGTGAAATTGATAAGAAAGCTAAAACTCAAAATATTGATAAAAGTCGTCGTGATGAAAGAAGTTCCGGAATTGTTTACTCAAATGATAATATAGCAAAGGGAACAATTCTAGGCTCTGGGTTTGGAGTAAAAAACTATAAAATACCAAAAATAAAACGAGTAGCAACGGACATTGAAGAAAAAGAGTTGAAAGTAGATGAAAAATTAGAAGATACAAAAACTATGGAGAACGCAGATGTAGACATCGATAAAACTAATGATAAAAGTAGTGAAACTGAACTGAGTAAAGTCGATGAAAACTCGACGAGAAGAGTTACAAGATCTAGTAGTAAAATTAATACCACAAAATCCATTGATGAAGTATCTGTGAAAACCAGGAGAGCTGAAAAACCGTTGGTCTACGAGTCAGAATCAGAAAGTGAAAACTTGGTAAATGAAAAGGACTGTGATAAAATGTTGTCTCAAGAAACTACACTGATATCGCGTAATCAGAATACTGACAAAAATACAAATAAAAAATGTGATTTGAATTCTGTTTTTGGTTTAGAAGACTTAGACGTTTTTTCTGATAATATTGTGTCAGATCCTGTTATAGATAATATAAATGCATTAATAGCAGATCTCGATAATGATATTGATACTTCTAAAAATGATCTATGTGATGGTTTCACTCAGGATGATACTTTCCAAAGTATGTTGAATATTATGGACAGCACTGAGACTTTAGATCAGATGAGCAAAAACACCATCGATAATATAAACGAGGTAATTAATGATGAATTGAATAAAGTGAATGAGATCGAAAAAGAAGTAAATGAAGCTACAATGTTACAAGCAAATAAGCCTTACGAAAGTTTTAATAAAAAAACTCCTGAAACTGAAGATGTGTCGCAAGAAAAGGTAAACAATCTCAGTAATGAATCATTAAATGCCACATGTGATGTTATACGTAAATCACCTGACCGAGAAATATGCGAAAGTATACAGGATATGTCTAATCTAGCATTAAAGAGTATCAACAGTGAACTTATTGTATCTACAACAGACATTGATGTAGAAAGTTTAAAAATTGTCGAAGATAAAAATATTGTTATTGGTACTGACGAAGAGAATAATGATCGTTGCTCTACTCCTGACAGTACTATAAACATGAATGAAGACGCTCTTACGAAATCTGAACGTAAAACTGAACCAGATAGTACTAACGAGCAAAAAAGTGATTTGAATTCTGATATAAGAAATGACTTGAATACAGACGTAACATCAACAAATACATCTTGCGATCTACATCCTACAGATAAGATAAAACCTTGCTCATCACAACAATTAGCTCCTGCAATAGATTCTATTAGTACTCTCTTGTCTATGTTGCAAGATAAGTCAAAAATAAAAGAGCTTGTTTCCATGTTGGGAGAGAAAAGTGGTGAAAATGAAAAGATTATGAAAAAATTGGAGAAACTTAGTGAAATAGTATCAGACGATGAAGATATTAATGATGATATGGAAAGTAAAATGAAAGATGATGTCGAGATTGGTATAAAAGACAATATTACTACCAATGTTGTATGTCTTTCCGAAAATATTGTTAAGCAATCTGAAACAAAGGAAGTTAAGCAATCTGAAAAAAATGAAGAAATGGTGATGGAAATATCTAATGAAGAGTCCAAACTTATTTTAGAAAGTGCTTTAGAAACATACCTAGAAAAGGAAACAGGGTCTGATTGCCTCCTTACTTCTGTGAATAGCAATGTCAGCGAAGAAAACAATCTAGTTACAATGTTAGATGATACAGTAAAAGATAACAATGAAGAAGAATCAACACATTTAGAAGAACAGATAAATGAAGAATCAACACATTTAGAAGAACAGATAAATAAGTACACAGAACAAGAAAATATTGATAAGGCAGAAGAACACGATAAAATTGAACTGAATACTAACGCTGAAGTAGACACTGACAAAATACCGAAAAGAAACACCTCTCCGGTAAAAAAATCTATTAAAAAAAACAAACGAAAATTTAATAAAAAAAACAAAATTAATCGAATTACCCGAACTACGGCAGCAAACGCGAAACCTGAAAACAATACAAGTAAGAAAAAGCCATCTCGAGAATTATTGCAGCTTCAGGAGGATATTAAAGAAATGTTTTTAAACGATGAAATTTTTCATAGTACTGGTATTAGAATGTGTCGATTAGCCAAAATGGTCGATGAAAAAACTGTTCAAAAGGAAGAAATCCCAATACAGGATCCAAAGCCGGTAGTTGTATTAAAAAAGTGCAAAGAAATTGAAAAACGTGATAACATTGATAAATCTATCAAAAAGAAGCCTGGACCGAAAGGTAAATTGAAAGTGTTGGATAACAACGTAAACGTTGACCCAGAGTATAAAAATAAAGCACAAACTACTTTAAAAAATAAAGTAACACAGAAAAATAAGAGTAAATTCGCTCAGAAACAAACAGATTTGGATCCATATGCGTTTGAATCAGACTCTGTTGATACGTTTACTTTGAATGAAAGTAGGGATGAATCTGACCATTCATCAGATTCTGAAAGCACTTCTTTGAATTCATCCTTTAGTAGCAATGAACTACTGGCTGATATGACCAAGACCCCAAAACGAAAGCGACGGAACAATGCTTGGCAGTCAGGTATAATAAAACCAAAGAACAGAAAGAAAAAAGTTCAACGTGATTTGCCTAAAGATAATGAATTATCTCAATCGGATATAGTTACACCAGACATGGAGTGTTTTACAGATAAGTTGTATTGTTTCGAAAAAAATGTCTCTAATTACTCTTGCCGACTGTGTGTGTACTCTGGTAACGACATTGTTCATCATTACAAACAAAATCACCCGCACGTTGAGATACCTCTATCACGCATGAATCCTACGATAGCCAAAGAGGCGATTGAACAATGTAAAAAAATGGATTTCAGAGTTATTGGAATAACTCCTACGGATAAGTATGTGTGCCGATTTTGTTATAAAGAATTCGGTAAAGGAAAAAACGTGATGGAATCTTTCTTTTGGCATATCGTTAGCATGCATACCGGCGAGTATAAGCATAGTTGTACAGAATGTGAAAATGCTTCCAACTGTTTGGATCTAGATATTCCACCGCCACCAAAAGATATGAAAGGGCAATTGATTGGTTATATTTGTAAGAAGTGTAATTTTACACAGATATCAATAGAAAATCTCAAGAGACACGTCATCGTTCGTCATAATGATGAAAAAACAGAAGTGTATAAAATAAATTTGGCTGTTATGCAGAAAAAGTTCCTTAAGTCTTTGATAAATCAAGAGAATACAGAAACTCAGCGAGTAACACGAAGTTCCTTAACAAATCGTCAAATCAGTGATATTGTAAACGACGAAAGTGATTCTAATGACGACACTAATAATGAAACTTCGTCAGTATTGGGATCACATGATGAGTCTCCTGAAAGACAAACTCCAGATATACCTCATGTTAAAACGAAAATCACTTTTGAAATGGAGAACAATGTTAAAGAACCATCATATATAGATAATAATGAGTTGTTGAGTAACGTCAAACAAGAAGAGGAAACTGACTATGTTGAAACAGAAAGCGATCGAACGAATTTGGAAAACGACGCTGATATTGAATTAAAGGAAAAGCGAAATACTTCAAACAGAGCATGTTCCCCTGAAATTATTCCTGATACTAACGAAATTGTCGAGAGTGCGCATTTTAAAATTAACTACCAAAGTTCTGGAACAAAAGAATACGTCTGTTGTATAAATGGCCAAGATAATCATTACAAAACTAGCCTATTGATATCCATGAAGAAACATATACAGACAAAACACACGGAAATTTGGGAAGGTTATTGCATTATATGTAAAGTTATCGTGACATCCCAAGACAGACATTCCTTCAAAGATTGCCTGCAACATATGCTCGACGAGCATATGGACGAATTTCCCATTTTGGATAACTCAACCGAAATAATCTGTACTCAATCATCCACTGATGTTGAGGATACACTACCGAAATCATATATTAACGTACGGCCATTGACGCAATTAATCACTAACCCCGATGTCCCGGTTCCATTAGACACGCCAGTATTTTACCCTAAAATCGACAGTGTCGTCAGCGTAAGTTCTGTTATGGAATTACCGCGGTCGATGCCAAGCTATCCGAGGGTTAAGAAGCCTATAGAACCAGAAAAACAATATAAATATGAGGAATGGCAAGCAGAAGTGATGTCAAAGAAACACCGCGTAGTGCTGGAAACAATGATGACTCGGGATAAACTGGTTCAAATGTATAAGTGTGCCGGTCGGTTCTGTTCATTTACAACTGATAACGCGGAAGGTGCGTTACTTCATGCGTCGACTCACCAACGTATCGGCGGAGAGAACGCTTTCGTATGCGCTTACTGCGATTTCGACACGTGTGGGAATGCGATCGACTTAGTAATGCACGTGTTCAAAGTACACGGACGTTGTCAGTACTCGTGCTCGCTCTGTTTCTATAGAGCTGCCGCGAGACAGTTAGTCGGCGCTCACGTAGAGAGAGTACATAACGAGAAGCCGAAGCTTGGATCTGTACTCCGCACGAAGACATTTTCTGTGTCAGCCGCTGAAGATTCGGCTAATTTATTGTCAAGAGAAGATGCTGTGGAATACTACTATTGCGCTCACGGTCTCAGTGGAAGTATGCATCTTTTATGATTTTGTGGTATCATTTGTGTCTGGAGAAGATGATGTAATAAAAAAAAAATTTTTTTAGGTAATCCGAACGCGCGCTGCGTGCACAAAAGCTACCTTGCTGATAAGCTTGTCGAGCATCTGGAAAACAAGCATGTAGCTCCACATCCTTGCACCGTATGTATCAACGAATCAATAAGTAGTATAAATTCGTAATAAATGTTGACGGACTTTTCACTATCATGTGGATAGATCCAGAAGATTGATTTGTATAATACGTGCACATTACATTTAAAATAGGGAGAAGTACAGTCGTAATACTCTTTTAAGCGCTTGCACTACTAACGCTGGCTAAACTTTATGTTGTACATCAAAATAACCTACTTACTAGAGAAATGTATGCCATAAAAAGGTTAAAATAAAAATCAACTATGATACTATATATAATAATATACTCTTATACATCTCCCAAAGATAATCCACATTAGGGGTAGTTCATGTCAAGCGTACAGCGAAAAAAGATGGGGTTCTGAAATTCGTTCATATTCAGCCTAATTGGACTTCCGAATAAATATGAATGTGAATGAATATCATGTCTATTTGTCAAGGAATGGGCTTCTAGAAAACAGTTATATTTGAAATTCAGATTTGTTGGAAATATTATAGTTTTTCGAATTGAACAAATTTACAAAAAAATATTAAACGTAGCGATTTATATATGATACTGGAAAAATACTTTTTTTATGTACAAAACCGGAAGTAACATTTTCAAAACGAAATTTTAGTTACTTGGTCGATCATTATTTAATTCTCTTTCGGAGGAGTTCAGTCACATACACACGGACAGAAGAATTATATATATGTATAAAAATACAGAAGAAGATAATTAGGTGATTAGCATTCGGCAAAACAACCGTTGTGATATCGGGTAACGTCTGTCTCTCTGTTCGTGATAAACTCAAAAACGCATGTACGCATTTTCACGTGGCTTTTATCAATAGATAAGTGATTCGTGAGGAAGGTTTAGATATATAATTTGCCAAGGTTTTTTTTATTATCAGGGCGGGAGAGCATCTGTCGTGCCCGCTAGTATATTATAAATTAAAATTTATTGAGATTTCATCAATTTCAGACATGTACTTATAAAGCTGACACGCCGATAGATTTGATAGAACATATGAAAATCCATAACATGAACACATACCAGTGCACGTGGTGTGTGCACGGGGCTGACAATGAGCTCGAACTGATGATGCACGCTTCCATCTACCATCCGACCAAACAACCAAATGCTTACGTCAGAATTATTACTACCAAGGTACGTTGGGACACTCGAAAGAACGTCGATTCTTAGATAATAGAATTTTAACAGAGAATAAAACCTACTTAAATAAATGTACTGTAAAAATATGCATCAGATTGGTCCTGACCATAGTTTAGTACCCACCTAGTATAAGATTGTTATAAGCCTACCGATATTAATCGATTTTGACAAGTTCCTTGATATAATATATATTCCAAATACTAGGTCCAATGCTGATGAAATTAAAATGGCATCCCGTTGAAAACATGCCCCTTGCAATAAATAGTGAATTTCCAAATTATTTAATAGGTGATGAAGTTCTAAAGTAAGAAATATTAAAAAATAAAGTAAATTTTCAAAAAAAAGTATTAACCGACTTCAATATCAATCAAAAACCCATAAGGCACTAAAAAGCGGAAAATAAATAGTTTATCAAATTAACCAAATTAAATAAAACATATGAATATGTGTGCTACCTAGAGATGTATTGGAAGTCGGTGCGAACCGAAAATCATATCATCTACATAGGTACAAAGTTTAAGTCCACTCTCGCGTCTCTGTAATACATTTCTACCTGGAACAAATTTGAAATTTCGGTTGGCACCGACTTCCAATACATCTCTAGGTAGCACACATATTCATATGTTTTATTTAATTTGGTTAATTTTATAAACTATTTATTTTCCGCTTTTTAGTGCCTTATGGGTTTTTGATTGATATTGAAGTCGGTTAATACTTTTTTTTGAAAATTTACTTTATTTTTCCATTTTTAGTGTACATAAATATATTTTACTAGCAGTGCCCGCGAACTCCGTTCCACCTTAAGTATTTTAAAATATGCGCATTTTTGCGGTATGGTATGCGATATGGTTTCAATTGGTTGTACAATAAGTAACGTTTGGTACGAACGCAACCTTATCAATAATCCGCGATAGTTTCTACCACCAACTCGGCTACCATCGCTTCACACATAATACACCTTAAGTAATGTAATTACAATGCTTGCGTCATGTTGCAACACAGCAACGAACATAAGCACAATAGGCTCCTAAGAATTGAAGAGTTTTTTTTATAATATTGGTGGCAAACGAACATACGGGTCACCTGATGGTAAGTGATCACGGCCGCCCATGGACACCTGCGACACGAGAGGAATCACAGATGCGTTGCCAGCCCTTAAGAAAGGAGTAGGCTCGTTTCTTGAAAGTTTTCTTACTTTGTCACGGATCCCATAGTCAGAACCTAACCAAACTCTCGTCAAACTACCCTTGAAGTTCATCCTTTCCAATAAAAAATGAATCATCGAAATCGGTTAGCGTGATATTGAGTTATTCGTCTATTTGTCGTGTACATACTTAATGCAAATTTAAAACTTATACGGTTTTGCACTGGATGCCGTTGTCGGAACTGGACCAAATTGAAATGGGACCACACGGGAAGCACCAGCTTTCAAATAAAAAAAGAATCATCAAAATCGGTTCACCCAGTCCAAAGTTATGAGGTAAAAATACAGTCGAATTGATAACCTCCTCCTTTTTTTGAAGTCGGTTAAAAATACAACTTAATTGAGATCATCCTTTTTTCTCAAGTCGGTTAAAAATAGTTTAGGTATCACTTCAGCACGACCTCACCGCTTAGTTGGTTAACTGTTTATCTGTTGCTTGCGTTATTGTCAAGATAAGATCTACATGAAAGAAAATATTTGAAAAATAATACAGAAATGTGAAAAATTTGGCTTAATAAAATCTCCGTATATAAAAATGTGTATGTTTGTTTGAAAATATTCACAGAATTACTATTTTATATCATTACGTGGTCACATTGCAAGGGGATGATTTGGCCTCATTTTCTTCATTAGAACATCCGTGTGAAGCCGAGGTGTACAGTTAGCAAACTATAAAACATGTCGGGTACACGAATCATCAAGCTATATTTATGTTTTCTTTGTTTCAGGAAAATCTATCTGAATTAAGAATCCTTCCTATGGCGAGTTTCAATAAAATAAATACTCCCGTAGAAGATGTAATTTCAAAAGTATCAGATAATCCGGTGAGAGAAGCCGAACGGTCGTTGGATTTAGAGAAACTGATCGGAGACATTGAAATCGTGACGAATGGACCGATGATATCTGATACTCCGACTAAGGAAAGTGAAACGGAAGATTCTCTAGTAATAGAGTCTAATCGAAGTGAAACTGAAAACTATTCTAGAACTAATCCTCCTGCCACAATTTTGGGACAGTCACTGGATTGTAAAGACACTATCGAAAGAAATAAAGAAGTCAGTCTTATAAAAACTGAAGCTGACGAACAAAAACCAATCAACGATTCAGACGTCATTTACTGTTCAGACAGTGACGATGGTGAATCGAGGCATCCTGTCATTGATTTATCGAACGATGATAACGGCGCTGATAGCTCTGCTCCTACAGTAGAAACATGTAAAAAGATCATTCCAGAGTTATTACACAAATGCCCAAAGTGTAAAACTATCTACCGTTCTATGGTTGGCTTTAAAAAGCACATGGTAGCTTGTTGGGGACGTACCCCAGTGAAGAGTTACCAATGCGCACATTACCCGTGTTGTATAATGCTATCCAGTGTTACCGAAGTTGCGAGGCATTACGTAAATGATCACAAGGATGAAACTGGGCCTAGTTTCATTTGCGGCATCTGTAATGCTAGTTTTGTTTCTTTGGCGAACGTGAAGCCACATCTGAAAAATATACATAAAATTGATAATTACATCGTGAAAGCTACAGCCGGCTCGAAGGGTAATACGATACATACGGTGTACAAAGGTAACGATTTACCGTCTCGTAAGAGAAAACTCTCATCCGAAACACCGAAACAGCGGCGTTATGGGCCTCAGGATGTCGATAAGCTGCCGATAACACCGATCCTAGAGGATTTCGTCTATTGCTCATTATGTGAGTTCAATACGAAAGTACGCTTGAACTTGGTGAGACATCTTCAGTTGCACGCGGAGCAACAACCTGCCCCGAATACTGCGCCCGTCAATCCAGTGCCGCATTTGGAAACGAACGAAAAACACTTTGACAAGATGCTAAACCTTGCTTCCAGCTCTTTCGCCACCAGAGGCTTGGACAAATCTCGTTCTGACACAAGTACATCTGTTTCCTTAGTACCACCTGAAACTGCAAGTCGTTATCCCAAATTCGTACCTGAACGCCAGAGATATACGTGCGGTTCTAAGGGTTGTGCTTATATATCTTTGAGTGAGGACATGTTCCGCTGTCACTGGGAGACGCTACATTCCAATACTAAGGAATACCATTGTGTCCATTGCCTCCCGAATCAGCAGCTCGACACGAACAATCCCCTCACGGTATCCCTTATAATTGGCCATTTGAAAATGCACGACATAATGCTATACGCGTGCTCTTCATGTCCATATTATCATTACAAACGGCAAATAGTTGAAGTACATATGTTAAATTTACACGGTGGGGGTCAAGTTGTTGTGGTCAGGGACGATTCTGCAACCGCTGGACCTGTTCCTGTGCCGACGTTATCAGCGCCCACGATGGACCTAAAGCCATGGCAGTGCGGGCTTTGCAGGTTTAAGAGCATGCTGCGTCCAGAAGTCGCCGAGCACTGTTCAAAAGTACACCAATCTAAAATGCAATACAAATGTGCTTATTGTCCGTTCAGGACGTCTACACTAGAGAATGTGACTAAACATCAGACGAACTCACATCCTGATAAGAATCAGGATGTATTCTATTATTACTATAGGGAAGGGTCTGTTCCCAATGACGAAGACGGTACACCGTTGTGGATAAAACAGAAACAGAGGGTAAATCCTTCAGGACCTGAAGTGAAAACTGAAGTCACCGATGCGTCAATACAAACACTATTAGCAGTACCAGTTCCTGCTACCCCAGCGATACCAGCTTTGTCTGTAGACTTGAAAATAGTCAAGCAAGAAATTAACGACACTGAAATGGATAACGGAGAAGAATTGTCTATTACAGATCTGTGTAAGAAGTATGGTCAGTTTTGTGAACCTAACGGGATCATGTACAAGTGTTCCCTTTGTAAGGTTGTCGTGGAGAACAAGAGGCAAGTTATGCAGTCGCATTTGTATGAAGAGTTAAAATATAGGAGGTGAGTTTTGTTTTTTTACCTATTTGATCTATACAGTGTTTCAGCAGAAGAAAATGTATGGGTCAGGTTATTGATTTCATTATTTATAAATATAAAATTTGTAAAATAACATAAAAACTATGCTCCGTCAAATATTTTAATATAGTACAGAAATAGGTTTAGATATCAATGCAAATGTATGCTTGTTTTGTATTTGTAAAACGATTGCGTAGCTGTGTAACTCAATTTACTTTTTCACATTATATATGGCATTACTTTATAGTAATAACTAGTAGCGCGCCCGGTGGACGTTGTCCCCGCCTTGAGAATAAAAAAAAACCTTGACAAATTATACACCTAAACCTTCCTCATGAATCACTTTATTTGCTGGTGAAAACCGCGTGAAAATCCGGTCAGTAGTTTTTGAGTTTATCGCAAATAGACAGACGTGTCAGAGGACTTTGTTTTATAATGTGTTTCGTTATGTGCATTTTGAAGCAATATTGGTTTGATGGTAGCGTGTTCAAACAACATGTCGATTGGTCTAGGTTTGAACCCTTACAATGGGCCTGCAGTTAACTAGTAATTACAGTAAGCTAGTAACCACACCCAAGTTGCAAACCTATCGCAAAATACCTGTACGTGATATTCCGGCAGTGATTCTTGAAAATCAATTCTCTCATTACTCAACATCATAAGAAATTATAAATAAAAAACTAGTTTAATTTGGGGTTTTTGTGAGTGGTATAACTAGTGTAAATTTGATTGTAGAAGCATTATAATCCCATACATATTTCTATCATAGACCTACATTGCTCAAGCTTCTACGTTCCACTTTAAAGTATGCCGAGAAGTGGTGCTCGTAATTAAATAAAAAGTCAACCACAATGCCCTTATATGGTAGAAATGTGTATGGGCTTATGGCGTTTCCACAATCAAACTATGCACTGGTTGTACCACTTACAAAAACCACAAACTATACCATGATTTTTATTACTCTGTATTGTGGAGTTTGGCCCATTGCATTTTGTAAAAGACCGGCATGATCTAAATACTAGAAACTGTAACAAACTGGTCGTCCCATGTTTCAGACTTAATAAAACCAGTAATCGTTTTTTAGGTAATAGTGTTAGTTTTTACAATAAAGTCCTAAAACATTTGCCGGACTGTAAGTTAAAGTACCACGTCAAGCGGGTTTTGGTGTCAAAAGTCTGTTATAGAGTGGATCAATATGTGAACGATGGTGATGTCTGGAGTTGACTCCTCTCTGTACATCTATTAAAAACGATTGTAACATATAATGTATTGGAAATATATATGTTAAAAATATGTACTCGATCGAGTTTCTTGCCGGTTCTTCTCAACGACTGGGTTGTTTGTTCGAACCGGTGGTAGTTTTGACTTTCATATGCGCCGTATTAGGGCCTAAACTGAATAAAGTATTTTTGATTTGATTTGATAGTTATAAATCGCAGTGACCATTTGATTTTAAGCGGACTACGGAGTTATTTCCAAGCTACGAATTACATCACATTATTAAAAAATCGTGCTAATAACGATTATTAATTATGTTTTACAGATACAGTTGTGGCATTTGCTCATACAAAGCGTTCCATTTAAGCGGCCTCAATGAGCACATGGTCTCGGAACACAAGAGGGAGTTCCAAGAGCCGGTGAAACTGCCAACAAACGTGAACATAGAGAAATGGGTCTCGAACTACTTGGAATATCAGGCGGGTCTGATCAAAATCAACGAGGAGAAGATCGCGAAACAGAAATTGACTGTAAATAAAGTGACGGCGGGACCCTCGCGGCAAGTCAATAAGGAGACGGCGTCGGAGGGACCGAAACTGTGTGTCGCCGAGCTGGAAAACACTTTTGGCGAGTTTGGAACACCCTCTGATATGCAGTTCTGCTGCCCGAAATGCAATTTCAAGGATAAAGACGAGCACGCTATGAGAGAACATCTGGAGAACGAATTGGCCAAGATCAGGTCAGTTACTTTTTCATATAACATAGCTTTTACTCGTGTAAATGTAGATTTGACCTATCCCTCAAGATCAGTACTTCTCTGGATGAAAGGTACCCCATGTCCTTTTCTGTACCTCTGACAATTGTAGGCACGATTTCATAATTATCAATTTATTAATTAAGCTGCGAAAGTTTAACAAACAAACTGCGGTGGTTGTTATTTGAAAAGAAAGAGTGCAATAATTAGGCGGGTTGTTTTCCTGCGTTAACCAGCAAATAATGCACAACGGACAAAGGGTATTGGAAAACATAAGATTCACCTGTATGCTGGTTATCTCTGCTGTAGGAGGCCTCCTCTTCAATCGCAGTTAATGTGATTCGCACCGTTCCTCTTTCTTTCTTTAATAATGTTCTAAATGTCTATAAAACAATTTAGTATAGATTTTTCTAACACAGAAATGTGGGCCGTTGCAATTTAAAATTAGGACTTCTTTACGTAACGGTGAGATGGTTTGGGGAAGGAAATATGGTACTGGATAGATTAAAACAGGGCGGATAATATACCGCTGTGCATTACAAAAATGTTTACCCATTTTAGCCTAAACACAAACTCATTTTGAACTAATTAGTAAGGATAGTATGGATGTGAATATAAGTTTGTTGCATTTCATCAAGAAAAAATATACTCTTCTCGACGGATAGATCGACCCGAGTAAAGCCGCGAGCAAAATCATGTTTATGATATTAGTAAGGATGATCAGGGGTAAAATCAAATTGTACATACAGTTTTGTTTTTAACGCCATCTAACAGCTACCTACTGTACTACATTTGCAATTTTAAATGTTTAATCACTACATAGTATAAAACAGAGTTGCTTTCTCTGTCCCTATATCCCTATGTATGCTTAAATCTTTAAAACTACGCAACGGATTTTGATGCGGTTTTTTTTAATAGATAGAGTGATTGAAGAGGAAGGTTTATATCTATAATAACATCCATTAAATAGTGGAGAAATACTGTTATTTTTGAGGTTTCTAATGTGATGTTGTAAATAATTACATTTTTTCCGCTTACATTGCAACAAACGCAGGCGGGCCACGGGCAGTAATGAGTAAATCAAAACTACTGGATCGATTTTAATCATTTGTTCAGTGAATGACATAGGCTATATATTTTATACCCGTGCGAAGCCGGAGCGGGCCGCTAGTATTCTATATAGTATCAACAGATTTGTTATTGTTTGGTTGAAGTTATTTTAGTAACAATTAAAATACTTCATACCTGAAAAAGGACTCAAAAAGGCCTTGTGTCTATTTTTTAAACGATTAGCAGTATAAATAACTTTGGAACCTTCGCTGATTTGCTAAACATGTTAACATATCAAGAATTAGATGATACATTCTTTACAGTGTTTCTTCAATATGATAATACTATATAATACTGTATTTCTCTTAAAGTTAGAATATTTAATAAGTTGTGAATTGAGAACCGTACAAGCATACTAATCAAAGGTTTACGAAATGGCCACCTATCTATTGCCAGCTTTTGTTATTTTTTATTATGGGTTTATAATTATGCATTTCGGTTGCACCTGTTTGATATTAAGAAAATTGATAATTTTAATAATCACATTGTCTTATATCTACTAGCTATTAGAAGTAATAACGTAATTAATTATACCATGCAATGGGTTGCAAATGATTGAAGATGTTATAATTCTGCTATTGACTATCCGTTTTCTGATATTATTATTGATAATGACAATAATTGACTGATTATGGCAACGTGCAAATAAGCAGCAACGATTACGTAATAATCAATAGGTGTGAAAGGGAGAGAGCATTTCACGTTGCCCACACTCAAAGTCACGATAGGAAGAACGAATACTCATTTCATTGTCATGTCATTAATACAAATTGCAATATTAAACAAAAGAGCAAATATCCAAGAGCAGAATATTTGATAAAGCATATTACAAAAACTGTTGTAAAATAACAACTGCCTACTGTACCCTAAGTTCTGTTTCGTATAGTGTTGTCTCTATTTATAGCAGCCATTGTGCAATAGAGAGAGCGCTGTACAAAACCAAGGCAAGCCGATCTTAGTTGGATATCCTCACTCTTTTGCCTGATGTATCAAATGGGGGGGCCCCCCCCCCCCCGGCCCCCCCCCCCCCGCCCCCCCCCCCACCCCCCTATCTTTCTTTGCCCTTCCCGTTTCCCGGCTCTCTTCTATCTCCCGACGGGGGGGGGATTTTCCCGCCCGGCCACCCACCACCCCCCACCGATGGTTTGTTTTTTTTTCGTCGCCCCCTTTTTTTTTTTTTTTTTTTTTTCTCCCCCTCCCCCACACTACCCCCCTTCCCCCCCTCCAAAAAAAAAAAAAAAAAAAAATCAAATACTGGGGTACTGTAATTCATTATTAATATATATCTGTCATTGTCATGTATATTAGTTATAATAAAATAACCTTTAAATTGTAGGTGGGGCTGTAATCTCTGCTCGAACTATTACCAAACTTACCACCAAGCGCAGTTTCATTGCAAAAGTGTCCACGCTGGCCAATCTGCAAGACCCACAGAAGCAGTTCGAGATCCCAGCGTGAGAGCTTCATGGGTCGCTGGCGTCATACAGTCACAGAAACTTCTGATAGACATCCCGACAACGAAACCGGTTGAAGACGATGATAATTACCTAAACCACAGTGACAATTCTTTATTAGTCGTCCGCTACGAAGAGAGAGTGCCCACGCCCGAGGAAACTGTTCGAAGGAAACGAATAGCACCCGAAAGCGACGACGAGACAACCGTAGAAGAGGACACGCAGAAAAGAAAGCAGGATATCTCTTGCCAATACTGCGATTTTACCACAAAGCATCATAAGACTCTTAAATTTCACCTATATAGGCATTACGATTTGAAACCTTTCTCGTGTTCACTGTGCTATTTGACCGGTCACAGGATGACCATAGCGAACCACATAGAGAAGCAACATCCAGGGTTATCGGCGACGATAGAACGTACACCGTTACCGAAGGAACCTCCAAACGTTTTGCTACTCAAGAAACGAAAGGTAATGAAACCGTTGCCACCACCACTATCTTCGGACGTGCACATGGTTTGTCTACATTGTGAGAAATCTGTTCCAGAAGGAGATATAGAGAGCCACGTACACCCTAACGAAGGACAGGAGTTCGCTAAAAAGGGCGAGGTTGTCGTCAAGTGCTGTATCTGTTTGGCTCTACGCTTGGACGTGAAGTCTTTGCAGGAACATCACAATTCCAACCATCCGGACATACCTATTAATTATTCGTTCTTCAAGATGCACTGCGAGAGTCGATACATTCACGATTGCGGACACTGTGAAAGACGTTTCAAGTACCTGAGGGACTTGAAAACGCATCACAATGCGATGCACAGTTCCTTGCAGTTCCTATACACGACTTCCCCCGCGTTACCGGGGACCCCTTCCCATGAGGAAGAAGTGGGAAGTAAAAAGAAGGGCGAGGAAGAAGTACCGTCGACGCCGCCATTGAAAAGAGTGGCGAAGAAGTCCACAACAAAACTGCCGAATTTTAAAATGGTGGCGAGGAAGTCGACAACCAAGTTGCCAGTGATGGTTTATTCTGACGATTCCGATATCGAACCGTGTCATGAATCGAGTTACGGTAAAAAATCGACATCGATCGAAAATTATGCGGACGTGACGGCAATGATGCCGTTTTGCGGTACAATTATGCGGTTCACGATGAACCAACTGACGGACATAATTTCGATCGAGCCAAGAGTGATAGTTAAGGATATTAAAAATAATATAAGTGAGGCGACAAAGAAAAAAAATGCATATAGTGATAAGTGCAAAGTGCTTAAAAACGAATGATTCACCTGTTCGTGGGAATAATTTTTGGTTGAAAATATTAGCCAGAATTATTGGCTATTATCAATATTAAACCTGTGATTTTATATATTTTAAAGTAATCATTAAACAACCTAGTGTTTATTTCTCAAGCATTTACAAGTATTAGTGAAAGGATTTTTTTTAGAAGTGATTATTTGTGTTCGTCGTTTTGTGTTTTTTTTTTATTTTGTTACTTAGATCAGTTGATCAAATTCGTAGGGATATTAAGAAAATTTTAATCGATACTCTTGTCTAAAGTGCGATTTGAAATAAGGCATGACTGTTGTAAGCCGATTATAGGATAGTTTTATGAAAATGTCGTCTGTATGTCTGTGTTATCAGAATTATTACTTGTAAATATAATTGTGATCGTGTAGAATTTGCCTTGTTGTTGTTAACAAAAGGTTTTCGTATGATAATTAAAATTCCTTTGTATAAAAATTACTTGTGTCTTTAACCCTTAACTGGTGTTGTGCAACGGGTCTGTCCTCTATTACTTTGCAATATTATTTAGTAGTTTATTTACAATATTAATCGGTTTTGCTTTGTCTTATGGCGTTAAACTTTGGTTATCATATAAAACAGTGATTAAAATATACTGGACTTAGTATTTTTAACATTTTGTTTTCTCAAACTGACTCCGCTATTTACCTAGTAAGGTAACTAGCTTCACCGGACTACAAACCCTTTTTAACATTATTAATTTTACAGTGATGATTACAAATAGTTATGATTACAACAACTGATAATATAATTTAATTATTCCCAAGCAATGGACTACGCGTTACGGAAGATATCATTATTTTGCTGTTGATTATGCATTGCCTGTTATTATTATTGACAAGTATCGGCTGATGTTATCGTAACGTATGGAAAAACAAGTATTGACAAAATAAATAGGTGTGGAAAGGAGAGCACTTCACTCTAAAGTATATATAGAGACCAACTACTTATTTAATTATCGTGTCATTGTTGTCGTTTCAGCAGTATAATTGATAACAGTTTATGATACAATTGCAAAATAACAACAGAATAAGTCATTATTGACACATCGCGTGTCAAATGCAAAAAGAACATATCAGAATACTAAGGATTTGGTTACAAAAGGAGACTAAGTTTTTTTAAGGTTAGAAAATGTCTACAGAGCAATTGACTTTTGCAAAAGGAATATGCGCCCTTTCGGCAATGTATAGCCGATTAATTGACATATATCTATATTTTAAAGAGGTAAAGTTTGTGAGTTCTGCTACTCACGCTAAGACCAATAGGAGCGGAGCACCAATGAAGAATGTTTCAAAATCGGGTTTTTTCCTCTGGAGAGCTTCCACTGCGTGTTGGCGTTAGCCCAAAGTAACTATTCCACGCGGAGGAAGTCGCGGGCAGATGCTAGTGCTCTTATAAATAAGGAGATTCATATACGATCTTTTTGCATTCCAATGATGTTGCAGGAATTCTCGTGGTGTCAAAGAAATCACGATGCCAGTTAAGGGTTAAATAAAATTTTAACGAATGTAGCCAAGCTTCCTGCTGGTTTTAGTTAGTCGAGGTCAAGAATTTTCGGAACGTGTATCCCGACTGCCTGGCTGTAACCTACACAAACTATAATTCATAAATTTATTTATGATATTACTAAAAAGCTGTAGATACGTTACCTACATTATATTTTGACAAAACAAATGGCACAATAACACACATACGTAAAGTAATAATGTAACGCCACACAATCTTAGATAAAATGTGGAAGTAAGATGGCATATTCTAAATATCGGTGGTGAAAAAGAAATAGTTATATGTGGCTTAGATACTGGCGAATTGACGGGGCAGCCGTCAAAAATAAGCTATAAGTTTTAACAAGGCGCTGTCGAAGCGCGTATGACATATCTACAACTTTCTAGTTATAATATCATTGAATAAAACCAATTATGTATTGAGTGGCCGAAACGGCTGGACTTTTTGCTGTTTTAAGTTTTGAATTTTTTATCAATTAAGCGTTTTAATATTTTATTGTCATTACGGACGTTGTGAAGGGATAGTGTGATGTGGTGGAATCAAGATTATCTTATCTTATGCGTCCCAGAAACTGTCATAGAAAACGGATACCTCCTATATGAGCAAGCAATTGAGGTGGTATAATATTGATGTGGATTTAATTGCTTGTTTCGATTATTACTTTGAAGATAGATTAAAGATAGATTAAGATAATGTTATACACGTTCAAACAAATAATGCCTTCTGTTTTTCTTTGTATTCAAGTTAAATAAATAAAAGCCATGGATAAAATTGAGGATATGTTAAATTTAGGTGTGCATCACAGTGAATAAGCGACCTTGTGTACTACGATTGGAGCTCTGGAACGCATTTTTGACAACATTGAACGAATGAACGTGTTTATATGATGCGTAACTTTTAATTCGATTATTATCCTTTCTATTACTTTATATTAGCTGTCGTGTTATATGTTTCTTCATCTATTGCGTTTTAGAGTTATTAGTTGTGCTTTTTATTGCGTTCGAATGATGCGAACGAATTGATCTCTTTTTATATGGTTCGAGAAATATCGAGTTCATAATAGCCTGAACGTTATTTAGGCAATCGTGTTTTTTTTTTAATTGTCATTATTATTTTAAGAACATTGTGTACGTGTATCGAACGTTACTGTTTTGATTTTACAAATTTGAAAAAAAAATATGTTGTTTAAAAATACATCTGCCAAATCTTTCAACTTCAGATAAAGAAGTTTTTAAAATACTCTAGTGTTTTATTTGATGAAAAAATGTACACAGGCTGATATATTACGCGTCTAGCTATATCTGTCGGTCACGCGTAATAGCATGTCATGACGCGAAATTATGAGTTTATCTCCTGCCAAAAAAAAAACAGCTCAACGCGCCTGAGTAGTTTTCACTACAAAAAAAATCGTATCAAATGAAAGCAATTAAATGGCTCCTCATTATTTTTGGTCAGCGATTGACCTACCTCCGAATTATGTATTTCTTAAGTGAAAAAAAATAACAAAAAAGGTTACATGCAAAATGTAAACCACATAATATACAAATTATAACCAAACATTAGTAATGTGATGTTTCTGCTTATATAAACGAGATTTTCTAATATTTTTTTGCTGTTTAGGCGTATAACCATTAAATAATGATGTGGTATAAAATTATAACACACGTTATACTTAGACGGGGTCGATTTTTCAAGTGCAGCTGCCGGAATACATCTATAGATGTTCGGGGAAAGATGTTTTACTTGAGGGCGATAGTTAGCGGGCAGCGGACTTAGAAAAAGTCCATACTATGGTTTCATCTCGAAATTTTCCTTCACCGAAAGTTCAGTGATGACATTACTCCGTCTTTGAGGAACAGGCTATGCAACAAATCATCACAAATACTTTATAACTAACTAGTAGAGCCGCCGTCGTTTGCCCCACTCTGATAATAAAAACAGAACCTTGACAAATTACATTTCTAAACCTTCCTCATGAATCACTTTATCTACTTATGGACACCGCATGAAAATCGGTTCAGTAGTTTTTGAGTTTATCGCGAACAGACAGACATACGTGGCAGAGGACTTTGTTTTATAGTAGGTAGCGAAAGGATATTAGGTCACTTATCGAATATCGAAAGAAAAATGTTAATAATAAAGCTACTATTAATGACGTATTAATATAGTGAAAACAATTATAGACACCATCATGTAAAGAGCCATCTAATAAAAATTAAAAGCAGTAAGTAGTCATTTAGTTAACGGGTCTGTCGGAATTCAAAAATGCAGTGACAGTTAAAACGCCGTTTATCTTATACATAACTTCTTAATGCCTGGTTTCTGAGATACTGAGTTAAACTACCAATAGTTATTGACTCAAAATGGCCGGTGAGTTTTACTGACATTTATCGTATGATTGTGTGTTCAGAAACACAAATTGACAAATTATCGAACCGATAACGCTATTGAAAAGATAAACTACCATTAAAGTACCACAAAAACCGGGCATTATTAATGGCTCAATAAAGTTGTCTATAAGATAAACTGTCAATGTTTTTCTGAGTACACAACGAGTTGTCAAATAACTATGAATCCCATAACTAGTTCTTTGATGTTCACTAGACGGTCCTTTTTAAGAAAGAGTGTTAAAAATTGGTTTTATTATTTTAATTCTTAACTTATACTAGTAATATTATGATAAAAAAATACTTTGGAGATTAGTAGATGGTTTAATTTTTTTTATAATTATTTACTTATAAATTTAATTATTTTACATATAAAAATTTTCAATTCGTTAGTTGTTTATCCATGACATGTCATTGTCAAGATATTAAAACTATTTAAAATATCAAAACTTATCGAATAAGATGACGCTGAGATAGGCCAGTTAAATTTGACGGAGGTTTATCGCATGATTGTGTGTTCAGAAACCCAATTTGACAAGTTATCGAACCGATAACGCTATTGGACAGATAAATGTGACTCAGAAACCGGGCATGAATCCATTAATGATATTATAACTAAAAAGGTATTATAATATCATTGGAATCAATAGGTATTGATAACTTAACCAAGGACTTCAGAAACCGACATCAGATCTTACATTACACGTTTAATTTCGAGATATAAAAGTGGCCATCAAATAACAACCAGATATACAACAGGTGTACAACGTGTATGTAATAACAGGTGTTCTTTGAATCAGCGGTTTGCAATTTTTAAAACTACGCAATCCCCAAAAAATGTATTGATTTTATCGAGCCCATCGGTATGTGATAAGAAATGAGAGATAATAATTTGAAACACCTGTTCGAAAATATTCCATCATCTTTAAATTATATTCCTAAGAATGGAACCTCTTTATCCAACAAAAAACAATAATCTTGCCTTAGAATAATATCGCGTTATTATTCTAAGAATTCTGCTATGAAAATTACAGTCGTGCTTCACGAAATATCTCGAAACTATACTTTAGAGAGCCGTTAAGATAATGGTCATATACTTATTAGCAAAATTTTCTTTATTCTGATATAATATACACTTTTGCTTTGTATGTTTTTTAAAATTTCTTCCGGGTAACAGTTTATTTAGATTTTTTAGGGAATTATCTTTATACAGCACTTATAAAGTACATCCTTGAGAATAACTTAGTCTTTGTTTCATTAAAAACGGTCTACTGTATCAAAAGTTATTGTTATTTGAATAACAGCTCGAGTTTAGTACGAGAGAAAATAGATAAGTAAATACTTAATACATTCAGATGATTTTATTAGTAACTGTTTTTTTACATTAGGTTCCACGAGGACGGAGTCGTGGGTACAGCTAGTAATATATATACATATACCCTATGGCTTGTCCAAAATCATAAGGGTTTAAGGTCCATAAAAATAATAGTAACCCTTATAATGCACTGGTCAACAGACTGTTGGCAGCATAAGTTAGAAAAATATACTGCTTCCATTACAAAATTTGAAGCACTTGAACAATAACAGGTTATGTAATCTAAAATTACAGTAAAAAATATGGCTAGTTATTCAAAACACGATCCATCATTTTGCGGTCTGGATTTTAAAGAAATCAGCCGAGGGGTTAAGATAAGAATAGTTCTCAATCCACCCCCAATCATCACTTTCATACCTGATTATAGATTGTATATTGATAGATGATTTTATTGGTTAATGTTTTTTTACATTAGGTTCCACGCGGACAGAGTCGTGGGCACAGCTGGTTTTTAATATATTGAAAAATAATAGTTTAGTGACCAATATAAGTACCATTAATTATTATCAAATATGTTTTTCACGCTAGGTTGTAATTATTAGCACTTCTTACAGCTTATCATCATTTTAATAAATCTTATCTTACGAAGTATCATTCGAAATATAATTGCGAAATATAGCATATTTAAAATCAGGGGAACGACAAATAAATTTCTTGTTGGAAGGTTCTTTGACCTTGATTAAATGAAGAGAGGGTCAAAAAATGAATATAAATCATTTAGACATACATTACATATTCTTAGTTACATATACACTAGCTTCTGCCCGCGACTTCAACCGCGTGGATTAGTTACTTTGGGCTAACGCTAACTTAACTCGCGACTTCGTTTACATAGAAGGTGAAAATATTTGTAAATAATACGTAGGTAGGTAAACCCCGACGAAACATACTTCGTTGGTGCTGCGTTCCTATTGGTCTTAACGTCATGATATATATAGCCTTCATAGATAAATGAGCTATCTAACACTGAAATATTTTTTGAAATCGGTGCAAAGTAGTTCCTTATTAGCGCGTTCAAGCAAAGAAACTCTTCAGTTTTATAATATTAGTATAGATATAGATTGCACCCGTCCGAAGCTTGGATGGGTCGCTAGTGTGTATATTTTAACAATCGGACAATAAAGCGCTATAGTTTATCACAACATATAGATACTACTGACGCACCTGTCAAATTACATTACTTATAACTTTGCCTACAAATATTTAACTAGTGGATTGCATGAAGTTTCGCTTTAGAATATGGCAGCCCAATACGCAAATCTACTCCTTTATATTACAGTATAACTCTCCGTAAATCGAACTTCAAGAGGAGACGAAAAAAATCGAGTTATAGAGTTTTCTACTTAAGAAGGATTTCAACATAAAAGTTGTGGAAAGTTCAACCTCAAATGGTATATTACTTCGTAGTCCGGTGAAGCTGTTATGGCCTTGGTAGGCATTCGCCTACAAGGACTACAAGCGTAGTCAGTTCGAGAAAAAGAAAGGTGTGTTACTTTCACATGTATTTAAATATATTACTACGGAATAATAACTCAAAAACGTAAAACATGAATCGTGAAAAAAGTCTCTGTATCTCTCTTCTTAATTCTCAACTCTCTGTAATGTGTATACATACAAACCTATCAGTATAGGTTGCGTAGTAAGTAACTAAGGGAACACACAGAGTGTTTATTGCGTTTTTTTATAGGTGGCACACAAACATATGGGTCACCTAATGGTAAGTGACCACCGCCGTCCATAGACACTAGCAACACCAGGGGAGTCATAAGTGTGTTGCCAGCCTATGTTTGGGGGGAAGAGGGAGGAGAAGGGGAGGTGGGCCTCCGGCGCTCTCACTGATCGAACGAAACGCAACAATGCAAGCACTGTTACTTCACGTCGGTTTTGTCGTGAGAGGGTAGTACTCCGGGCGAGCCGACCCGTCCATGCTGAAACCAGTAATAGCTTCAGTGTAGCTCTACCACCTACAGTGCATAAGTAGTACGTAGTTACTGATTAAACTTTTGCATGGTAGAATGGCGCTTTCTAAAGTCCTCCCGCGTAGCAAGCATCCATAAATAAAAATATATTATCAAATATCCTTTGGTTTGTATCGATAAATGTATTGGAATCAGTTCCTTCAGGTTTATTTACCTTGTTAATACCTCCGGCCACCTACTACTCGCTTAACATTAAATATGAATGTGAAGAAATGCTAGATAGAACGAGGAAGAGTAAATAATAACATTTTTACAAAACACATTAAACCGTCTTTATTATCAAGAAACACTAAAGAAACAATAAGTCACTAGAAAACGAAAAATAACTAATTTATAAAACTAATTTTATTAAATAAAAAATATTTGTGTAATATGCGCTACTCATAGTAATTATAAAATGCTAAATTTTTAACATGAAAATATTATTTATAGAATATAGAGGCATCTATGAAATAAATAGGACATTACGTTAAAACGAATAATCATATTCACTTCATATGTTATATACTAGATGGCGCTCTAAAAGAAGGAAATATTAGTGTAGGAGTTTCGGCTCACTACTAGAACATTCTAGACTAACACGGACAGCGTAATAATAATACTCGGAGAGCGTAAAATAGACTGTTTATTAAAATGATCATAAAAGGTATTTATACAGACATGCGACATTTCATTTATGTGTTCAATTGTGTGAACGATATTCTATTTATAATATTTACAAAAGTTTCAGCCAGTCTACCAGAGAGGATGACATTCTCGGTAGCTACATTAGGAATAGCACAGAATAAATCTTGCATTAAAACCCAGTCGTATTACGAAGGTTAATCTCGGAATGAGAGTTTATAAGCTGGAAATTTATTAAGCCTTTATTTTGGTATTTTAAAAGTTGCCTCGAAAGTCGCATAAAATGTTATATCCGCGTCTTAAGATATTTAAGATCACAAAAATCGTTATTTTTACAAATACCACACTTTATGACTTTAATTATTTATAACTCTATTAAAAACTGTAAAGAAAGAAATTGTCTACAAATGTTGTTTTAAACATTTTTTCACACTTTCAATCGTTCTTATGCTTCATCGTACCAAAGTCCTGAAATCCAGGTCAGCGACGAACATTCTTGATAACGAAGATGTTGAAACGTTCTGAGCGATCTGAAAAGGATGATGAAGAAGAAAATTGAAACTCGTGTTCATTTAATTATTAAAGTGTAGTTCAGTTGTAGGATACGTAATCACTAAATAAATATATAATTAAAATGTATTTACTCTTTACCTTTTCAACTTTTCTAAACCTTTTCTAATTATTTTAAAATGTTATATTCAATATTTTTAATTATCATGAAATATAAATAAGTAAAAATAAAAATTAAAGCATCATCATTTTTGTGCAAAGTTGTACAAAAACAATTGTATTACAACACACGTATTTTTTTAATTATATGATTCATAATGCAAATAAATCACATACTTAGATACAGTTACGAAGAAAAGTTATAATTTCAATTAAGAAAAATAGTGGTTTGTTTTGTAATGGATTTTCTGCTTGATTGTGGTAATAACTTACGATAGCTTAGGTTATGCAGGTTGTAAGATTGGAGACGCCATCTTTCACTGAGATGTAATTTAATAGTCGTTCCTTACTTTTCTGGCAACCATTACAAATGGAACTTTGTAAATAATACTTGAGTGCGATAACACACAAGTATTGTATGTCTCTTAAGATTTTACCTGTGCCATTGTTCTAAAGTCTGTCCAGTTTTATTCCTAACGGATAAAATTAGGGCTTAGAACATTTTTTATTTTCATCGTTATGTCAATTACACTTGTATATATCAAAATTGTCACTCGATCTGTATTCCATTTTTACTCACTCGAAATAACATATCTCTATAATATACATTTTGTTTGATGTATTAAAGAATCATTGACTTATAACGCATAATCAAAACACATGAAGTTTATTCTTTATGTATATTCTTTAAGTATTATGAACTGTATTTCTTTTTCGATTTTTTGTTTCACTTTATAAAAACTGTCTGGAGTAGTGTACAAATATGTATTATAGATTGAATACACAAAGAATGTGAAGTGTGACGACTTGTGAATAAAGGCTCGAAATCATCGACGATATGAAAAATCACGAAATCCAAAGTTAACCTCAAATTTATAAACCCATTAAAAAATGTAATATCAAAAACCGGTTTGTCGTAACTCTGTCGTTTCGGCATCATCCGACACATATATTATATCCAGTAATCAAGCGAGTTTTCTGTACTCGAGTAGATTGTCATGTACATGGTGATAAATTAGTCATAGTGACTGATTTTAAAGTGAAACTTTTTTCCATCGCCTCAATATTTTTCGTCCATCTATCGCATGTCGCATTACAGCCGGCCGCGAAGTAAGGGTAAAGTGAAAGGCGCTCGGCAGAGCAGCTAAGCTCATATATAGCGGAGCTCATGGCTCAATTCAAAAAGATTCAATGATTTTGTAGCGACACACATACCTACAGCAAACGTGATATCTGTGTACTATAATAATTTAGATGAGATGCAAAAAACAACTCTATGAAATATCCAAGCGATCACAGAATCCAATATGCGCGCAAATTAGATGGATTACAAACGTACCTGCAACGCGCAAACAACTAAGCGCATACCACCAGACAATTACCACTAATCCCGGCTCACTGTTTCCCAGTTTATTTTATTACTCTTTTTCGATGTAAATATGCCTGCTTGATGAATAAATGAAGGATTCGTAAACCAGCTGCGAAAGCGTTTAAAAGTCTCTACAAATCGGAGATTCCCTCCGCACCTTCTGATAGTCACGCTGTCGCCTACAACTAATGTAGTGACGCGATAGCGCTCCCGCGTCTTAAAATTTAAATAAATATTAATATTATTTTCAAATGCGCCTATCATCTGACTTATTGTATTTATTCTTCCTCTTCTACTTGTTTTATATACTAGATGTCCCCGCAAACTTCGTTTCGCCTTAATATGATTTTTTTTCTTATCTTACCTTTTTGGTAGATACATACCAACATATTGAACATTTGCTATGCTACCCCATAGAGACTGTTCGCTTTTCCGGAATACAAACTGAGAAAGCGAAATATTTAAAGCAAACTGGAGTAAAATGGTAATGATATCCGTCAAATGAAAAATTTAAAAAGCGGATGCGTTCAAGTTGCTAATAGCAATTTGAAGTTGCGTTCATAATTACAGAAAAAGAGAACTGATATTTAGGTTTTTCCGTGCAATTTTTCAAATTGTTCTCTCCATAAATCCTTCCTTCCTCAGAGTTCAAGGAATAAATGAAATATTACTCGTATTGGACCAGTCGTCTTCGAGTTTTGCGTTTAGCAACATATTTTGCGCTTCATTTTTATTTATAAAGATTCCGTACTATAACACGTAGATTGAACTTACAATTTATAGTTGGATATCTTGTCTACTATTGATTTCCCATTATAATTCACATTTTCCAAATATTAAGTTAAAATTAAAAAAGCGAAACGCTAAATCGAATCATTTTCCGAAAATTGTCAGTTAAATACCTGCGATGCGGAAAATTTTCACTTGCATCTTAGTTTCACCAAAGCACACATTTTTTTTGTTTATCATGTTTCGGGATGAGGTAGTGTATATTCTGCTGTCAAGAGACTTCTTGGACTTTACTTACCGCCAGGCACAATAACTTTGTCGGTATCAGGTAAAAAAAATATATACTTACCAAACACTTGTCTCGATAATTGTACACTAAGCAATTTCGAAACTTTTATCAAATTCGTCCAAGATTATTAACACCTGTGTATTATCATTACTTTGATAATGTTTTATCGTTGATTTCATATAAATGTAGCGAGTATGTATCATGGGACATTGTAAAGATGAGAACAATGTTGCGAGTAGTTGTGTTATTGTGTGCAGTGCTCACTGGAACCTCGGGTCAGAGCACTCAAGTCTCACAATGTAAGTAACCAAACATATATCTCATGAGAGAGATAATCGTTTCGGATATCATAATATTATTATCGTATGTATGTTTGTTTCAGGTACGAGCAATCCTGGTGATCTCCCCATAAATGCTTATATTGAAGGATGCATTACACCTCCGTGCAACTTACCACAGTTAGAGGACTGCGTCATCCACATCGTCTTCAGAGCACGTTAGTGTATCTCTTATGAAAATTTGCGTGTGGGCAACTATTGTGTTTGTTCCCTACAATTTGTGTATTGACTTATAAGTACAAACAGGGACGACCTTATCAATTTTGTAGTGATATTGTAGGGTATCTGTATTTCGCCGTAGATGGGGCCTGGGAGCTATGGACACGGGCATGTCCGTCGCCCGGGCAGTTAAACTGCACAGGCCTATGTGGTACAATGTACCTCGCAGTGTGCTGATAACTGGTAGTCAGTTTGTCAGAGGGGTCTAACACCCACTCCCCCATGACGGATCTACCATCTTGACCCGCAGACCGCTGTTGGGGCCCCTTAGGAGGGAACAACATCTGTCGGAGGAGAAACGTAGTGCCGATTAGGCAGTCCCTGCTCCCCCGGCCAAAGGGTGTAAGAAGGTAGCATGGGGTTTTAGTCCGTGCGACTCAGGCATATCCATCTCTGCTGTTAGGGTTTTCCCCATAAAAAAAAGGGTATCTGTATTCAATTTGACCGCTACCTTCTACATATACAATAGTGACTGTCCTTTGGTCTGACACATTGCACCTGCACACGGGTTTGGCCAGTTACTTTGCAGGCCTAGAAGATAGCAGTGAGCAGCAATAGATCGAGGATCTCTCCTTGGTAGCTGTTCCTTTAACTTCACTCTTCTAATCATCATCTACAATACAGGTACTTTGTCGTGCATGAAAAAAAGTTTGTGATGTGTTAATATTGATGTTAGATCTCACTGTGACGCCTTTCAATTTGCAATTAGTTGTTTCGTAACCACCTTCTTTTCCAAGTTAATACAATCTATTTTGGTGCTTGGTTATTAGTTTTTGCGCAGATGAAATATACGCTTCCCCTTCACGATGATGCTTAATGAGGTCCTGCAGTACTTTCTATAAATATAATATGTATTATACATGTAAAACTTATTCAGCTACTTACTTGGACGTTATTTAAAAAAATATACCCCGGAGAGGATTTAAGTGAAGAACTTAAAGTTATGAAAGTATTTAAAGACTACGATTCTTATAAACACTGAACGTTAAGCGACGTATGTTTTCTTGCTGTGAAGAAATGGGGAAAACTGTGTGGTGTGCATACGCAGAAGAGTGGGAATAAACAATATGTGAACGATGGTGACGTTGGGAAATGGCCACCCTCAGTCTGCATCCATCAAAAATTAACGTTCCTGTGTTTGTATAAATATGTATGATGAAAAGGTAAACCAGGTCGATATTCTTGCTTCTTCTCGATGACTGGGTTTTTCCAAACCGGTGGTAGTTTTGAAGTTCATAAGCACGTTCTAAGGGTCTAAGTTGAATAAAGTTTTTTTTGATTGATTTGTTTGAACAAATAATGATGTTGACAAAGGAAATTTATATTTTTATTTTAATTTTGTTTCTTCTGTACATATATTGTATATCCATTTTTTATTTTCAGCCCGCACATTGCGAATTATGAGGACGTTGGCTACCGCATTCATGGCTATAGGTCCGATCACAGTGCCTATTAATTACGACCTCCAAGAGAACTCCGTCACATGTAACTTCCTCACGAACTCTTACTGCCCAGTGCTGGAGGGCGAGGTGTTACAGTACACTTTAAGGATGTTCATCGAGTCGTTCTTCCCCGTGGTAAGTATAAACTTTTGTTAATTGTAACACGGTGAAGTGTCTGCACTGTGTTTGATGTTGAGCCTTGTTCGCACCACGCTTAGTAATTTAGTTGATTGCCGAGTCATTTAGTACTACTCTACTAAAACGACTAGTTTGGACTTCTGTTAGCAGATGGCCGAGTGAGAACGAAATGGATCAACTCGATTAAATGATTTGCTAACCTACTCGATTTACTCGGTACTCGACTACATTACTAGTCTTGTGTGAACGAAGCATTAAGCGTAGTAAAGTCTAAGAACTATGGCACCCTCAGGAGCAAACGTTGTCTATCATTTTTTTATATCTTATTGAATTAAATTCTTTTTGGAACGATGTGAATTGGTTTCCGTGAAACAAAGAAGTGTAACGAAAAAAAAAATGCTATAAATGCAATACAGGTCTTAGGCTGAGAGTGAAAGAGATAGTATATCTTTAATGTACTCGAAATACATGCAAAGAGAAGGATAGAGAGACAGTGAGAAACGTTTAAATCTATAGCACGTTATTTTCTGTTGTATCGTAGTGACTATAGCGCACTTTTAAAAAATATTTTGTTTTATGTATTACTTAGCTTCTGCTCGCAACTTCGTCCTCGTGGAATAGTTACTTTGGGCTAACTAACACGCAGCGGAAGCTCACTAAAGGAAAAAAATGCCCGATTTTGAAATATTCTTCATTGGTGCTCCGCTCCTATTGGTCTTAGTGTGATGATATATAGCCTATAGTCTCCCTCGATAAATGAACTATATAATACTGAAAGAACTTTCCAAATCAGACCAGTAGTTCCTGAGATTAGCGCGTTCAACCAAACAAATAAACAATTACCCTCCAGCTTTATTATATTAGTATACTAGCGGGCCCGGCAGACGTGGTCCCGCCCTGATTATAAAAAAATCCTGGACAAATTATATACCAAAACGTTCCTCGTGAATCACTTTATCAGCTGGTGAAAACCGCATAAAGATCCGTTCAGTAGTTTTTGAGTTTATCGCGAACAGACAGACGCGGTAGAGAACTTTGTTTTATACTATGTAATGATATTAAAATATTACAAAATAATGCCGAAAACCAATGTTTATCATCTCCATAGTGTATTAATCTCATTCTCTTAAAAATTAATCAGAATACTAAATTTTACTTCTATCGTGTATGAACTACACACAACTTTTTTTTTAAATTACAGGGTACACAGGTGACGATAGAGTTCAGGGTGGTGGATGAGAATACAGACGCAGTATTTTGTCTACGTGTTCCTGTAAGGATTGACCCACCGGTAGATGGCCGTAGTGCGCTGACGAATACCACGCTTCTTATAAATAGTATTGACTATTAAACGAGTTTTCGTAATTTTTTGTGGGGTGCGATATTGTAAAAGGGTTCATCAGAACAGCAATAATTTAAATGAAGTTTTTATAAATACCTATAATAATTTTTGTTTTGTATTTAATTTTTGACTATAGTATCCGCAATCTTGAACTCATAACTATATTCAGAGTGACCAAAGAGATTGAATAGGTCTGTACTTTGAACGATCACGATTAAAGCTCACACCCCACATGGAGGTCTTCATTTACTTTATTATACTTCGTCACTAGGTGGCGCTGTACTGCATTATGTTCAAACTATTCAACAGATTGAAATAAAAATTTATATATCGTAGATATTTGATCATGCAGAAAATATAATTCAAATACTTACAAATGATATAAATATGTATATATGTAGTTGTTGGTGCGTCTTTTAGTTACTGTGTGACTTCTGAACAAGTTTATCGATTTCAGTCATACAGTACACATTTATTTTATTGATACGATGGTTTATAGTTATGCTAGGACTCGATAGATGGCGTTATAGTTAATATTAATTGATGCTGTGTTTGAGAACCGAAAAAGCTCATATACAAAATATATGTTCATTTGGTGGAAAAAAAAAAACAAATTCTGGAAAGGAAGTCGTTTTTGAGCAATGGACTTATTTTAAAATATTTCTGTTTTTACTCTCAATAAATTTTGTTAGAATTTTCTATGAATTCATCCATGTAATATTTGAAAAAAATTATGTTGAATTTGTATTCAGTATCTTTAAAGTTAAAATTCTGTTAATATTCATGGAGATGAATCGAGTTTATTTTAAGATATCCTGTTAATAATGTTTTTTTTATTAATCGTTACATACATATATGTAAATTTTTATTATTCAGTTTGTAATTTATATTAATATGCATTTTATACGTTGTTTAAATAAAACATTACTTGTATGTCTATTATAATTTTATTTTTATGGATTTTATAAGCTTAAAAGATGGTATAACATTTATTTTTTATATAGCTACAATATGTCAACCTTTACACCGTTCAATTCATCGTCTTTCGTTATGGTGTTCTTAGGTTTGATCACGGCGAACATTTCCGCGTTATCGATCATTAGATGACGCTGCAGGGCGTTAACTTAAATACCACTAGCTATTAGCGGTGGCTTTGCTCGTGTTAATGTAGATTTGACCTATCCCTTAGGAACAGTACTTTTTCTAGATGCTATCATCTATGTTATCATCTGTACTCTTGACAAAATGCATATAAAATTTCATAATGATAGGTTGAGTATTTGAGGTGTGAAATCATAACAAACTCACATTGACATTTTTCTTTTATTAGTTAGGATTTAGTCGATCGCCATGAAGAATGATATTTGAACGTTGATTTACACAATATATACTTTGCTAGAGCAAACTCAAACGCAAGCTATCTATTAAAATAATAATAAACTTTATAAATTGTTCATATTACTCATTATTACGTAGGTTACTAGTGGAGAATACTTAAGTTCTTTTACGGTGCATAAGTACGTGGAACGCATTATTTTTTTCGGAATGAATAAACAAAATCATGTAAGTCAAAAATGAATTTTAGCTTCGATGCATTTTTTCATAATTGAGAGCAATTTTGAACACCATCGAAAGTATTCTGGCCGCTCATCCGTAATGACTAGGGAAACTCTTCGACTACCTCTTCTGGTATTGAAAATTGAAAATCGTTGATCGAGTAAACAATTCTAACAATGTCATGTCAAGCCATCGCCACGCCAGCCCACGACGTACAGACGATTTTAAACTCTGAGACATCCACAGTTCTATGTTTTCCCACGTATAGTAGTACTACTAGACCATTTCTCAGGTTCAGGTTTCCTCACGATGTTTTCCTTCACCGTCACTCGATAGTGCTACCAATTTAAATTAGTAAATGTACGCGAATTCCGAAAAATTCGTTGGTACACGTCGGCGTTCGAACCCGCGGACATCGAAATGATATTCCTATTTTATTTCAATAGTTGTTTGCATTATTTTAGTATTTCATTTTCAAAAATTCGTCTATTCGTTGTGTGACATCTATTGTCATTATGCAAGATGATATGGCGTTTTTGGTTAGTTTTGACGGAGCTTGTCAATAACTTCCGGTAAACCAATGATCGTGTACTAATCGATACGCATTGTACGACGAACCTCCACAGCGACAGTAGTTACGTGTTCAGTTTTATTAACAAAAGCAGCAAACATCCGATTAGCGGCAAACCGTACACTCTCCACTTGGGTTTGTTTCCGCTAACATGGAAAGAACCAAACATTCGATTGCTGAGTTGTTTCGGAATTTTCGTTGTAAATCCATGTTTCGTCACCTGCTTATAATATGTCCCGCACCAAATTTGACGTTCCTTAGTTGAATCTGGCAAGCAGTTGGATTGTGAGGAATACGCATCGGGAACACAATTTTTCACACCCGAATGTTGTTGCAGGATTGTTTATATCCGACTTAAGCCTATGTCTATGACTGAATCTCATGGTTTGTTACATGTCCGTCTGTTTCGATCATACGACGTACAGTATTATTATTCACAGCGGTAGAGGGACGACAATCACGAATTTCGTTACTGAGATTGACACGATCGCGTTCAAAATCTGCAAACCAGCTATAACAGTCGACTTATATGGTGCTTCGTTGACAAAAGCAGTTAGAAAGCGAGCGGGTTCTCTGTTCAGGCATCATACTACACTTAAAAGCGTAATAATTAGTGCTACGAAAATTTGGTAACGTAGAAACGTAATATTTAAAATGGCACTAAAATGTAAAAACAAGTGACAAATAGATGACACAATCCGCATTTTAAAGCCAAAGAGTTTTATTTTCAAAATAATATCTCAAATGTAAATGTCAAATCAAAATGTAGTCAGTTTTAAATATTACTACTGTAAGTAACCGGTTTAGGAAATGTTTAGTGCACCTTATGTGTATAGTTAGTCGACCACATTATTTAATATTTTTGTTTTTATCAGATACTGTGTGGACGCGGTTTTCATAGCTTCCACCATTTGCAATGACGATATGGCGGTTGAAAATCGACGTGAAATTACGCGTCGTTTTTAGGTGTAAAATCAAAACGTAATACATTAAACGTGAATGAATTAAAAACTAGCTGTGCCTGCGACTCCGTCCGCGTGGAACCTAATGTAAAAAAACCGTGACTAATAAAATAATCTGAATATATTAAGTATATTTATTTACTACTTTTCACTCGTACTTAGTCGCGTCATCATTAAAATTACTTTTGACAGAGTGAACTGATTTGAACTAAACCAAGATTAAATGTTACTCGAGAATATGCTTTATTATTTTTATGGTGAAGTTTCATCGTCAACGCCGTACTTTAGTAGTGATGCGTGTTCAAATATACAGAGAGATAGACAGACAGACATTTCTAAAAATGACTTAAATGTTTTTTATTAATTACTAGCAGTCACGGCGGACGTTGTCCCACCCTGATATTAACAAAAAACCTACACAAATGATATAATGATATACATAAACCTTCCTCGTGAATTACTCTATCTACTGGTGAAAAACGCAAGAAAATCAAAAAAATAAGGCGAAAGATAAAATTTTTGAAAAGATTTTATATCTAATTAAAGAAATTTAAAAATTCTATTAGACGCGTAATCCCGCGATATAAAAGTGGTCACTAAATAACAAGCAGGTGTGCACAAACAATAACAGGTGTTGTTTGTATCAGCGGTTTGCAAATTTAAAATCTACGCAATCTCCAAAAAATGTATTAATTTTATCGAACCCATCGATCGGTATGTGATAAGAAATGAGAGATAATAACTTGAAACACCTGTTCGAAAATAATGCGTCAGCTTTAAAAAACATTCTTAAGAGTGGGTCCTCTTTATCTAACAAAAAACAATAATCCTGCAATGAGAATTACAACCGTGTCTTACAAAAGTTTTGAAAGTTCTTCTGGATAACAATTTATTTCGATATTTTTAGGGAGATATCACTTATAATATATACACACATATATATATCCCTGGCTTGTCCAAAACCATAAGTTTAAGCTCCATACAAACGAATGTTCAAGCTGGTCAGCAGACTGTTGGATCTAGGCATTACGTGGCACAAGTTCGGCGTTACGTGGAATACTGCTCGCACCTCTGTGACGGTTCCGCAAAGTACCTCTTGAATACCCTGGATAGGTTGCAGAGACGGGCTGTCCGCATTGTGAATGATGCAGACGTAACAGTGTATATAGAGCCCTTTCAGTTGCGCAGGGACATAGCTTCACTGAGTGTGTTCTACCGTCTATATCACTGCGAGTGTTCCGAAGAGTTATTTAATGTAATCCCTTCCTCCCCTTTCCATAACCATGACACTTTGATATATGTATTACATTTCATAAAAGTCAAAGAAGCTTCCTACATGAAATTTATTTGTTTTTACGTGTGATTTTAAATTTCCGATAGGTTGCAATTATGTTTCTAAATAATACTCGTAGTTCGTAACATAAGATCTATTAAAATGATATACTGTAAGAGGCAATAATGATTAAAATTAAATCCTCAATGTAACTAATATATTTCATAAGAATTAATAGTATTTACTAGCAATGTAGGAGTAGAGGAAAACCGAAAAAGGTATGCATGGATTGTGTGAAAAATGATACGTGTATAAAAGGTGTGAATACTGAGATGACATCTGACAGGGGAGAGTGGAAAAGGAAACCATGTTTTGTCCGACCTTACTTAGGTTCCCACCTAAGTAAAGGTTAAGATAATGATGAGTGGTTTGTTTGGTAATGGTTTTTCTGCTTACCAGTGCAGTGGTAGTTCTAGCGTGATGAAAACCACCATTTTAGATTTTCCACTACAAGGCTTAGGTTATGCAGATTGTAAGATTGGAGACGCTATCTTTCGCTGAACTGTCCTTTAATAATCGGTCCTTATTTTCCTGGCAAACATAACGAATGGAACTTTGGAAATAATATATGAGTGCGGAAACTCACAAGCATTCTCTCAAATTTTTAGCCACGGCATAGTTTAAAGTCTTTCGAGTTTGGATGCTAACGACATAAAATTAGATTTAAGACAATTTTTTATTTTCATCGTTATGTCAATAACACTTGTTGTATCTATCAAAATTTTCACTCGGTCTGTATTCCATTTTTACTCACACGAAATAACGTATCTCGATAATATACATCTTGCTTGATATCTTAAAGAATTATTGACTTATAATGCAGATTCAAAGCAGCTGCGGTGTTATTACAAAAAAGTTAAATACGTATTGAATACTTCCTTTAAAAAGGTTTCCAATTAAATGCACCGCGGTCGCTGAATGTTCGCCCTCTTACGCTTTTGTCTCGCTTTGGTTACGTTAGGTTAGACTTGCGATAAAGGATAACGCGAACTTGACTCGGGCGAGCGCGGCATTTAATTCGAAACCCCTTTTAAACCAATTATTTAACTGTTTTGTAATAACACCACATAGAATCATAGCCAGCTATCTACATTTTTTGGGTAAAATAAGATTTCTATGTGGCGAGACAGCAAATTCTGAATAAAATACGATCTATAGATCTATGACCTTTTATTTACTTTAATCTATGTATTAAAATACAGTTTATACATCAATCATTACCGCTACACTTTGGAAAAGAAACATTTTTTCCACTTTGTCAAAACATGAATTGGAGAGTAGTTAGCCGTTTCGTTTTTTTGTTTTACATGGTCAAATTTTTATGAAGTAATGTAGAAATATATAACACAGATTGAATACACAAGGGGTGTGAAGCATGACGACTTATGAATATAGACTTTATATCGTCGATGGCAAGGAAAAAATACTAAATCTAAAGTTAACCTCATATCTATAAACTCACTTGAAAACAGCTTATGATATGAAAAACTGCTTTTATCACGAATTCTCACAATCGATTATCATTCACCACCATCAGATCATAAACAAATATTCATGTGTATTTTGTATACGAGTATATTTGAATAAATTACCTTGAATATAGTTACTAGTTCCTATGAAAACTTTTCAGAAAACAACCAACCAACTTTATGGTGTCGCTTTTAGGTGAAGGCGTGCGCGCACATCGAAAAATTCACTCCCATCATTTTTCCCTAACGCGCCAAAAGAAGCATAACTTCAAAAATAATAATGAAAATAGTAGGAGAAAGAGGTATTGAACTGCTTTATCTGCTCCTATTTATATATAGATATTGGAACGTGACCCATATTACATTGGATTATTTATAGATAGATATACAGTGAGAACACTTACGGATACCAACTAATAAGGGATAAAAAGGACGATAAAGGTTATTTTAATAATTCGTGGTTTTTAAAAATACTTTCTACGTTTTTGACCACAATCTTATCTGATTGTTAAATGGCGACGTGTTTTAAGATAGTAAACACGCCAAACCTAGAGGTGACTAGTTCTCAAGGGCAGCTGCCGGAACACACCAACCGGTGCTCGGCGACACAACAAAAAGCGAACGACACGCGGTATTCCTAGACGCTCATCCATCCAAGCACTGAACGCGCCCGACGGTTAACACGGTGATCGGACGAGAACCGGTGTTTACAAACACTACCGGATATAGTCTTTACCTTCATTACTTTTCGTCACACAAGACGGTTGTGGATTAGAATTTCAAAGCCCAAAAATAAAATATACTTAGCAAACACTTGTCTCGATGTTTGTACATAATATCTAAATAATTTCGAAACTTTTATAAAATTCACTCAAGATTATTAATTAACACCTGTGTATTATCATTATTTTGATAGTGTTTTTTTATCTTTGGTTTAATATAAATGTAGCGACTATAGTATCATGGAACATTGTGGACACGAGAGCAATGTTGCGACTAGTCGTGTTGTTGTGTGCAGTACTCACTGGAACCTTGGGTCAGAGCACCCAAGTCTCACAGTGTAAGTAATTAAAGAAATGGTTTGACAGTTTACAATGTAACGATTGTGCTTTTATTTCAATTAATATTATTAAAAATACATGCTACCAAGTCACGTCTTTTCAGCCTTTATTGAGGGTGGTTTATAGGCTATAGACTTTTATGACCAGTTCCCCGGGTCAAACTATTTAACTTACAATAATGAAATAGATAAAAATATGACATTAGTGTCGATTAAATAGGTAAATTGATAGTTAGTTGTGGAAGGTGTGCTATGAAGAGCCCGTAGACCATCAAGCCCGACGTCGAAAATAAATTTGAATTGGCCACACTTTACGAAGGGTTGTGTTCCGAGGAATTGCTTAACATTATGCCTGTAGCTGCTTTCCACCATCGCACTGCTCGTCATCGGCAGGGAATTCATCCCCACACATTGGAACCGAAATGGTCTCGGACGATCCGGTTCCAGAGGGGTTTCCTTCCACGAACGATCCGGTTGTGGAATGAGCTTCCTGCTAAAGTCTTTCCTGAGGACTACAGTATGGCGTGCTTCAAGGGGAAAATAAATAGGTTACTTAAGAATCGGCAACGCGCATATAACACTTCTGATGCTACAAGCGTCCATAAGCTGCGGTGACCGCTTTACATTAGGCGGCCCGCATGCTTGTTTGCTACCGTCGTGGTATAAAAAAAAATAAGAAGGGTTAACAGTGTCATCATTTCCAGTATGAAATAAAGTAAGAAAAGCTCTACTATTGACTATTGTACAAAAACACTCTTGTGTTTCACGAAAATATAGTACAATTATTTCCGTACGATATTGAATATAAAAAGACTTCGCTGAAGAAATAATAGACTGCCAGTGTTACATAGTACTTTATTTTTGAAAAAAAAAAAACGTAACGCTTTTATAAAAATAATTATATATAAGAAATGTACATACTCTAATCTGATAATACGAGACATGTCAGATCTAGACTTTTGTTATATTTAGATCTAGAATAGTTTCGGATATCATAATATTATTTGAAAGTTTTGACAACGATTTCAACGATGAATTTTATGTATGTTTGTTCCAGGTACGAATAATCCTGGTGATCTGCCCATAAATGCTTATATTGAAGGATGCACTACACCTCCGTGTAACTTACCTCAATTACAGGATTGCATCGCCCACATCACCTTCAAAGCGCGTTAGTGTATCTCTTATGATAAAACTGCGTTTGAACAACTATTGTGTTTGTTCCCTATAATTTGTATTTTGACTTATATGTACAGACAGGGACGACTTTATCAAGTCTGTAGTTGTGAGCACGCTTCAAAATATATTGCGTCCAGATACCGCGTTTTACGGGCATTTCTACCCTAGCAAACGTCGCATACGCTGGAATACGTCGTACGGATAGAAGACTGACGACTATATCGAATCGGCACGGACTCGCACGTAGTATTGGATGTAGCAATGGGGACTGAGTATCTAGAGACGCGCGGTGCTCGCGCGTCCAACGCTCGCGGGTCTCGCTCATTGTACGCGATTTACACGCGAGTTAGGAATTGCGCGGCACCATCTGAACGGGATATATGTAGCTCTAGTATCTCGGGAACGCGCGAGTGTCAACGCGCGAGTTGACTCGCATACAATACTACTCATCTGCACAAGCTCTTAGGGTATCTGTATTCGATTTGACCACTACCTATTTACTCATGGTGATACATCTGTAACTGTATTTTATTCTGAAACGTTTCACCTCCACAATGCTCGGCCAATTACAGAGAAGCTTTAGCTACAAACGAAGATATCTCGTTGGTTGCTTTTTCTTTAGTTGTACTTGATAGCTGTGCTTAGCTGTTCCGTAACCACCTTCGTTTCGAATTTAATTCAATCGATTTTGGTACTTGGGATTTAGTTTGGCGCAGACGATATTTTCGCGTACCCTCAACGTGACAAAAAAATGAGGTCGTGCAGTACTTTCTATAAATGTAATATGTATTTTACATATAAATCTTATTTAAGTACTTACTATTTACTTATTTAATCTTTACTTTAAAGGGATTGATACGGAATATTCATTTAACATGTAAATATTGAAGTTGAAAGAGACCACGTTTTTTATAACCACAGCAAAATAAATTGTGGTTGCCAGCAAAACGTTAAGGAACTTGTGTTTCCTTGCTGTGGAGAAGTGGGGAAAGAGGTTTGGTGTGCATACGGGGGGAAGGGGGGAGGAGTTGAGGAGTAAACGGATAATATTGTTTAGAAATAAATTTTGTAACAAAGTATATTTTGGCTCTGAATTATTTTTTATTTTTTTTCTATACATAAAACATATTGAAACAATGCAGACAAAGTCATGGGTACCAGCTTGTATATAGTTATTTATTTGCAGCTCGTACATTGCGGTCTATGAGGACGTTGGCTACGGCATACATATCTCTAGGTCCGATCACAGTGCCTATTAATTACGACCTCCAAGAAAACTCCGTCACATGTAACTTCCTCACGAACTCCTACTGCCCAGTGCCGGAGGGCAATGTCTTACAATACACTTTAAAGATGTACATCGAGTCGTTCTTCCCCGTGGTAAGTATAAACTATTTTGAATATTAAAACGGTAAAGTGTCTGCACTGTGTTTGATGCTAAGCGTAGTAAAATCTAAGAACTATCGCACCCTCGAGAGATTGGCAACGGCTCGGTTTCTGGGTATATATTGCACGATTTAAAGCTACAAGAAACTCAAAGGGGTTACTGATGCGAGTTCATCGCTATGTGCATGGTTGTCACGGCCCAGTTACATAGGTATCTGCTGATTGATTATACAGCGGCTCATCCTGAAATGCGGCAACCTTAATTGTGTCGCTAAGTACCAATATATGATATCAAGGTGGAAGGCTTTTCCCATAAAAAAAATGTCATCTAGTCTTCGAATTACTAACTACTCTAAATCATCAGCCTGTAAGGCACCCATGCGAAATAGAGGAAGAGAGAGAAATTATCGCGCACTTTAAAAAATATTCTGCGTTGTGTGTATATAATTATTTACATTATTAATATATATCAAAATATTACAAAATAATGCCGAAAACTAATGTTTACCACCTCAATACTGTATTCATTCTCTTAAAAATTATTCAGAATACTAACTTTCACTTCTACGGCGTGTAAATTGCAACTTTTGTTTTAATTACAGGGTACACATGTGACGATAGAGTTCAGGGTGGTGGATGAGAATACAGACGCAGTATTTTGTATACGTGTTCCTGTAAGGATTGACCCACCGGTAGATGGCCGTAGTGCGTTGACGAATACCATGCCTCTTATAAATAACATTGACAATTAAACCTGTTTTCGTGACATTTCATAGGGTGCAATATTGTAAATGGGCTCTTCAGAACAGTAATAATTTAAATAAAGTTTTTTAAATTCTTATAATATTATTTACCTTTGTTTTGTATTAAATTCTTGACTATATTATGTGCAAACCGCACTTGCCGAAGTATAGCCATAATCATAGTGACCAAGGAGATTGAATAGGACTGTACTTTGAACGATCACAATTAAAGCTGACACCCCAACAGGAAGAAGGTTTCTATGCTATTTATTTTACTATAATTCGTCACTAGGTGACGCTGTGGTGCGTTACCTACTTTTCTTTTATGGAGGGAAGAGGTAAGGAGAACTATCTCATATGGGGGATTTTTTTTTTCGAATTGACTACGCTATTGACCTAGCAAGGTCTTAACAGCTTCACCGGATTACTAATGCGAGTGCTTAAGGCACTCAGCCGATTTTATTTGACAACTAGCTCAAGGGTGCACGGCACACCTCGGCTTGGGCTGTTGCCTGATACATGGAATTCGCGACCTATCTGAGCTAACCTAACTATTCATATATATATGTACCAAGCATAGATACCTCGACAACTCTTATATATATTTCGTATCGGATAATTTTCTAAACTCTTTCAGTTTGATAAGGGAAATAAAATAAAACTCTTCCACTTGCACGTGTAAGCGTGTATGCGTGCACGTGTGTGGAGGTGACATGTGTAATGTTGTCGCAGTGATGTAAGATTTTGTGTCACTGTATCGCGCAAGCAGTGCACTCAAGGGCTCCACGCCGAGGGTACGGACCTAGGCTTGAGCTACTGCCAAGGGGGGCCTAATCTGGTGTGCGGGAGCGAAATTGACCCCCAGACCACAGCGGCGTGATCTGTGGTTAAGCGACGTTCTCATATGGGGGACATATTAAAAAAGTATTCAATTCTAAGCACTAAATAATAGTTCCAAGATCCTTCAAAATGGCGCTGGCACAGGCAAAGGTTATGGATATTCAGCATTAATCTTACAAATGTAACTTTACATAACTGCTGTAAGAAAACGTGGAGTGTGATAGAATTTTTGTGAATTGTAAATAATACGTTTAGTGGTTTTTATAAAACTTGTTGAAATAATTGAGTAATAATGAATCCTGTTGCTACTGTAGCGCCACACTAATTTAACGCATTTTTACGGATTTTTTTACATAAACAGGGATGGTTATCCTTTTTTTTTCGAACTGACTACGCTATGGGCCTTGCAAGGCCTTCACAGCTTCACCGGACTGTGACAATTCCCCTTACTTTTACACTCCCTATATACTATGCAAACGATTGGAATAAAAATTTTTATATCGTAAATATTTGATCATCATTACATAGTATAAAACAAAGTCCCCTACCGCGTCTGTCTGTCAGTCTGTTCGCGATAAACTCAAAAACTACTCATGTGGTTTTCACCAGTGGATAAAGTAATTCACGAGGAACGTTTTGGTATATAATTTGTCAAAATTTTTTTTAATTATCAGAGCGAAACATCGTCCGCCGGGCCCGCTAGTGTAGAATATAATTCAAATAATTAATACAACAAAAAATTATAAATATGTATGTATGTATAGTAGTTGTTGGTGCATCTGTTAGTTGCTGTGTAACTTCTAAACAAGTTTATAGATTCCAGTTATACAGTACACATTTATTTTATTGATACGATAGTTTATAGTTACGCTAGGACTTGGTAGATTTTTTTTTATGTCATAGGAGGAAAACGAACAGGCGGGTTACCTGATGTTAAGTGATCACCGCCGTCCATAGAAACTAGCAACACCAGAGGAGTCAAGTGCGTTGCCAGCTTGTGTTTGGGGGAAAGGTGTAGGGGAAGTGGGGAGGGGAAGGCAGATGGAAGGGAAGAGGAGGTGGTCCTCCGGCGCTCTCACTGACCGAACGAAACGCAACAATGCAAGCACTGTTACGTCGGTTTTCTGTGGGTCGGGTGGTACTACCCCGGACGAGCCGACCCATTCATGCTGAAACCAGTAATAGCTTCAGCGTGGCTCTACCACGTACAAAATATTATAATAATATAATGTATATATTCGTAATAAACTGTAATAATTAATTGATAAATAACCTATCTTTAGTATATTTATGAAACCGCTGAAAAACTTATTATTCTCTTTGGTCTCATTGAGTGTAGAAATGAATTATGGTCGACCTTCGACTTCTAGTTATACGTAAAAAGACGTAGATACGTTACCTATATGATATTTTGACAAAGCAAATGGCTCGATAACGCACACATACGCGAAGTAATATTTGAAACGCTGTGGTGAAAAACAAATTGTTATATTTTAGATCTGTCAGTCAAAAATCATTACATGTATAAAACAAAGTCCCCTACTACGTCTGGTTGTCTGTCGGTCTGTTCGCGATAAACTCAAAAATTTCTGAACGAATTTTCATGCGGTTCTCACCAGTGGATAAAGTGATTCATGAGGAAGGTTTTAGTATATAATGTCATTATATACTATAAAACAAAGTCCCCTACTACGTCTGTCTGTCTGTCTGTCTGTTCGCGATAAACTCAAAAACTTCTGAACGAATTTTCATGCGGTTTTCACCATGGATAAAGTGATTCATGAGGAAGGTTTTAGTATATAATGTGTCAAGGATTTTTTTTATAGTCAGGACGGGATGACGTCTGCCGGGCCCGCAAGTAAAGAATAATCGAAACAGATATGACATCTAGCTTTGTTAAAATATATGCCTGTATATGGATTGACTCACAGATGCTTTATTTGCAACATCATATGAAATTAATAAAAAAGTGAATACTTATTGAAAGTACATAAATGAAGATGAAATTATTTTAAAGTGAAACTTTTATTACATCGTCTCAAACTTTTTCGTCTGTGTGTTGCATGTCGCGTGATGGTCGGCCGCGGAGTAGGGATAAAGTGAAAGGCGCTCGTCAGAGCAGCCAGGGCCAATATGGCGGCGCCTATAGTTCGCAGCAGCTGACCGTGTAGTGTATAGACTATTATTAGTTAAATGTCTATAGTGTGAAAAAAAGTTTCACTTTTACCGTTGTTTCATAAAACCACACAATCCTTTTTTTTATTATACAAAAAATAATTATACGGAATATTATTAAAGTGTTATTTTAGACTATTTGCATTTTGTAGTTTATTATATTTTCTCGGTGTATGCAAATTTCCTTTTACTTACAAGAGTTATATAGCAATGATAGATTAGATATGCAATAATATTTAATCAAAATAATGCTATTATTATTAGAATATCCAGCTAAATAATATGAAATAGTAGTTAATAGAACACATTAAAAACATTTTTCAACCATTACTTACTATAAAATAAAGTCTCCTACCGCGTCTGTCTGTTCGCGATAAACTCAAAAACTACCGAACGGATTTTTATGCGGTTTTCACCAGTGCATAGAGTGATTTATGAGGAATGTTTAGGTACAATTGTCATAGTTTTTTTTATTATCAAGGCGGGGCAACGTTCACCGGGCTCGCTAGTGTAATTATATAAATAACAAAAAAAAAATACAATTTTAATATGTGCCACAATTTGTATAGGGAGGCAGTACTGTTCATATAATATAATTTTAGTCTTTGTTCCGTTTGTCATGTTTCGACGTAAAATTTTACGTTGTAATATTTAATTTTTGAAAATATTAAATTTTCATGGAAATAGTAATTATTTACGAATGATATCTGATTCCTTGACTTCTATAAGTTTTGCTTGTATAGTTTGTACAATATTTCATAAAACACGAGGACGTTTTGACAGTTTGCCAAGGTCAACTTATATACTACTAGCTTTTGCCCGCGTACAATGTAGATTTGTACTATCCCTTGGGAACAGTATTTTTTTCTGGATGCTATGTACCTTATGCCATTTTCTATACTCCTGACAACGTGCATGCAAAATTTCAAGATGATTGATTGTGTAGTTAAGGCGTGAGAGTGTAACAAACATACATTCACATGACGTTAGTTAGGACTCAATCGGTCGTCATAAAGATTAATATATCAGGTGAATGTCTTCTACCCTTCTACCGTGTGGTAGTTCATGGTCACATTTAACATATAAAATAATAATATCAAAACAAATACTAATAAACAACAAAGAGAACCTTAGTTAAAGTTTGTTCTAAAACTTAATCTTCTTCTAAAATCTTCTAAAATAGGAACGATACTTTTAAACGTAAAAAAGACACCTAGCTTCAAAGAACAAAATTCAAGGGGCGCTTTTCAAGGTTAATCATTCCTTAAATGCTTATTGTGGGAACGCCGCACGGTCGAACTTAGTGAAGCAGGTCGCAGGTCGAGGTGCGGTACGCGACAGGGCGTGACTCGTTTATTACACCAGTTCGTTTTTGTGTAAATCACCTGGTGTTGAGTGTATATCAATTTGGCATTTCTCGAGATAATTAAGTCAAATATGAAGCAGCCATTTTTGTATTGATTTAGAACAAGAAGCAAGTAAGGAGTAATCTGTGAGAGTATTGCAACTATTTAACCAGTCATGCTGTATGTAGACATGTAAACACTGATTCACACGATATAGATTTTGCTTTAACTCAAACTATTTATTACAATAATAACAAATTTAATAAATAATTAAATTCTGCTAAATATGTATCACGCAGTATTACTGCCAAAAGCATTTTGAAGGCGAGCGACACTCTGCTGAGGCGTCAAGTTACACTTAAAATCTTAGTAATTCATACTACAAAATTTGTAGTGCGGTGAAGCTGTAAAGACCTTGCCAGGTCAATAGCATAGTCAGTTCGAAAAAAAAAAAAAAAACTACAAAAATTCTGACGAGTTAAGTGTAGACACGCAAAACATTTGTAAATTTTATTTTTCGTAACCAATGTTCTCGATTATTACTGCTATTGTCGAGTAGGTAATAATATTACAAGTGTCTTGTGACAATTTCAATGTATTAACAAGGGCGCCTTGTTAGAGCTTTCAATGGATTTTTTGTGACATCTCAGAATTCATACTCCGTGGTATTATTTGTCATCCATCACTTGTGCACAGTAATCGAAATATATTACGTGAAATATCACAAATATTATAGAGTATAGAGTCAAATATACTAAGTATTAAATACCCTAAATATACAGACGAAGCCTCCCAAAAACTCTCACGCAAACTTTAAGATGCGCCAAAATGTAAAAACACTATCTCACACACACGAAACAATCTGCATTTTAAAAATAAATAGTTTCGTTTTCAAATGTTGTAATATATTTTGTAAATAATCTTAATATAAGTAATCAGGTTAGGAATTTTTAGTGCGCTCTACATACAAATCTGTTCGGCTACCTAATTTAATATTTTTATTTTTATCAGTTACTAGCTGACCCGCACAACTTCGTCTACGCTAAATCGGTTATTACCTGTTGCAATTTTATTTCCAAACGCGAAAAATTTTTAAAAAACCTAGGACCCTTAGCTACATTTACCGGGTCCAATTGTGTATCCAAACTATTCTATATATTTTGGCAAGAAATGTCTTCCCGGTATCCCCTGGGTCACTTCTCTGACTTTTACCTCCGCGCCCCATTTACTATCCTCGCAACAATGCAATTATTTTACCGGCTTGTATATAGCTTTTATGTTATTATTTTCTAACCAACTCCATCAATTAACATGCTGTAGAAAGTAAACTTTATCTCAGAATATTGACAAAAGGACAAAATACACACATTTTTGCCTTTGTTAAAATCAGTCGGAGGTAGTATATTGTTAGGTAAAATATTATACTATACAATACTAAATTAGGGCAATTGACTAAACTGTGTTTTAGAGTGCCGTCATCCAACCCACATTCACATATTGAGTTGTCCCTGATTCTGAGCTCTGCAAGATGGACTGGAGAGCACACCTCTACAGATAGATCGTCAGTCTACAGATAGTAGACACAGCAAGTTTGTAACAGCCACGAAACCTATAAAGCCATGGCTTACCCGGAATGTTATCCTGAACGGAAGCATATGATTTACCTTTAATTTGGTTGGATACATTCCAGTTTGAGTTCCATGATTCAAACAAATCAGTCTTTTTTGGAGAGGATAAATCCTAAACACATGATAACTGATATTAAATTGAAATATGTCAAGCATGTCAAAATAATATCAAATGTGGTGGAAAAGTGTAAATAAGAAGAAAAAACCCTTTCTTTCTTGAAGAGAAACAATTTCATTAATACAAAAAAAACATTTATGTATACATATATAGATTTTTTGGGCTAGGAAACCTCTCGGGCATCACCAGAACACCCTACCAAATTATTATCACAATCTGATCAGTAGTTTTTGAATGCATTGAGGACAAACATACAAACATTGATTTTTATATATATACTAGCGGGCCGGGCAGACGTTGTCCAGCCTTAATAATAAAACAAAAAAACCTAAAATTCAACCACAGCGCCACCTATTGGACCTACCGGGTCCAATTGTGAGTCTAAACCATTCTCGTATCCACTGGAACATGCACACAAAATTTCATCAATATCGGTCTAGCCGTTTAGGAGGACTTCAGTGACATACAAACGTACAGAAGAAATGTATATATAAAGATAGATTTAAATGTTAATTAAAGTCAGCCATTATAGCTGTCATGAATGATAAAATGCCGGTTACAAATCGAGGTGAAATTACGCATCGTTTTTAGGTGTAAAAATCAAAACGTACCCCAGTCGCGTCACGTCCTAACTAAATGACGATCTAGCTTCGTGCCTCGCGTTCTACTCGACGTAATAGTGCAGTGGATAATTCAAGCTTTTGTGTCGTTTCCTACAAATTACTCCTATATTGCTCCTCTACCCTTTCAAGAACGTTCCTTTTCGCATACCACCGCTTTTGAATGTTTCGTAAAGTGTTGATTTGACTCTAGCGCATTTTTGGGACTACAATTACAGGATTAAATATTTTAACGTTTATTACTAAAATAAAACTACATACAGTTGGTACAAAATTGTCAAATGGATAACAATTTCACTAAAGTTTAGTTGTGATATATATACCAGGTGAAAGGTTAAACGCTCGCAATATTTTGGTAGACTCATATAGGATGTAAGATAAAATGGTTTCTTACGATTTTCTCCCGTGTTTGTGAATTAATTGTTTTCTTGATGTGAATGATCTATATCGGCGGGTCAGATTAACTGTTGGCGTGGCGACGCACACTGGGCACAATCGGCTTTCGTAGACTTAGGTACTTTTATTGTTAAGAGGTAGTCATATATACACTTGAGTTAATTTGGCTTAACAATTGTCAAGTTAAAAAATAATTATTAAAAAAAAAATATCAATCTGACATGAAAAAACAGAATCTCTCTGTAACTGCAAGGAAAACCGTAATATAGAGTATATGAATAGACTTCTTGGCAAAATTCTTAATATTTTTGATTATGTCATATTTGTTTTCTCTTGTAAAGTATCCTTTTGTATATTACCTGAACAAAATAATTTCGATGTATCACATGTGCCAAGCGTCCTAGGACGATTCAATTTTTTTGTGTAGTAGGTATTAATGAAGTTTGAAATTACCATTTTAAAAAAATATATGGAGACAGTTTTTTTTTCGTACCTTCGACGAGTCTAAGTCGCAGTGTCACTTCGTACTTCACTTCACTTCACGATACTTATTTTTACTAATCGACAATATTTGTAATCAAATCAAGTCAAATCAAAAATACTTTATTCAGTTTAGGCCCTAGTAAGGCGCTTATGAACGTCAAAACTACCACCGGTTCGGAAAACAACCCAGTCATCGAGAAGAACCTACCAACATGCATGTGGTCGTGGCTTAAATAAGCAGTATTAACAATTGTAAATATAACAATTATTATTTCTATAGTCTTATCAGAGATCAGTCTTCTACGTTTTTGAAGTTATACTTCTTTAGGCGCGTTATGAAAAAATGATGAGAGTGAAATTTTAAGATGCGCGCGCATCTGTGACACAAAATTAACAGTATGAAGCTGTCTGCTTAACCGCTCACCTGAAGTTAGCTATAGTCAACATTTTGTTTCTTTGTATTTGTTGTTCGTATTTCTTTGTATTAAAACTTTCAATGTATTAAATACCTTTTATTCTATTGTTAGTGTCGTTTTTTTCTACAAACGTAGATTAAGGCGAAAGATAAAATTTTTGAACAGATTGTTATCTTGTTACGCCAAAGAAGTATAACTTCTAACGCGTGTACATAAGTACACACACACTTTTTATTTCTTTTTAGGGACTGTAATTCTGACGAACATATCAGCCTCATTGTGCCTTATTCTTTCTAGATTCACATCATGCGACTTGTTATTGAGATAGCATTACAGGGTCATAAAATATCTAGATCTGATTACTTATTTAGCTTACTTAATTACGTCTCATGTAAGAAAGCGTATTGCCGCAGTTATTGCCTCGTTTCTATTTTCCAAATAATAGGTATCAAGCGATGAATCACAACGAACGTTCGTAACTTATGAGAGCCGAGTGTGAAACTCAATTATTGAAAGTTAAAAACCACTGGACACTCGCAGTAACGACGGGTATGGTTCGGTAAACTTCCATATATTCCGTTTCACGGGTCTCTGTTGACTTGTAATTTAATTTCAACTTTGTTTTAATTAAAACAGTTTTGTTTATTATAGCGATCCCGATATGTAGACGCGTTTGATATAACAGTTTAGTGTAACTGGAGATATTTATATGCGTTTATAATATTGTTTTGCTTTTACGAAATCTAATTAAAGTTGGTTACTACTATGACTTCATGCTTTCTTTTAATTTGGGGCTTGTTGTAACATGTAGTCGAAATTCAAAAATTCAAACCATTTTTTTTAATATCTTTTGTAATATTTAATAAACAGTTTTTCCAGTAATTATGTAAACAATAATGTACGTAAATAAATTCAATATAAATTTATTTTGTGTACCTATTGAAAATAAAATGAAATGAATTAAAAAGAAAGGTAATTGTTGTTTTTTGTAATAACAAAAATAATTAGTAATAATTATGATGTTAATTTATTTATTGGATAATATTTTAGTGTTTAGCGTGTGTGAGTGTAGGGTGGAGAAAATAATACTCCAATTTATAAACTACTAATCAAGATTTATTATTTGGAAAAGTAAACGTGGGTTAGCGACGGAGGCTTTATAACGACTGACTTGAGTGGGGGCTGTGGCTAACTACGTAGTACTTTAATACAAAAAGCGTTGTCAGCATTGCCACTACAATATGATTAAATCGCATAAAATTAAAGATAAAACATAAATAATAATAAATGCTCCTACTGAAATTATTGAATACGATAAGTAATTTTTGAAATAAACACAATCTGAGGACTAGTATTGCTAGTTACTAGGTGATACCCGCAACTTTGATATATTAAAAAAACCCGTGGCGACAAATATATTTTGCTTACAAAGTTTCTTTACTCTTTAGTAGTGCTATAAGATCGTAGTTTCCTATCATTTAAATAACATTATATTAAACGAAGATATCGTGACATCTTTTAGATGAGGAACAAACTAAAATAAAGTAAATTTTCAAAAAAAAGTATTAACCGACTTCAATATCAATCAAAAACCCATAAGGAACTAAAAAGCGGAAAATAAATAGTTTATCAAATTAACCAAATTAAATAAAACATATGAATATGTGTGCTACCTAGAGATGTATTGGAAGTCGGTTCAAAATCGGTTCACCCAGTCCAAAGTTATGAGGTAACAAACATAAAAATAAAAAATAAAAAAATAAAAATAAAAAAAATACAGTCGAATTGATAACCTCCTCCTTTTTTTGAAGTCGGTTAAAAAAAGTGTAGAAATCTGTCCGGGTAGTTTTGCGTGAAGCGCGCACAACCGTATACCTCTACAAGTTTATTTATATTGAAGGAAGATAAAAATGAAGAATCACGTAAATAAAATTTTTAATAACCTAACTAAATGCTTAAATTTTGATTTAACTCAAATATGTAATCTACTCCCCTGTCCTTTCCCCCTCCCTCCCTTTCCCCCAAACATTGGCTGGCAACGCACTTTCGACTCCACTGGTGTTGTTGGTGTCTATAGACGATGGTGATCACTTAACATCAGGTGACCCACCTGTTCGTTTGCCTGCGATGACATAAAAAAAATCAGTACAAATATTCATGTAGCATATATAAGCTCATGTAACGATTATTGTTATTCAGTAAATTATGGGGGCGCGTCCGCGAGATTGAAAAAAATGCACTTTTAATAAGAAATATTTAATATCAAAAGAATACACTTTACTTATATTTATTTACTTTAACATTAAAAGGAAATTGGTTGCGCCGCTTTATGTATGTTTGAAAATTCCCGCATTATGGATTAAATTATGTCACTTTGAAGCCCGACCAATTAATTGCGATCAGATCACGCCACCTTTCTAGTCTTGCCCAATCACATTTCCCTTTAACTATGGCACATGCATTCGGTAGCGCGTCCGTGCTGCCATCACCAGTGTTCAGTGTTCGACTGTTGCCGCCATTGTGTTACTTCGACCGCTATCGTCGTGTAGTTTACGCGGCTCGCACAGTGTCTTGTTGTGTCCGCGCCGAGCCGCGCCGCATGCTAACAGTTTGAGTTTTTGCATGGTCGAGTGAGAAATAAACGCATCGCTACATACGTGCCGACATATATTATAAACAATAAGTGTTGTGAGAGAGGAAACCCAGTGGAAAGAAACGAGAAACACCTAGCCGGCTAGCCACGTGGAGACTGCATCGCCGCGAGGAATGTGCCAAGTTTCCTTCCTACCTTCTCCCTAATCGTAACTGATCGCAATAGTTGAATATCAATATAGCACCCCCGCAAATACAGTCCACTTTAAATTGAACATAGATAACCCCGCACCCGCACGCCCCCGGTGACGTCGACAACGCCGCGGCGTCACCAGAAACTATTGTTCGAGGTATGAACTAATAACACCGTAATTAATCCTAAGAGAAGTCACTACCGTTCGAAGTCTGAACCGAGAGTCCAACCTAAGAGTTGTGACTACCGCTCGAAGTTTGAACGAATAGTGCCTTCAACTTTGATTCAATGCACGAGGCGAGTCTCACGATGGCATGGTGATGACGAGAGCCCAATTCCCCGTACTTGTCGCCTCATGTCGCCTGATGCTGCAGGTGGGCGATGTGTCGCAATGGTTACAAGTAAACGGTGAATTATGTCACAATTTGGCTGTTACTATGTGGTATGATAGCGTAACAAGTAGATAAACAAATGAATAAACACCACAATAAACTATTATTCCTTTATTTTTCGATTCTACAACTTTAATGTACATAAGTACATTATTAACTTTGAAAATCCAAGTAGTGTACAACTAACCGCAAAACGTGAAATTGAAATTACAAAAATAATTACAAAATAGGATATTCGTTGAACACGGACTGAACCAAAACTAGCTCTGATGCGACGTTGAAAGTTGAAACATGAAGAGGAAGTTCCGTCTACTTTTATTACCAACAAAACTCCGACGGAAAGCGGAGCGCTCTCCACTCTGCCATCGGTATGATTAACTGTTTATTGGTTATATACATGCACTACATATACAGCGCAAACATTTTTTTTCGTTATGATATCAAAATCATTTTTTTTTCAATTTAGGCCCTGAGAAGGCGTGTGTGAACGTCAAAGCTACCACTGGTTCAGAAAACAACCCAGTCATCAAGAAGAACCGGCAAGAAACTCGATCTGGTTCATCTTTTCATGATACATATATTTACAAACATATATAGTTACATTCGTTTTTGGTGGATGCACAGAGATTGACGTCATTTCCAGACGTCAATGTTCACATATTGATCCACACTATAATGGCCTTTAAATCTCAAAACTAGCTTGACATGGTCCTTGAACAGACTATCCGGCAAATCGGTAATGTACTTTGGGACTTTGTTATATAATCTAACACTATTACTTAGAAACTGTTATTGGTCTTAGTGAGCCTGAAACATGGAATTACCAATTTGTTAACCGACTTCGATAAAGGAGGAGGTTACTATATTCGGTTGTATGTATTTTTTTTATGTATGTTAATTGGTATCTCCGTCAATTATGAACCGATTTTAATGATTCTTTTTTTATTTGAATTGGTTATACGTATTTTCATGAAATTGGCATCGATTTCAAATATATTATTAGGTAGCGCGAATATTAATATTTTTTATTTAATTTGGTTAATTTAATAATTCAGTTATTTTTCGCTTTTTAGTGCCTAATTAGTTTTTCACATCGAAGGCGGTTTATTTTTTTTGTAATTTTTTTTTAATTGTTTTATTTTGAATTTGCATCATCATTTCTTTTCACCATTTTCTATTCAACGTATAAAACTTTTTGGTTAACACATAGCGCTTTTCGATAGTATGGATAAAGCGGAATACTTCGCTGCTAACTTAGGACAATGTTCTCCTAAAATTGTTGACACTGACCCTGTTTATAGATTTATCGTATATAATGCTAATGAAATTATTATATTACACCCTTGAAAATATCCCCTTTCTAACTAAAAGTTCCAAACCAGATTATGAAACGAAGTTCCAAGGTAAAGAAAAATCGAGTCAGTCATAAGGACTGCTGACAGAAAGGAAAACTCAAAACAATGGAATTACTGTGGTCTTATTTGATTTTTTAAATCAATTATAATATGTATTGTTTTAATTTCATAATTTGTAAATCTAAATTGTTAACATTAATCTGGTTTTCATATATATTGACACTCTAAACAATAATTATATACATTCATACGTGTAGATTATAAATTAATCAAAGATATGACGGACTGCACAAGCTGAATGCAATATAGCAATATTACCTGTACACGGGCCGCTGTACTACGCGTCGCTAGTTTGACGCAAGCGCAATACGTCACAAACATTTCGGTGACGCGAACCCATTAGTTTTTCTCCTACCGAAAATCGCTAAATGTGGCTAAAGTTTTCATTTAAAAAAAAAATATTTTATCGAAAACAACATAAAAATAACAAAATCACATTATAATCACATTGAAAGTAGTGAAGCTAACAACAAATATAGAGTAACAAAATAATACAATAACTATAGAGAATTGCATAAAATCTATATTAGGTACACTCGTTTATCACCTTAAAAGTATCATTAAAGGTACGAAATAAATTAATTACCAGTACCTAGTAACCATCGTTGACATCTCTACTGGCGTTGAAGTGTGTCACAGATATCGACCAACCCAACATATGAATTAAATGCACAAACTTTAATTAATTGAAAAGTACATGTGCGCTAGTTTGTGTGTGCTTGAATATACACAAGGATTATGATGCTGCGTATTATATTCTTCAACTTCTTTAAAATTGGATATTCAACCGAATTGAAAATCTCTTTTTTGAAGTCAGTTAATAATTGTCATAAAAACCCATTCTATTTAATGTGCGACTTGAATGATCTGTCACAGAATTTAACGATTTTACGTTATTACATTCTTATGTGATAATTTTGAAACCTTTACGTATATTTTCTCCTCTGATATCTTAGTGTCATTATGACTTTATTACATTTTAATATCATTTAGATTACATTGAGAATGTAAGTCACTTTTACTTGGCTTTTGTAGTTTTAATTGGTTTCCTGGTTGTTTTTATATCGTTATGTTATTTGGATTATCAGATACGATTTTGGCGTGAACCGAGATTTTTTTGGCAACCAATACTGTAGTTGATTTTACTGCCATTGTCGTCTAGGTAATGATATTGCAAGTTTCTTGTGCTCATATCAGTGAACTAAGAAGATGGTGGCCGTCTTGTCTTTCCAGGAATTTTTGTGGTAAGTCTGAATCCACGCTCCGTGCTATTATTTCTCATCCACTTCACTTGCGCAAAAACAACCAAACTACATTACGTAAAACACCACCAATATTACAGAATATAAAGCCAAATAACGCAATATTATAAATGAAATATAAAATCCACTACATGACATTCCAAGATCCCGCCGAAAATTCAACCCGAGAATTGGTTTCAAATTTAAAGAATATAATAACACATGACAAAATGGCCGTCCGCGTCACTGATTCAAAATGGCGGGTGCGCGGTGTATTGGATTCGGCGTTGATGTACGAATGTCCGAAATCAGTGACATAGGTTTTAAAGGGGATAAATGGAAAATACGTGTTATCTGAAACTTGAAAAATTGATTGACTCGCGTTGAAACGTGACCGGAATGTTTATTTTTTGTACGTATATTCGGTTACTGTTTTGAACTCAATCACATCTGAGAATCTAGTTTTGATTCGTTTTCAATGTATCGTTTTTTTGTATTGTAATGTTTTATGTTTTTATTGTATACTTTATAGCGCTTGACCATAATCTCATCTGCTATTAAACAGTGATGTTATGACTAAAAATCTGTAGATATATCATAAGCGCTTCGACAGCGCCTTGTTAAAACTTGGCTAGCTAGCAAACGTGATCTAGCCCTGTCAATCCGTCCGTATCTAAGCAAGATATAACTATTACGTTTTCATCGCCGATATTGAGAATATGCCATCTTACTTCTACATTTTATCTAAGATAGTGTGGCGTTACAATATTACTTTACGTATGTGTGCGTTCTCATGCCATTTGTTTTGTCAAAATATCACGTAGGTAACGTATCTACAGCTATTTAGTATAAAATAAAAATAAAATATTCCCTTTAAATTCCTTTCCCTGTCAATTTTTATAAACATTTCCGATCGTTACATACAGGTATCTTGATTAATAAATACTTTTTTGCAACTGTTCATAATTATAGAACCACAAACTTTTACTTGCGGCTTCGCTCGTGTGAACTTTTTAATGAAAGCACCCTACCTAAAATAGCCTATGTCCTTTTGGTTACCCCTAACAATGTGTATGCAAAATCTTATGATAATAGGTTGAGTTGTGTTATAGCGTAAAAGACTAATAAAGAATACACTCATATTCGCATTTATAATTAACTAGCGGGCCCGGCAGACGTTGTCCCGCCCTGATTATAAAAAAAAAATCCTTGACAAATTATATACCAAAACGTTCCTCATGAATTACTTTACCCACGGGTGAAAACCGCTTGAAAATCCGTTCATTAGTTTTTGAGTTTATCGCGAACAGACAGACAGACGCGGTGGGGGGGAGTTTGTTTTATACTATGTAATGATATTGTAGGTGGTAGAACCACGCCTAAGGTATTACTGGTTTCAGCGTGAATAGGTCGGCTCGCTCGGGGTACTACCACCCGACCCACAGAAATACCGCCGCGAAGTAACAATGCTTGTGCATTGTTGCGTTTCGTTGGGTCAGGTCCCCGTCTCCTCTGAAACCCCCCCCTCCGCGCCCCCCAACAGGCTGGCAACGCACTTGCGACTCCTCTGGTGTTGCTAGTGTCTATGGGCGGTGGTGATCTCTTAACATCAGGTGACCCACCTGTTCGTTTGCCCCCTATGATATAAAAAAAATATATATGTATATTACTTTCTAATGTAAAACTCTTTATAATATTTAATCATTTTTTAACCAGGTTCAAACAATAATTTTACTAAAAACTTCTACAGTAAATATAGAATACATATTTTTTTTTGAAAACCGACATTCATTTCGGCTTGCGTTTGTTTTTGACAGTCCAATCTCGTTTCGTATGAAACTTTAGCCGTTTCGAGCTGGCAATTTTTTGTACTGAACGCACCCCTTATTCCCAAATCCCGAATCTCAGATCCGGGAAATTGGAAGCATTATTTTAAATCAGGTAAAAGGCGCATGTGACGTCGTTGATTGTGTGGCTCTGTGTAAAATTGTATCAGAGTCAAGGGAATAAGTGGTTTTGTAGTGTAAGTCGTTACATTTCGAAATGAACTAAGTTCAATTTTAGCCGTTCCTAATATTTTAAATTATTTTTCAAGATCTTCATCTTGCACGTATAATATATGAAGATTATAAAAAAAAGTAAAAACCTTATTGAACGGCAGAATTAGAACTTCGTTCTCGGTGTATAAAAATTAGAAATCTTAAAAAAAATTACCATGTCATATGAACGATTAAAATTGGATTTGGCACATTTTGAAATGTAACTATACAATTGTCTTAAGCAGTGCTCGTTGGTCAAAATTCGACCAATACTCATTATTTTTTTAAGTTTCAATATTATTTAGGAATTGGGGTATTTTAAAGTGATGCAAATATGTATTGCAGACGTAAGAATCAAGAAGTATGTTATAGTAATCACGTGTAGTGTCGATGCGGTCAGGGTTGCCAATAAACACTTCGTAGATACTGTCACTATTGATTTGGTCAGAGCTTCGCCTTACAATACTTTGTACATAATAATGCGTAGATATCTATTTTCTCGAACTGAGTACGCTATTGGCCTTTTTAGAGGCCTCTACAGCTTCACCGGACTACTAAGGCGAGCGCTTAAGGCACTCAGCCGATTTTATTTGGGCAACTAGCTCAAGGGTGCACGGCACACCTCGGCTTGGCTGTTGCCTGTTTCATGCAATTCGCGATCTATCTTAGCTAAGTTGAGCTAAACTATTCATACAAATATGAGTTATTGAAACATACATGTGTACCAGGCATGCGTGTCTCAATAACTCTTAAATGTGTATTTTGTGTCGGAAAATTTCTGAACTATTTCAGTTCGATAAGGGAAAAAAACAAAACCCTTCCACTTTTTATGTGTAAGCGTGTGAGCGTGCACGTGTGTGGAGGTGATATGTGTAGTGTTGTAGCAGTGATGTAAATTTTTGTGTCACTGTATCGCGCGAGCAGCGTACTCAAGGGCTCCACGCTGAGGGATCGGACTTATACGTAGATATCATCGACATCTGGCCTTTTATAGGCCAATCTACATAAGTCAAAGCAATTACTAATTACACATAATTCCGCAAATAATTTAAGTAACACAAAAATAATGAGCAAATTAACGTTATTTAAGCTATACCATAATTGTATATAATTATTCTTATTTATGTATCTCATAGTGTTTACTAATGTGTTTCGACATATAGATCAGCGACATCTTGCATTTTATAGGCCGAACTATGGAAGTCAAAGCGATTACTATTTATTCATAGTTTTGCAAAATAATTTAAATAACAACATAAAAAATAAAAAATATCAATGTGTATCTCTAATATGGTGGCGCTATTGTCAATGTCCCGGTCGTGTTGTAGTCTCGCTTCTTGAATGTCACGTAGTGGCACCGGAGCTGGATGATAACAAGTATGACGAACATAAATAAAGGCCTCGACTCCTCGATGCTAAGAAAAAAAACTTTTTTTATCGAATATTCTAGAGCTTGTCAACAAAACCCCATTTACCAAATAATAACATTAACGGTTGAGCAATTAAGGGTGCGTCCATTATTTACGTGAGGCGTTGTTGAGGAATTTTTGACCCCATCCCTCTCTCGCGAGATATCGTGAGATTTGTCTGGATTGTCTCCCCGCCCTAATCTTACGTGAGATTTTTCAAAATATGTATTTTGAGTATTGAGTATAAATACGTTGGATTTACGCAAAAAAGATAATTTGCTTTATTATTTATATTTTTCTTTTGACGTGATAACGTCTTATAATTCGATGAACGCTGCCTGCACGCACGAAAAAGCATGACTCATTGTCACGTTCCGTCTGAACAGAGCGTGCAAGCGAGAGCGCGGAACAAGCGATAGAGAGGCGCGATCGGCCTAAGCGTTCGGTTTGTGACCCCCCATCTATCTCTCTTCCACTCCGTCGGCCAATGCGTCCGAGTCGTTATCACGTAAAGTTATCGTCCGTAAACCGATTTTACATACGAATTATTTTACTATTGTTACATTTCGATATATCAAAACTACTTTATTCATGAATTTTAATATGTAGCAGAATTGTGCAAGATTTATTATTTATTTATTTATTTACACTTTATGCGTTAAATACGCAATGGCGGACTTAATGCCTAAGGCATTCTCTACCAGTCAACCATTAGGTGGTGCAGAGATAAATGTTGGTAGGTTTTCTTAAGTTGGTAAGATTTCTTAATGTTTAGTTTAGAAACATGGTTTAATTTAAATGAATTTGATTTTTTCAGATTTGTTTTTGCCCAAAAAAAATTACGTGATATTTGCCGAATGTCCTTCTCTCCCCCACGTGAGATTTAGTGAGATTTAATGAACCTCTCACGTATGAGTGGACGCAACAATCAGAAAACAATCAGACTCACTTCCATATTTATAATATTAGTAAGGACGTCGAATATAAAAATCGAAATGTCTGTAGAAAGCAGAAAAAGCAATGTGCTTTTTTGATATTTTTTTTTAATGAAATATCGAATAAAAACAGTGGAAATAAAAAAATGCAATAGTTTTTATTGTATACTGAAAGTAGCTTAAGATAATCTAGGTTCGAATAAGACAGTAGTAGACGCAACCACGAACGGATCGATGTCAGAACAGACCCTTGTCATGTTGTTTAGCTGAGCTGAAGTAAATTATAGGACTCTTGGGCTTAGTAGCTTGGCGTACCTGATTGATATATGTATGTACTTTAAGCATATTGAGAGACTGGAGTATAAAAACATCGCATGTGATACCAGCACTTCTTAAAATATTTAACTATGGACAAATCTATGAAATCTCTTGCATTTTATCGAAGGCTCCACACAGTAATTGAGTAAGTGTATACTTTCACCTTCGTTTATTTTACGACCGCAACGGGCGGAATGGTGAAATTGGAATTGAGTGGCGTCTCATGCTCGTGGTTTCTCTTCATCAATTCTCTACAAATGTTTCATTAACATTTTAGTCATTAGTAAATAAAATAATAACAAAAAAAACAAGAAAAATGTCTACTAAATTTGACTTTAGTGATCTGTACTGCTGGTGTAAGGACTTACTAAGTGAAATCACAATACACATTATTGCAGAGCGCTCAGTCCTACTTAATCCCTGAGTTCGAACGATATCGTAGCATAAAATGCCGCCGGGGTTTTTTTTTTAAGGATTTTGTCACGAAGCGACCATGGCACCCTTATTGGAGTTTATCATTACATAGTATAAAACAAAGTCCCCTACCCGGTCTGTCTGTCCTGTCTGTTCGCGATAAACTCAAAAACTACTGAACGGATCTTTATGCGGTTTTCACCAGTGGATAAAGTGATTCACGGGGAACGTTTTGGTATATAATTTGTCCAGGATATTTTACAATCAGGGCGGGACAACGTCTGCCGGGCCCGCTAGTATATAATAAATACTACACACTTTTTGTGGGTGGTAGAGCTACGCTGAAGCTATTAATGGTTTCAGTATGAATGGGTCGGATCGCCCGGGGTAGTACCACCCTCTCACAGAAAACCGACGTGAAGTAACAGTGCTTGCATTGTTGCGTTTCGTTCGGTCAGTGAGAGCGCCGGAGGCCCACCTCCCCTCCTCTTCCCCCTTCCCTTACTCCTCCTCTCCCGCAAGACAGGTTGGCAACGCACTTGCGACTCCCCTGGTGTTGCAAGTGTTTATGGACGGTGGTGATCACTTAACATCAGGTGACCCACCTGTCCGTTTGCCTCCTATGATATAAAAAAAAAAGAATATAATCACTATTTACCTCCTATTGTTAGCAACATTGGCTAACCTGTACAGCATCCTGGCTTCATCCGACAAAGGTGAAGCCAAAATGCCGTTACAGACCCCAGTTACATATAATAAAAAACAAAGTATAATCAAAGTCCACGTGTCGCTTATATAGGAAATTCTCTCACGCTTTGGTAGAGTATTAAAGTGTCAGACAATTATTTTTTTCATATTTCCAAGAAAATCTTGCATCAGGACTGAAAGAAACTATAGTTGTTCAAAAATGGGTATAAATACAGAGGAAAATCCAGAGAAAAATACCGTTCCCAAAAGATAACTCAAATCTACAATAAAGCGAGCGAAGCCGTGAGCAAGAACTAGTGATTTTTAAAGATAATTCATTGGTTAAAGACAATAAATATACGTAGAAAAAACGTATTGTATATTTGATTTAGAAATAATTGTTTACTTTTTCGTTGGTAATATTTACACGTATTAGGAACATTGCACTATTTCCCGGGCTAAAGGTAAAAAAGAAAATTAGATCTAGAGAGAATGAGGATTGGCGTTTTTGTTCCTCACGTGTACATGACATACATTTCGGCCCATTCTAGCAGGTAACCGACAATAGAATTATACGCGGTTTACCAGATATTACGCGGGCGAACGAGGTGCGTCGGTTTTATTTGCAGAATTGCGTTTTTCCAAGTGAAGATACTTAGATACGAATACCATACTGATTACATATGAATATTTTATAAACTTAACTACATATGAAGTTTTGATAATGTCATACAAAATGTTGAAGTACCAGTAGATTGTCATCCGTTGCTAATAATACAAGTAATACAAAAATATACGAGTTGACGCTATATGATATTTTTAGTGTGAGCTAAATTATATTTTTTCAAGGATGTCACCTATATAAATAAATGTAGAAGGTAAAACTATAGTTAAATACCAAATTTAATAGAAATCGTTGGAGCCGTTTTAGTGATAGACGAAATAAATTTATAGAAAATCTATCATTATAGTTAATTGGCCGTGGCCTCCTCGGAGTGGAGCCCTAAAGCACGCTGCTGGCGTGGTATAGTGAAGATGAAAATCTTTTATTAGCTCGACATACACACACAGATCACTCCCACATACGTATATACAAACAAGTAGGTATATATTTGGTGGAAAGGTTTGTTTTGTTTTTCTAATTTTTTCGAAGTTCATCATCAAACCCACTGTAGGACCATAGGTTCGATCATCACGCGAGCCCACGACGTATAGTCGACTTCAAACTCTGAGAAATCCACAGTTCTGTGTTTTCCCACATACAGTAGTACTACAAGAACAGGTTTCTCAGGTTCAAGTTTCCTCACGATGTTTTCCTTCACCGTCAGCTGATGGTATTACCAATTTAAATTAGTAAATGTACCCAATTACGAAAAATTCGTTGTTACATACCGGGGTTCGAGCTTACGAATATCGGATTGATATTTCACCGGTCAAACCACTAGACCACCATCAGTTTAGTGTAGTTTAGCGGAGTTGATGTTATAGGAGGCAACCGAACAGATGGGTCACGTGGTGTTAAGTGATCACCACCGGCCATAGACACTAACAACATCAGGGGAGTCGTAAGTGCGTTGCCAGCACGTGTTTGGGAGAAAGGAAGGGGAGGTGGCCTCCGGCGCTCTTCCTGACCAAACGAAACGCAACAATGCAAGCACTGTTACTTCATGTCGGTTTTCTATGTGAGGGTGATACTACACCGGGCGAGCCGACTTTATTTTTATATTTATTTTACACAAATTTTTTTTTTTTTATAATACAATTATATTTTTTTCTTTCTCTTTTTATTTTTACCTCTATTTATAAACAAAATTTTATATCTATTCTCACTATATATATAAATGATATAATAAAAAATCACTCACTCTCCTTTATCATTTTTTACTCTCTCCTCTACATAAACCCACCCCACCCCCCCAACAACCCCCTCCACCACACATACATCCCCCACCCCCCTACCCCCAAATAATTCAACAAATTAATTAATTAAATTCCCCATCCATCAATCACCCCTAATTCACCCCTCCACCCCCCCCCCCCCACCCACACCACCCCACCCCCCCCCCCACATATAAACCACACAAACATCCACAACAATAAATAAAAATAATATTTAATATATTACATTCTTTATCCAATAAAATGATTAATCTCATCCGGAAAATTAAAACTCACCAACCCAGAACTCCTCCCCACCCCCACCTCAACATTTGATATATAAGAAGAACAGAAATCCTCTTTTAAAAAAAAAAAAAATAAAAAAATAAATTCAATAAAATTTATTCTCATACCTTTTACCCCTCACTTCTCACCATCCCCTCCCTCCATTTTACTTAATCAATTCATTCTCCATTCACATCCACCCAACCAACCAATAATTCCCTTGAAACATAAACCACCCAGTTTTTCCTTTTTTTTTTTTTTTTTTTTTTTTTTGAAATTCCTTTTATTTTTCACACCCCCCCCCCCGAAAAAAAGAGTTTTATGTCTCCCTCCACCAATCCCCCCCCACCCTACACCGACCCACCTTTGTGGGGGCAGCGGCTTTCATACCCTCCTCCCCCCTTAACCCCCCCCCCCCCCCCCCCCCCCCCCCGACAGCCCCCGGCCCCCACCCCCATACCGACAGACCGGCTACACACACACTCCCCCCCCCCCCCCCCCCCCCACCCGTCCAATAAAAGAGGGGCCCCCCCCCCCCCCCCCCCCCCCCCCCCCCACCCCCCGAGGGGGGGGGGGGGGGGCACCCCCCCCCCCCCCCCCCCCCCCCCCCCCACAGGGGCACCCCCATGATGGCCTCCCCGCCCCCCCCCCCCCCCCCCCCCCCCCCGCGACCTCCCCCCCAAGAAAGAGACCACCCCCCCCCCCCCCCCTCTCCCACCATGGCCTAGCCCACACCCCCACCGATACATCCCCTCCCCCCCCCCCCCCCCCACCACACCGCGCCCCCCCCCCCAACCCACCAAGAACCAGAGGAAAAACAAAGATATCTTGAAACCAAAATGAAATAAAATCTAATTAATAAATATCCTCCAAAAATTCTAAAAAAAAGGAGACCTACTTTATTATTTTTTTTCTTTCACAATAAATACATTTTCTTTAAAATTTTATTTTGTAAGAAAAAAGTTTAGTTTCTTATGTATCTTAGTTTCTACAGTATCCATTCTATTGTTCTTCTAAAACTATAAAACAACAGCTGATAACCAGTAATAGTTTCAGCGTGGCTCTACCATCTATAATTGTTGACCGATACAAAATACATGTTTCAATTCTTGTAGCAAACACATGTGTGTCTCATTAACTGATATATGTATGACTAGTTCGGCTTAACTTAGCCATATTTTGTCAGGCATTTTGCCGAGCTACGATAAAAAAAAAAAAAAAAATTAGCAGTCCCGTTGCTGCAATCAAGGCAACAGTACAAACTGAGTTTCGGCTAATTTAGCGCCCCTGTGCTTGTTGCCATACACCTGAGTGCCTTAAGCACTCGACCAATAAGACCAGTGGGGCTGTAAAGACCTATCATGCCAAGGATGTTAGTCAGTTTACAAAAAAAATAAAATTATAATAGTAATATTCTAGGGACCAACTTTACAGTGGACCCATCATCGTTCTCTTTGCCATTTAATGTACAGTTAATGTTATTATAGCCTCCAAATGTTCCATTTCAGATCTAATGTACTGTGGCTGTAATTATCTCTTTGCGAAAGAAGGGACTTTATGTAGGATTATCAAGTAATTTTCGGATGATAAAAGCGTTTCTTTTTAGATTATGCTATATATAGTGTACCTAACAATGTTTTTATTCTATACTAACAATCCTATTACGTCTTGCGTTACTTGCTTCATACGAAATCAAGGTTGTTAAGTATGCTATATACATAATAGCTACTACAAATTCTGACACGTTAGTTTTAAATATGATGTCGGTGTTTTTGTATCTTTAGACAAGATTATTATCTATATATATATAAGAGATTCCCACCTATATATTGACTCATCACGATATCTCTGGAACCATAAGGCGTAGCGACTTGAAATATGGTAGGAATATTCCTTTCGCCGAGTAGAGGTCAGCTAAGAACGGATTTTACGAAATTCCACCCACAAGGGGGGTTGCGGGGGGGGGGGCTAATCAGGGCGGGACAACGTCAGCCGGGCCCGCTAGTATAATATATATATATAAAACTAAGTGGTATCGTCTTGAGACTGCAAGAAACCGCAGCTTTTGATGAAGAAAACCATCGTTCTGAAACTATAGCATGATAAGTAGCGGTTTTATATTATGCCTCTGTCTAACGACCACTTAAAGTAAAGCTGTCGACAAGCACTTATACGTTTATTCAGGCAGCTGCACTTGAGAGCCAGGCCTGGTCTAGACTTAGTATGTTGAGTGGTAGTAATACCCATGCAGTTCCCACTACCCGGCAAAAAGGTGTAAGTTGGAGAAGAGTAGGTTTTTAGTCAGTAGGAATCTGATATACCACACCGTCGTTGTCCGGAGTTAAGGTGGGGATGCCGTGGAACATTTTCCCCATGGTAAAAAAAGCGCCATACCTTCTTTTACCACATAGTCATTTAATAGAGATAGAATAATAATGTTGCTATTTAAAATTAATAACAACGTAATTAAAACAAATTGGTATAATAGATAGCGCTCTTAGCAAACACCTATGATAATTCGAATCTTTGTAACATTCTGTAATATGTGTTACTATTTTATGTGTTAATTTCGACCGCTGAATGCTCCGACTGCTGGATGCTCCCACTATGACATATATATAAATAAAAAAATTGTGTGGTTTTGTAAAAACCACGATGCGAGTAAAACTTATTATTGATCTTGGGTATTTAACAGAAAATTTTCGGAAAATTATTCGATTTAGGGTATAATAAAAGATAATAAAAAAACAAAGTAGACAAGATAAGCAACTACAAATTTTAATTTCAGTCTGCGTATTAGATAGACTGCGGAACGCATAATAAATACAATCATTCAGATGATAGACGCATGTGAAAAACTGAGCACAGTATTTATTTAAATCATTTTGAATTGCTCTGTGGGCACCGCCATATTGGTCTTGGCTGCTGCCGATCGCTTTTACTTTACCCTTAGTCCGCGGCCGGCTGTAATGCGACATGAAATAGATGGACGAACAAATTTGAGGAATCACAAAAATCAAAAAAATCACTTTAATATATACTACACTAGCGGGCTCGGCGGACGTTGCTCCACCTTGATAATTTAAAAAACCTCCTATACGACTGTAGCGCCATCTACGGGGTTCAATTGTGAATCTAAACCATCCTCGGATCCACTGGAACACGCACACAAAATTTCATCAAAATCGGTCCAGCCGTTTAGGAGAAGTTTAGTGTCATACACACGTACAGAAGAAATTTATATTTAAAGAAGATATAAAATAATAAATGTAAACATTATACCTGGTACTATATTTATAGTACAAAAATAAACTATTATTACGTGCATAGGAAGCCGTATCATTACGCCCACAATACACATGGGGACGGGCACGCGACACCGAAAAATGCCCACTCTTTTAATATCATTTTCTGTACAGGTTATAACATTTACACGGAACTGTAAGATATTATAAAGTCGTTTTATATGAATTGAAAATCTGTTAGTTTGTTGATGTGAAACATCTATAGGCGCGAGTAAACCTGATTGTTGGCGTGGTGAGTGTGCGAGACGTGGCGACGCGATGCCATGCGCAGGCGACTGTGCGCAGTCTATCTTGAGCTCGCCTATAGTGTAATTTGAGAATTCGAATATTTGAGATTCGTTCGATACGAATAATTTCGATGTTTCACATCTGCCAGGCGTCCCGTGACGGCTCAATATTTTTATTTGTAACGGACATCTGTTGAAATAATCACTGTAATGTCTATTATTCTATTTTGACCTGTATTTATGTACATACTAAAACCAATTTAAGACCAAACTCAGATGTTCTCAGCCTTTTTTCTCATAGACCACTTTCAAAATTTAGCTATTTCCGGCGGACCCTCGACAGCTACATTTCTAGTACCATATTCCCAAAACTCGACAAAAATGTGAAGGTTAGATCTTAACTATGAAAATTTGCGTTGCGGCTGAGTTCCTACGAAGAATTTATAGCTTTCGAGAAAATAACAAGTAACAGTCGCTGAGCTTCTTAAAATATTATCTGGCTACATTGATAGGTGAAGTCAAGCCAGCATTTTAGTTCTTCACTATCGAAAGCAGTTACATTTTTGTCGGGATCTCCGCTTACGAATTGTGAAACCCGATTTTTTTGTTATGCCAACGTAGACTTCCAACGAGTTTCCTTTCCTGTGGATCCTCGGGGTCCACCTGGACCACTTTCGGAACTGAGGATCTACTTGGTTGATTAGCTGTATTATTTACCTTTACTTTTAATTTTAGACACTCTAGCAGATAGTAAATTTGCAGTAATAAGAATAATGCATTAAAAAACGGGGTGCATTAAAAAACACGATAGAAGTGAATCTTTTGCATTACAGGGAATATCTTAATTAAAAAATACAACAAAAAGTTAAGGTAGCGTGGTGTTTCCATGCAGTCACCCACCAAAGCACCCACCAAAGCACTGACCATGCCCGACGTTACTTAACTTCGGTAATCAGACGAGAACCTGTATTTTTAGCACTCTACCCGACACAGTGTTTACCCGCACCACTTTTCGTCACACAAAAATTTGCGAATCAGAATTTCAAAGCCCTCACATACGAAGTTTCAAAAAATGTATACAAAGCGAATGTGAGCGGAAACAGAAGACGAAAACCGAGAACAAGTTTTGCATATCAAATACAAAAATTACTGACCGTAAAGGTAGCAAAAAGTACTTGAAACAAGGGTGGATGTTTCCGCGAATTTAATTAATCTGATAGCACAAAAACGTGTGTAAGGTAGGAAATAACGCTTGGTAGAGTCATGGCGTGAATATAGTAAGAAAAAAGGTACAAATTTAGCAATAAAAGAAAAGATAAGGTAATATCTATTCATTTTATACGCGTAAGTAACTAAAAGTAGAAAACTACATATGACAGAGATGCAAATATTAAGAATGAGTATATCAGAGGAAGTTTGAATAGCTCCAGTGACTGTAGTGCGGTGAAGCTGTGAAGACCTTGCCAGGTCAATGGCGTAGTCAGTTCGAGAAAAAAAAGCACTAGTGACAGAGAAGTTAAGGAGTTATTGCTCCATATAAATGTGACAATGAAGTATTAAATAGAATACTGCGAGTGTCTAACCTTTCACCTGGTATATAACATTTTGTCTATCCTAGTATCCTAGGTGTGAATACTGAGATGACATCTGACAGGGGAGAGTGCCGACTCTACTTAGGTAGAATAAGAGTAAGAAGAAGGCTAATGTTTATTATTTTCGCACTCTTTGTAAACGGTTAATAGATTTTAGCGTATAAGGTGTCGCTGGATTTGTCTTAAATGCCATAATGATGTAGGTTGTGTAATTTTTAAGTGTAACGCCTATAAAGCACCTATAACACCGTATTACTTACCACAGCTCGTTTGTTATCTAAATTACTAATGTAGTAAGAATAGATTCGATTTTTTATGTCATAAATAAACAAATAAAATACTGAACCGACATTCAAAATTCTTTCACTTATAAAAGGTTACATTATCAGCAATGTTGTAGTCTATTATCAAAATTGTTATAACTAAAAATATTATTTTTGTAATCGGCTTTTATTTCCACAGGGAAATTGTATATCTGTACTAATAACTATTGAAAATAGTTAATAAATAAACAAACAAACTCATATTCCCCCTTATAATATTAGTTAGGAATTAGGATTCTACATTTAATGAAGTAAGAATGTAAAAATAATTACTACTTTATGAGGATAAAAAAGAAATTATAATGTAAATGTTCTCTTCGGTGTAATATACAATTTTGTACCACAATAAAAATGTCCAAACATTTTCGACGACGAATTGCGATAGGGATGTGTAATAAAGACATGGCATTGCGACTAATAACGTTCTCTTCTTGATTCCGTCACACCTGAGTAGGGTTGCCATAATATGTTTTCATTTCATGTCGTGAACTGAGAGAGATGAGAACTCGTTGGAATGTCCTTGTGTCAAGTGGGCGAGAGTTACATTTCCACAGTTATTACGTTTAAAACCTTCTACTCCCATGAATGTATGGGAATATTATCATGTTCCTACCCTTATTCCACCTAAATAGGGTCAGCACAACATGTTTTTCTTTTCTACTCTCTGTTATCAGATGTCATCTCGGTATCCACACCTTTTATACACATATCATTTTTCACACAATTTATCCACACCTTCTTCGATTTTCTTCTACTCCTATTTCCATCCACCATCATACTCAAAACTTTTCTAGTTATATGGTTTTCATTTCTCCTCATGACGTGCCCATACCATGTTAACCTATTACTCCTCAACATTTCTGTCACTGGAAGAAATATATCAAGTCATATATTTTTTATTTACTTAATATATATCAGAAATACTATGTACAGTTTAGATCCTGACAATGCGCTTAATAACGTCCAAACTACCACTGGTTCAGAAAACAACCTAGTTATCGAGACGAACCGGCAAGAAATTTGTTTTGGTTTATCTATTCATCACATATATTTTTGCAAAAACTTTTTAGTGGATGCACGGAGAGATGAGTCATTTCCAGATGTTATCATCGTTCATATATAGATCCACCCTATTTAGACAACCTTTTAGACATTAAAATCCGTTTGGCATGGTACTTAAACTTAGTATCCGACAAACTGGTAATCTACTTTGGGAGTTTGCTATACAACCTAACACTATTACCCAAAAATTATTACTGGTACAATATTCAAGAACGCATTAGATATCGATAGCTTTTTTTATATCATAGGAGGCAAACGAACAGGTGGGTCACCTGATGTTAAGTGATCACCACCGTCCATAGACACTTGCAACACCAGAAGAGTCGCAAGTGCGTTGTCACTCTGTGTTTAGGGAAGGGGCGAGAGGTAGTGGAGGTGGGTTATCCGGCGCTCTCACTGATCGAACGAAACCAAACAATGCAAGCACTGTTACTTGACATCGGTTTTCTGCGAGTGGGTGGTGCTAGCCCGGGCGAGCCGACCCATTCATGCTGAAACCAGTAATAGCTTCTAGCTACTAGTCTAGTCAATCATTAGTTATAAAGTTTTGAAGAATAAATGTAGAATAACTGACTGATGGTTATATCAACGCACAGACCAAACTACTGGAGCTAGAACCTTGAAAATTTGCATGCCGTTTCCTTCTACACTGTTGGTGACCACTAAGGGAGAATATTCAAAGATTCATACCATAAGATGACAAATGAGATAAAAGTTTATAAAGTAAATCCGTCGTTATACTGTTAATCTTTTATATACATATCTATATCTACATAATATAGAACATAGTCCTCCGCCGTGTCTGTCTATCTGTCTGTTCATAATTAACTCAAAAACTATTGAACATATTTTCATGCGGTTTTGATTAATAGATAGAATGATTCACGAGGAAGGTTTAGGTGTATAATTTGTCAAGATTTTGTGTAAATTGTTTTAAATATAACGATAATTGTTGGAACTGTCGGAAGAAGTCAGACCGCCTGGGAGCTTTCATCAAAAATGAGATATAACAATCCAATTAACATAATAAACATAAACGACGCAAACGAAGCTGCGGGTATCAGCTAGTATAGTTATAAAATAAAAGGTCAAAAATAACTCAAATTGAAATGAAGACTTCATTTAATATTTTCTAACGTTCATTAAGCGTTTGAATGTTAGTGAATTTTTAACGCTAAGGGATTTATTACTTCATTAATTTTTCATATCTCGGCTCTTAGCTGTTTTCTTGTTACTCTTAAACGTAAAAATGTAAACATTTTATTCTATTTCTCATAATCTATTCTATACTATAATAAAACTGTAACTAGGCCAAATCTGTACATTAAATATTTTTTGAAAATTATAATCGGGGTAGACTTTGTTATCGATATAGAAGCCAAAAATAATCGATTTACAATTTTTGTCTGTCTGTCTCTCCCTTTGAACACGTATCACTCTAAAAGTACTGAACCAATTTTGACGAAACTTGACACAGTGATAGCTAATATTATAAAGTTACATATGTTATAAAATTATACTTTTTGTACCATGAAACGCAAGGACTTCTCCAGGATAACGGACGAAAGACAAAAATGTATAGTTAATGAAATTCTTAATGGATTTTGGTAAATTTTCTTTGTGCTATATATAGCTGACAGATTACCTAAAAGTTTAAGGTATACTTCATCTCTCTATTCTACTTTAAAAGAAAAACAAAGGAATAGTCGTTGGGTTCTGAACCGACAGCTTCGTCGGGATGCGTATAATGTCCAGTACATTG
>AP028439.1:3778000-3866960 GCA_036509395.1 Antheraea yamamai | reverse complement strand
TTATTGTGTACGAGGTACGACGTTGTTACGAGGAATCCTTTATTTTTAAAATGAGCTGTCGCTTTATCAGGGTCACTTTATCGTCACCCTAAACAATATTTGCAGGGTACCTATTTTTGTAAAAAAAAAATTGTCCTCTATTTAGAAAGAAAGAAAAAGAAAGAAGTTCCTTTAGACCTACGATTAACATCATGTTTGTGACACATACCACCTCCACACACGTGCACGCTCACACGCTTACACGTGAAAGTGGGAGGGTATTATTTTTTTCCCTTATGGAACTGAAATAGTTTAGAAATTTTCCGATACAAAATACACATAAGAGTTATTGAGATATGTATTCTTGGTACACATATATGTTTCAATAACTCATATATGTATGAATATGTAGCTTAGCTTAGGTTAGCTCAGATAGGTCGTGAATTGCATGTATCAGGCAAAAGCCCAAGCCGAGGTGTGACGTGCACCCGTTAGCTAATTGTCAAAATAAAATCGGCTGAGTGCATTAAGCGCTCATCTTAGTAGTCCGGTGAAGCTGTTCAGGCCTTGCTAGGCCTATAGCGTAGTCAGTTCGAGAAAAAAGAAATCGTGTTTGTTCAATCCTTATGTCAATACACCAAAATAAATAGCGAATTTCAAAATGGTCGCAATATACATTAGAAAAGAAGATCCAATTAAGTTAATGATTAATATGTTTGTTATTATCGTGAAGAATAATGGATAAAAAAATCTTGTTTAGAGTATTTGAATAAAAACTTGTTTTTAAAAACATGATTTCAATATTGACTCACTTCATATTGCTACGGTCAAGCGACATCTTCTATGTCTGATAATAGAAATATTTCCATACAAAAACACGTCGAGAATTGAATGATTGGTAACCAATCGCTGGTTATTGCTATCGTGCCGACCTGCAAAACTGGTTGCTTGTTCCTGTAAACGCCACACGCCTAAACAACGTTTACATTGCTATCCAGACAGATAAAATGATGCTCCATATAATACAAAAAATAACTCGCAAAATTGAGATGACACAGACAAAGTTTATAGAGAACTAGCTGTGCTCGCGGCTTCGTCTGCGTGGAACCTAATCGAAAAAAAAAACAGCGACTAATAAAATCACCTCAATATATTAAGTTCATTTACTTATCTACTTTCCTCTCGTACTTAAGTCGCATCGTCATAAAAATTACACTAACTTTTGATAGACTAAACCGATTTTAATGAAACTAAAACTAAATGTTACTCGAGAATATGCTTTTATCATGAACGCAGTACTTTAGCAGTGATGCGAGTTCAAACATACAGACAGACAGACATTTCTAAAAATGATTTAAATTATTATTACTTATTCGTAGACACCTGCAACAGTTTTTTTTTTTTAATTTAACAAGTACAGATACGTTAGAATTACATTCTTATTAAATGTATAGATAGAGTAGATTAATAGACGTTCTCGTCTAGCCGTGTATGGTCTATGTAAGAAATGTGCCGAACTAAGCGTCTTAACGTCGAAACATAACAGGTAATGTATGTAGGAGTACAGTTTACGCGGTATTCGCGTAAACCCTTTCCGTGAGATAGGTGGATTATAACGTTCGTATTAGGGTTCCGTGGATTAAATTAATGGTTATCTTGGTTGGTTTTCTTAGTGAGAAATGTATATGGTTTTTGCGGTAAGAACTTCTGAGTACAACTCATTGATAGTGTGTATGATAATGAGCGTAAGTTAATTATGACTGTGTTCTGTATTAACCCCTGTACTGTCCAAAAGCATAAGGGTTTAAACTCTATACACGCGAATGTAGACATTATGATGCAGTGGTGAACAGACTGTTCGAAGTATACATTTTAAAAATAATACCGTATTTATTTTAAAATTTGAACAATAAAAAATTATCTTCTTTTTATCACGCTTTTATTAGCTTCACCTGTATGTATGTATGTAACCGACTCCTTTGAGCTCGATTTTGTCCTACTTTGAACGATCAGATTTAATTCAAACTTTGCACACCTGTCAAAAGTCAATGACAATGCAATAATCCGAAAAAAAAGTAAAAAAAAAATTTTTAACTAAAAAATTAAAAATAAATAATTGTTTAAAAAAACTAAAAAAACACGCTTTCATATAAAATCCAACTAAAAAAACAGAAAATAAAATTTAATAAATTTGGATTAAGAGTAGTGTAAATTAGAAATAAATGTATATTTTTGTAAAAAGTGACAAAAAAATGATAAAAATACTGATATCTGGAGGTGCTGATATTAACATGCGATGCGTCACTGTTAATATTAGGTCTTTACCTATGAAATTGCCGTTTTCTATGAAAAAATTTAAACGAATTTTTTTCATGTATTTTTTATTTGTATTAATCGAAGTAATCACCCATGCAGAAATCAACTTTCAATATAAAATAATACGGCGTTGATATGTCCGTAGTACAAAACCAATACACAAAATTAAAAAATCATGAATATACGTTACAAAATTTAAATATGTAATTAAATTAAATCTACGGAACCAAATATCCATTACACGTAACAATTTTCGTATGTATCGCAAGTGCTTTTACACGAAATCCGCTTAAACGAGATCCTCAGCTGTATTTGTTTCCTTGCGGAAATAGATATGAAAGGAGCCCGCACTTGTACAAGAATATATTTTACCTTGAGTGTCTACATTTATATAGTTTATTTTGTTAGGGTTCGTTCATTAATTACTTCAGGCGTTTTTGGGCATATTTTTAACCCTCTCCTTGGTGAGATGTTGTGAGATTTATCTCGACCGTCTCCCTTCCTCCTAATCTCACTTGTGATATTTCAAAACACGTATTTTCAGTATAAATAGTATGATATATAGAATTCATTAAAAAAAGACAATGTGCTTTATTCTTTTTATCCTTACTTTTTGATTAATATTATTACATTTACATTACATTTCAATATATCAAAAGTAAATAACTATCCATCTCTTCACGGTTTTTAATATATAGCGGAACTGTGCCAGATGCCAGCATATTTTTGTCTAGACACATGTTTTACTTTAATCTCTTTTTCTGACTATTTTTTTTATGTGAAACATCTATAGGTGCGGGTAAACTTGATCGTTGAGTTGGCGATAAGTGGCGACGCAAAATACGAACTTTACACTATTAACGAAATACTCAAAAACATTTGCAACCCTATCTGTATAAACATAACATTCAAATTGTTTTGTAGGCCACTCGTTATAATAGTGTTACGCGGCGCGCGCGGACGACCTAGCGCCCTTTGATAAATACCGGTGTGCGCCTGCGCCTATTTGAATTTTTGTATTTAATAAGAATGAATATTTATGAAATAAAATAAATAAACAGTCATTATTTTATGGAACAAATTTGTAATGCTTTATATTTTCATTATGCCATAGCTGATTCCTGTCGTAATCTGTTATTTTAGGTATATAACTTATACAAAACAATTTCGATATTTCACATCTGCCAGGCGTCGTCCGGTGACGGCTCAATTTTTTCCGAAAAATATTTACGTGATATTTGCCAAAACCCCCAAACGTGATATTTAGCGAGTATCAGCTTGACACCTTCTTCTCCTTCAAATTTTTAAATAATTAATTCATTATTATTTTTATATTTCATAATATTTTTAATATTATTTATTAATTAATGGACCTCTCTACAGAAATTTCTAATCATTGTAGAATGGCATTCATCATAATTATTTTTTTCATAATATAACAGATATTATTGTATTACATTAGCGATCTCATTACAAAAACAGAAATGAACACGAGTTTTAAACAGGTGTCTAAAATTTTAAACCTTAGTGAACATACGTTTAAAATACTTTATTACAAGAGCATGCCCAAACGGTTTCCAGCTAGGCCCTAGCTGGTTTAAGTTTTTACGCAATCAACTTTCAGTAGCATTCGTTCAATTCCATCATTCAAAAACGTTCCAATATATATACAGAGGTATTTGTCAAAGAATTTGAATTTACGAATATTTTTGTTCAGATCTTCATTAAGAAAATGAAAGAAAGAAACGAAATGATGTAATTGTTAAAATAAACAATATATGCGTTTAATTTATTACGTCAAAGTGCGTAAAGTGGAACGACAATATAATTTCAGGTTAAACACATTGTTTAATGCTTTATGGTAATAGTTCTGATTTACTTGTTAATTTCTAAAATTGTTTAATTTATCTACATCTTTTAAATTAATGATACCCACGAAATCTATAATATCCTACGAAACGTCCTTTGCCGGCAAACAGAAATACAGTAAATCACAATAATGAAATAAGAACTGTCAACTTAAACAAGTGTTAGACTTAAACAGTATTTTTCTCAAAAAAGGGTAAGACTCTCTGTAGTGATCAATTTTTTTTAAACAAGTGGTCAACGCCTATTTAACTTTTATGTGATAATACACAATTTGTTTAACAATGTATGTCAAAGTATAAAGTAAAAATCGAGTTAGATTGTTAAATAGTTTGATTTTTATATATATCCCCATTTAACATTTTCTGTTAATTGTTTTTCCTAAGGTCACAAATTCGTAAATGTATGCATATTGTAGAAATCAATATTTAGATTGATATCTGGTTTGTATGTTCAATCATAGGCTATATAATATTTAAATACAATGTCTTTAGATACAAAACACACGGGTACTACAGTACACACACATTAGAAGTGAAGTCTTCAAATAATGATCAAATATTCATAAAACGATACACGTGAACAATACACCAAGCTGGTTATAACACTTTTTTCAAGGCTTCGTAACACTCTGATTCATACTACATACACATATGTACAACGCTTGGACCAGAGCAGGTAATAGGTAGTGCAATATAAGAAACACTGTATAATGTATTCTATCTCATTCTCTCACACGTTAAACCATATAGATTTATATGTTTGTTTCCTTTTAATGTTGCTTTTTCGTTTCAATAAGAGTCAAATCACAACGGAACTAAACGCATTCTTAAATTAATACTTCGATATATGTGTCGTTACATTTCATAGTGAGGTAAATCCAATTTTAATCGTTGGTATAATATGTTTAATTTTTTTAAAGATTTCCAGCTTTTATACACCTAGAACGAAGTTCAAATTTTTGCCGTTCACGTGGTTTTTCGTTTTTTTTGTTATGGTCTTCATATTTTAGATGTACATAATTTGAAGATCTTGTAAAATAACGTAAATGATTGCAAACGACTAAAATTGGATTTAGCTGATACTGAAATGTAACGACTCATATGAATAATATTTGCGGTCAAACACAAAACTCCACAGTAATAAATAACAATGAGCCGTCGCGGGACGCCTGGCCGATGTGAATCATCGAAATTATTTTCTACATAAAAGGATAGTTTACAACAGGAAATAAATATAGCGTAATTTTCGTTTATTTAATAAATATTTATATTCGTTAATGAAACACATGCGTAGTAAACAACACTGTATACACTATAAGTATGCGAGCTCAGTGCGGCAAGAGAGATTGAGCACAGTCGCTTGCGCATGGCATCATGTTGCCACCTCTCGCCACGCCAACAATCAGGTTTACCCTCGCCTATAGATGTTTCACATCAAAAATATAGCTGGTGTTGTCGATAGTAAATATGTCGTCATTAAATCACAAGCAACAGGCGTCCAGATAATTTGAGAGCCCTAATAAAACCCTTTCCATTAAGTTTATGGTGTTACAACCGCCAGCGGTCACACGGTGTGTTGTATAAATTAATTCGAGTCTATGTTAACTGGTTACATTTCAACATTGACCCCTGTACAGTTTATTTTATTAGTTTTGAAAGCGAAACTTTTCTAGGTAACTGAATAATTAAAGGATAAACCAGCTTTATTAGAATACTAGCTGTCCAACACACGTCGACAATTGAATGATTGGTAACACATGGCTGGTTATTGTTGTCATGCCGATCTGCAAATCTGGTTACTTGATCCTGTTAACTCTACCTGAATAGTGTTTACATTGCTATCCAGGCGGAGAAAATTATACCCTATTTAATACAAAAAATTACTCGCAAAATTGAGATGTGAGACACGGTTTATAGAGCACTAGCTGTACCCGCAACTCCGTCCGCGTGTAACTTATTATAAAAAACAGTGACTAATATAATCATTTGAATGTATAGTTTTTTTTCTCTCGTACTTAAGTCGCGTCGTCGTTAAAATTACAATAACTTTTGATAGAGTGGACCGATTTTAATGAAATCAAGACTAAATGTTACTCGAGGATATGCTTTATGAGTGGTGAGGTTTTATCGTGAACGTAGTACTTTAGCAGTGATGCGTGTTCATACAAACAGACAGACAGACATTTCTAAAAATGATTGAAATGTATTTTATTACCTATTCCAAGACATCTGCAACAATTTTTTTCACAGAAATCTAAATAGTACAGATACGTTACATTTACATTCTTATTATATTATATTATTATTATATTATATTATATTATAGGTAGGTGGTAGAGCCACGCTGAAACTATTACTGGATTCAGCATAAATGGGTCGGCTCGCCCGGGGTAGTACCACCCTCTCACAGAAAACCGACGTGAAGTAACAGTGCTTGCATTGTTGCGTTTCGTTCGGTCAGTGAGAGCGCCGGAGACCCCACCTCCCCTCCCCTTCCACTTTCCTCCCCTTCCACTTTCCTCTTCCCTTCCTCCCCCCCCCTCCCTCCCTACACAGGCTGGCAACGCACTTGCGACTCCCCTGGTGTTGCAAGTGTCTATGGACGGTGGTGATCACTTAAATCAGGTGACCCACCTGTTCGTTTGCCTCCTATGATATAAAAAAAAAAAAAAAAAAAGATTATAAACCCAGTGAATTATAGCAGTTGTCGTCCATTCGACCATCAGTTTTTCTGTTTTTAATTCAACATTATTGCAGTTTTTATCATATTATTATAGGATGGATCAATATGTGAACGATGGTGATGTCTGGAAATGAAACCACATTCTGTGGATCCGCCAAAAACGAATGTACGCATCTATGTTTGTAAAAATATGTATGAAGAAAAGATAAACCAGATCGAGTTTCTTGCCGGTTCTTCTCGATGACTGAGTTTTTTGTCCGAACCGGTGGTAGTTTCAAAGTCCATATGCGCCTTCTTAGGGCTTAACTTAATAAAGTATTTTTGATTTTGAATCATGACATTTTGTAAACACGTTGACAGGGCTACAGGTAAAGATCTAGAAAAATGTATTGCTCTCCAAGGATAGGTTAAATTTACATTCAGGCGAGCAAAGCCGCGAGCAAAAGCCAGCATTACTATAAAATTGAATTAGAATCCGTTCAGTAATAATATTTGCGTAAAAAGTAAAGAACATCCATCCACAGAAAATGTCTCATTTGTGATATTAATAAGGTTCAAAATGACGCCCAACTGAAAGACAGTCATAAAAAATGCCGACAGAAGTGAAAAGTTAAAACAATGGAATAATTGTGTACTTTTTAGAATTTTTAAAAATACAGGCATACCTGGATTTGTAAATTGAAATTATTAACATTAGTTTGCTTTGCATATCTATTGGCACTTCGAGGAATAATTATATACATTTTTATACGGCTTATTAATTACTCAAACATATGGTGGGCTGCAGAAGCTCAATACAAAATATCAATGTTATATGTACACAGACCGTTGGACTACGTGTCGCTAGTCTGGCGCAAGTGTTATACGTCACGAGCATGTCGAGGTCATCGGTGACGCAAACCCATAAGTTTTGTCCCAACCAAAAAACGTATCATATAGTACGATTTTAAACCATTTGGGCACTTACGATGTCATATTAGTATATCGCACTCATTCGAAGTCTAAATATCTGTTATTCTGATTCATTCAATTATTGTTATCTTGTAGGTCATTATACTAAATCAAGCAACAGGCGCTTAACAGATATGCGGTCGTTAGTATATACTCTTATCTACGCACTACAGTATACGGTTTGTTGACACCAACTATTACATATTAATACCTGACCTAAGAAAGCCTACATAAACAAAATTAGAGACATGTTACTGATTAAGCAGGGACTAAGTTATGTCAAACATGTTTGAGGGCTTTAGAAAATAATGGAAGTGATGCAAGGTTTGTATTGATTAAAATGCGGTTAGGAATTTACGCTTTTTCCTCGATTTCGAATTCTTACTCTCTATTTTTTAATTTCAATTCAAATAACATAAAGGCAGAAACCAATTTTCACTTAATACTTTAAGAGAAATGTTCCTTCATTAAAAATGGCATAATATATATGCAGTGAATTGTAAATTAAATAAAAACATGCTACATTAAAAAAAAAAACAAAGAATAAATAAGTCTTAATGAAATATCCACTCGTTCAATGTTGAGGTTATAAAACTGTTTACGCCAGAACTGGATAGAGGGCGACGTCTCCTTTTTGTCATCTTTTGTGTATCGATTTATTATATTGTTTTCACAGAGCGGCAAAAGATGGCGCTGTTCAAGTTATGAGTTTGATATATAAGTCTTACCAAATTTGGTCGAGCTGGGTTACGTTTAATGTTTATACTCTTCCCACCCCTAACCTTTATCTTATTTAATGCTACAGGGTACACGACCGGTAGTAAATGATGTTCACATAACACACAAATTACGAGAAGAGTAGAAAGAGACCATAACGCTTTTTTCTTACGTGACGATTTTTACCATTTTACTCATTTTTTTAACGGCGGGAGGTTGGGTTCGGTTTCACTAGCTATAAATGTTCTCTGTCCTGTAAAAAAAATATTTAAAAGTAAGTAAAAGTTATTTGCGTGTGTAAACATAAATAAACTTCGGCTTTATAATACGGTACTATATATTGAAGGCAATAACCGTAATATTAATATCATTCGATTATACATTGATCTCTGATAGAACATTCGATTTATGTCAGATCAGTGCGTTACCGCATTGGCTTTCAATTCCGCATTAACTTAATTATTCTGATTTATATTGGGATCATTCGACAGGAGATTCGCTGTACATAGAGGGCATTAATCATGCCGTGAATATGAATTTCGGATAATAAAACTAATGAGTTTTTGACATTTTATAGGGGTTTTTCAGCGTTTGAGCATAATTTCATCTGATCTTAAATGATGATGTGATCCAAGATAGTAAACAAACTAAACTAGAGGGGGAACCGCTGGAATACACCTATAATACCTTGGCAACAGACTTTCGACTTAAATGTGGTAGCTTTAGGTTATGATTTCATCACCATGTTTATGTAACTATGTAACAGCTCCGATTCAATCACAAAGATTCGAACATACGTCACTGAACCATCATCGCTTCAACATCCTATTCAATCCAATTAAAAGACACAAAATTTAATTCGACAAATATTGGCTCCAAAGTTCGACGTATTTACAAATGTTGGCTTAATTCTAATGAATCCACGAGCTGACGGTATCGTTGCTAACTAGTTCACAGCTTTCTGGAACATCTCCGAAGCACCCGTACCGTTCGTTCCAACTTTGGAACGATAATAAGTCGGACGTCTTATTTAAGTCGGAATTAATGACAATTATTCCATATTTAACGAAACTTTCTTACTACGCTCGTGTGGTTTGTATGTAAATTTGCGAAGTTTGTTCTAAGTTACCGAGACGGGGTTTTCGACTTCAATTACTATATACAACATTTTCATGTCTCAATTCTTATTATTACATCATCGTTATCATTATCCTTATCTCACCTAAGTAGGGTCGCCACAACATGTTTTCTTTTTCCACTCATTCCTGTCAAATGCCATCTCAGTATTCACACCTTTTACGCACTTATCATTTTTCACACAGTCCATCTATACCTTTTTCGGTCTTCCTCTACTCGTATATCCACCCACAATCATAAAATAATAATTAATAATAATAGTTAATTCATTAATCATTAATTTTATCAATCATTCTTATTACATATGTTTCTTAAATATATTTAATTCTAAACTATATTTCTTATGAAGAAGCTTTTGTCCGCTGCATTGCTCGCGTTCAAGTAAATTTGTCCGATCTCTCGGGAATAATACTGGGTAATGATAATTTCTGCATAAAAGATATCCTATCTCCTCTTTTATTCTGGTGACAACGTGTATGCAAAATCTTATAGCAATTGGTTAAGTAGTTTGACACGAAAACATCTTCTATACATATAATAAGAATGTAAATCTAACGTGTCTGTACTTTATAGATTTTTGTGAAAAAAGTTCTTGCAGGTATCTAGGAATAAGTAATAAAATACATTTCAATCACTTTTAGAAATGTCTGTCTGTCTGTTTGTATCAACACGCATCACTGCTAGTGTACTACAGGAAAATCGTAAAGCATATCCTCGGGAGTAACTTAGTGTTTGTTTCATTAAAATCCGTCCACTCTATCAAAAGTTATTGTTGTTTTAATGACGACGCGGCGTAAGTACGAGAGAAAATTGACAAGTAATAATACATTCAGATGACTTTATTAGTAATTGTTTTTTACATTAGATAGCATGCGTACCGAGTCGCGGGCACAGCTAGTAATAAATACACTTACTTTCGCATTTATTGTATTGGGGTTGTTGCCCGCAGCTTCGTTCCGCAGAAAATGGTTTTATTGTTTTATAAGAAGTATGTATTTCATTATAATTTTCAATAACTCCATGACTTTTTCTGGTTCTATATAATCTCGGTTCAATTTAACATTATTGTATAACTCCTATAGAATTGCGTTATTGCGTCATGTATCGCGTATGGCGGAGGAAAGAGTGGCGAAGCGCATCTTCTATTCTGAACTGGAGGAGGGCAAGCGGAATCATGGTGGTCCCCTCCTCCGGTACAAGGAGGTCCAAAAGCGGCACATGATAAGATGCAATATAGAGCCATCTTGTTGGGAACGTTTGGCAGCACAACGGCCAGAATGGCGCAGAATGGTGAACAGCCAAGTACGCGACTTCGAGGCTCAGCGTAAAGCTAACCTTGATACCAAATGCGACCAGTTAAAGGATCGCCCTCCTGCTGCCATAACATATCATTATGAGAACGGCGTACTCACGTGCCCTCAATGTGCACGAAGTTTCGCCGCGAAGATAGGCTACATAAGCCATCTTCGAGCGCACCAACGCCATTTCTAAATTTAGGGGTTAAAGTGGTCGCCATGACCGAAACCGGTCGGAACAATCATCATCATCATCATCATCATATGTAGTATATAGATAATTACATGTAGCGGTGTAGTTTAAAGTAAATTTATTAACATGATCACTTCTCACATAGCACGTCTCTGCTAGATCTAGTAGCACAGAAATCTTCGATCAACAATAACTAGATAACGGGTCGGCGCGAAAAATACGTCTCGGTAAATAACAGCTCACTTGAAATGTGAGCTCTTATTTTGTTTGAAACACAGCCAATGTAAGCACGTTTCATATGCCGCAGTGTATTCAAAAGATGCAACAATAATACCCGAAAAAGCAATTTAACGGCCGCAGTATCTTACTTTCGCTAAATACATGTTGAATAAGTTATATTTTAAGCTTTAAACTAACAAATAATATTAAATTTTGAACAAAATTACCGATTTTAAACCTGTGGTACAAATGTTTGGCCTAGGCTCTCCAACCACGCTTAAATACGCACAATAACGGGAAAACGTACTTTATCCATTACGTGTTAAGGTTGAATTCACACTAAATGTTGTTTATGTTGTCTTTTCATTTGTGAGGGGAGTAATTTATTGCTTTGCTCGTTTTATCGTGAGTATTAGACAATATTTTGAACATTTGTGACTTTATTACTAGGTGTCATGGTTTTAATTAGGTTGAACTTAAAACTGTTTTAAAACTTTTTTCTCCCTTTCTTAGTAAACAAATAGCTACACATAAGTATATATTTACGCGGACAGCTTTTGGCTTCGATTTTGTACGTGACCCTTTATCTAGTTATTGTTGATCGAAGACAGAAATCAAAGTGAAAATTTAAATAAATAAAGAAAACAGGCTACATAAAAGTTTAAAGTCTGAAGGATTATTTATCCTAAAAAGTACAAATAGTTGTTTTAAACGGTATGATATAATATTACATTAACCCTTGTAACTGTAGAAGACTAACCGTAAACTGAATCATTAATTTATTAAGGTTATCAATTACGTATTTCCTGTTTGTCTTTTTATAAAATAGGGGTATATACAGAAATACAGCGTAAATAATATCCAATTATATTGCATCCGTAACGGTCGCTCAATGTCGAACTAACCGGCACGGACAGCGCGAGTGTCAGTTTCAATGTCATTTGTACTTTATTGATTTAACTAGCAACGCACCTCGGTTTTGTGCTCATTTTAGTCATGTGGAATTATAAGTATCTAAACAATTTAAATCAATTTCTTTGCGTTCTGATATTTAGATGTAAGATAAAAAGTAAATTTAAAGTCATAGAGACAAGGTAGGAATCTTTACAATAAACTTATAACTGTAGTTTATGGAGTCTTAGTCTCTCAAATAGTTGCTTTTATATTTTATTCTTAATTTTGTGTTATTGTTATTGTGACTCTATGTTTTGTAATATTGGCGGCGTTTTAAGTAATATAGTTCGGTTATTGTGTGTATATTAAGTGAAGTGGATGGAAAATAATACCACGGAGCATGGATTCTGACTTGCCACAAAAACTGTCTGGAAAGTTCTAACTAGGGGCCCACCGTCTCATTAGAGAGATTATCACAAGACACTTGTAATATTATTACCTACTCGACAATGGTAGTAATAATCTAGAAAACTGGTTTAAGAAAACTTATACCTTTGTTCTGCGTAATTTCAAATCTGTGATATCTTTCAAGATATGCATTGAAATGATATAATGCAAAGAGTAATTTTCATCAAATGTCACCTAAATAGTAAATTATGTAAAGATAATATATTTGTCAAGATAATGTCACAAATAAACAATTATTATTATAACATGGGAAGAGGATAACGAAGAAAAAAGAAACAATATTAAGATTAACAATCCAACGTCCTGAAAAGGCTAATTTGAAACATGGTGTCTTTATATAGTATTGCAATTATTATTTATTTATTTGGAAAATATACTATACTACACTAATATACTATACTATAAATATACTACGGCACTTGAAATATTCTCACAAGGATCAAAGTTACCGCAAGGTAAAGCTCTAATTGTAGTTTTCCTTTGTACCCTATGTTTGCCCAATTTCATATAGGTCTAACAATTTTTAGGGTTACGTTAGTGACACTGTTCCTTCTACAAATCATTTAAGTATCTTAGAATACAAATCGAAGTTTTTGACTGGATCTTGGAATGTCATGTAGTGGATTTTATATTGGATTCATAATCTTGTGTTATTTGGCTCTATAATTTCTAATATTGGTGGTGTTTTACGTAATATAGTTCAGTTATTATGCACAAGTGAAGTGGATGGGAATCAATACCACGGAGTATAGACTCTGACTTGCCACAAAAACTTCCTGGAAGGTTCTAAACAAGACGGCCACCATCTTTTTAGTTTATTGAAATGATCGCAAGACACTTGTAATATTAAATATTATATATTATATATTCGATAATGGCAGTAATAATCTACTAGAAGATTAGTTGCCAAAAAAAAGATAATACTTGTATCGTAACTGTATTTGATTAATGAAGGTGTTACTTTGCGAAAATCTATAATTAAATATTATAGCGGACGTTACTTTGCAATTCCGCCTGGAATTGATTGACTGCTGTCGCGTCTCACTGGAATAGAACGTTCGATTTGATTTGCGGGACGTATATCTGAAAAAGATGAATCTGAAACTAGTAAAAGAGAGACGTTAACAGATCATTGAACTTTCAACCAACCAACTCGTTTAATCACTCTTTCAACCAACCAACTCGTTTAATCACTCTTTCATCCAACCAACTCGTTTAATCACTCTTTCGCGGTTCAACTACTATATTTAGCTCTTCTATTACCAGTTTCAGATTTAGCAACTAGGTATACGTTGCGTAAATAAAATCAAACGTTTTCTGTTACAACGAAACATGGCCGCGGCCAATTAATTCCAGGCGGAATTGCAAAGTAACGTCTACTATAATATTTATCGTTGCTATATATTTATGGTTAACATAACCTTTATACATCGTTAGTATGTTAAAGTACGTAAAATAATATGTCCTTCCGTAAACCAGACACGTTATTTTCGTATTTAATCGGGGGTAATGTAAGCCGTAAGTACTAAATGTTATGTACAACATCGTAACCCCTTTAATACCCCTAGGACCGGAGCCGTAGAGTTATAATATAATAAACATATTCCTGGGACCCTTCCTGGCTTGCCGACATTCGTTTTATGAATTATTTGATCTCGGGGACGCCCTACTGGACTAAATTATGCTGTGGTATAATTGTTACATACGTTCTATTCCTTTGATCCTTAATATTTTAGGAAAATAGTAATATCGAAAAGTTTATAGTTAGAAATACAGGCAGTTTTAGAGTTATGGTGGATGAGAAGGAACGTTTAGACTTTGTGACGAACCTTACAGCGAGTTTGAGCTTACGGCGCAGTGGCATTTGTTGGGATCTTTTATAATATCTTGTTATGATCGGTACAGCGTAACAAACAAACAAACAAAGTCATATTAGTTTTTATAATATTAGTCAGGATTAAGATAATACAATAAATTGTAGAAAAATATTAAATTAACAAAAGAGACTTCAACAAATCTACTATAAAAAGCGCACCAGAACGTTTTCAATGAAAGTCAGGTACCTACTTAGTATTGGATTTCCATAAACCTACCAATATCTCAATCGCTATGTATTCCGTGTCGATTATTTGAGATTGAGATTGAGGTATACCCCTTATGTATCTTGAAAATCTAAGATCCATCTATACATATAATTGTCCTGCCTTGATAATAAAAAAAAAATCAAAAATTCATTCGCAGCGCCATCTACCGGGTTCAATTGTGAATTTAAACCATTCTCGGATCCATTGGAACACGCACCCAAAATTTCATCAAAATTGGTCCAGCCATTTAGGAGGGGTTCAGTGACATACACACGTACAGAAGAAATTTATATATAAAGATAAAAATGTAAATCTAACATGTCTGAACTTTTTATATTTTAGTAAAAATTTGTTGCAGGTGACTTGGAATAAGTAATAAAATACATTTCAATCATATTTAGAAATGTCTGTTTGTCTGTCTGTTTGTATGAACACGCATCATTGTTAAAGTACTGCGTTCACGATAAAACCTCACCAAGAAAATCAGAAAGGATATATCCTTGAGTAACATTTAGTCTTAGTTTCATTAAAATCGGTTCACTCTATCAAAAGTTATTGTAATTTTAGCGACGACGCGACTTAAGTACGAGAGAAAAGTATATAACTAAATGAACTTAATATATTCAGATGACTTTATTAGTCACTGTTTTTTTTCATTACGTTCCACGCGGACGGAGTCGCGGGCACAGCTACTTCCTAAAAATTGAGCCGCCACGGGACACCTGGCAGATGTGAAACATCGAAATTGTTTTGTATAAGTTATATGCTTAAAAGAACAAATTACGACAGGAATCAGCTATGGCATAAAGAAAAGATAAAGCATTACAAATTTGTTCCATAAAATAATGACTGTTTATTTATTTTATTACATAAATATTCATTTTTATTAAATACAAAATTCAACTAGGCATATGCGCGGTGTGTTTGGCGGCATTTATCAAAAGGCGCTAGGTCTTCGGCGCGTGCCGTGTAACACTACTATAACGAGTGGCCGACAAAACAATTTGAATCATATGTTTATATAGACAGAGTTGCAAATGTATTTCAGTATTTCGTTAATAGTGCAAAGTTCGTGTTTTGCGTCGCCACGTCGCGCCAAGCCAACGATCAGGTTTACCGCGTCTATAGATGTTTCCCATCAATAAAATTGAAAAGGGACTACCTTGAAAATATCTCTTCTATCCAATAAACAAATCCAAATCGGTTTATAAATGTCCTGAGGTAACAAACGATAACAAAAGGCAGACAATATATTTTTTTGTGTGGTGTGTATGTGATGAACTCCCCTAAGGCGTTTTGTTGAAATTTTTTTTGTGTTTTGTGGAGATTGAGAATGGTTTAGATTCACAATTGGACCCGGCAGGTGGCGCTGCGATCGACTTTTAGGATTTTTTTTGTTTTCAAGGCAGGACAACGTCCGCCCGGTCCGCTAGTATATTATACATATTTACACAAGTAAGCAAATACGAGTATATATTTATCTTACGTGGTACAGCGGGTTATGTAAAGCGTAACGAAAAGTTTTCCCTAACGTGCCATAAGAATGTTCACATTAAAAACACAAACGAACCGACAATTCCTCCTTTCTGAAGTCCGTTAAAAACTAGATTCGTAGGAAACGTAACAGATTCAAGTGAGATTAATATTATTGGGGTTATTTTTTTTTAATTCAACTTTGTTATTTTTCGTATATGAATGAACCTATTCGTACCGGCGTAATAAGTGTAAAGGGATGTTAAATCCACAAGTGTTCTAATTCCTCGGTTAAGCACTCAGACAACTTAATAAAAATAACGATTCTTTCCTTCCATCCCTCTGAGCTCTGACTCAGGTATTTGGGTTGACCCCTAGGAGGTCAAATAATTAAGTACCTGTAAGAATTATGGATTCGCTGTGACTTTAAGTCCCTCGGTCACAAACCGCAACGCTAAACTATTATAATTTATAGGGGGTACCATTGCGAATAGATACGTTGTATGTATTACATATTTATTCTTAGGCATTTTAACTACAATTGTTGTTAGTATAACTAATTTCTGCCTATGGATTCGTTCGTATTCAAAATAATCTTTATATCTTGAGGACATTTCAACAGTTCTTAAAAATATAGGTGTACTAGTATTTGTCCGCGGTTTTGTTCGCGTTACTGTAAATTTAGAAACAGTACTTTCTGGATGTAATCGGTTGAATAGATGAATTAATGAATGAATTCTCTATTGCACATTTGATTTGTACACTGGCGAGCTTAATGCCATAAGGCATTTTCTTCCAGCTAACCAGCGGTATTGATGTTAATCAAAAACAAAACAAAAGAAAATTGATAAATAAATATATACATGTATACAATATTATAATAAAATAAATACATATATAACATAAATATACATACATACACAATTACTTAAATATATACGTACAAATATATAACAATGACAAAGATAGTAATAAAAATGTATACACACAGCAAAAGGTATTGGTTAATGCATGAAAGCGCAACAAACCAATAAACAAACTTGTATTCACATTTTACATAGTGTTTCGTTATTGCTTACCACCGACAAGTAAAACCATAGTAAAATAAATATTATAATAACCCGTCTAACTTCTGATACGACAGACTATATAAATATCAATTACATTTGTTACGTATATGTGAAATAATGGCCAAAATTGTATGGTAAAACAAACAAACAAAAGTATTACAAGTCGTAACATTACGAGGAAAATGTTAACATTTTGGGGCGTGATGTTGGGTGTGATTTTTTAGTTTTATTCTTTTTAAGGCGACGCGTATTGCGTTTAGCTATTATTGCAGTTACATCTCGTGTATCTTAGTCGCAATCTAAGGCAAAATGATTATGTCCAAAAACCACAAAACATGTTCTAGCACCAATAAAATATTTTTTTCCACTTTACTGCTGCTTTCTTTGGATATATCTCAAATCAAAATCTATATAGTATCACAATAAATATGAAATTCACTACTTCTTTAACAATACTCTAACAGTTTAATATTAATTGAACCATAATTCCATCATCTCAAGACCCTAAATACGACAAAGTTTGATACGAACTTTGTACCAGGTACCACGTAATTGGGAACAAACTCAAGAGTTGCTAATTAATCTTTAGTTCGGAACTGTTCAATGATTGAACGCTTTGAATTTGAATCGTTCAGTATGAGATCAATTAAAACAAGATCGCCAATACGAATAATTGGAATCGAATATTTTATTCTAATCGATTATTAAAGAGCCAGAAAAAAAAGAATTAATATTGTTCTGCGTCTTGAAATACAAACTTTATGTTGCAGTTAGATAAAGAATTTCAAATAATACCAGTTTAACTTTAAAACAAGGATTTGTGACAACAGTTTTTAAATCGAAAGAGGTTGCAATAGAAGTTTTTATTGAAAATTAAGACATTTTATGGGAGTGTTTAGCGGAATTTTGAAATGTCATGTACTGGTTTTTATATTTTGAAGTAAAACTTCTTTAAGCCCGACTAGGAGATAACCGAACGATAATGCAACGGAAGTCCGTTACGGCAATATGGCGGCACATTTCTGTACCATCCGGTTAGATAATAATTAAACATAACCAAATTTTCTATTAAATCATAATTAATTTAATTCATTACTTATCATAGTAATCTGTTCGTGCTTTTCTATATGTTATTTACTTTACAACAAAGAGTTGCTAATAATATTTCCTGTGTTATTTAAGTTCCGAATTAGCTGATAGATGGCACTTTAATAGATGATTGATGTTGATTTGATTGATAGATGAAGCTTTGATTTAATTTGTTACTTACTTACATTGAAACCAGATGGCAGCACGGTCGCACGCCTATATAATTATACATAATTAATTCTATTGTATGATTTTTATTATTATTCAATTTCATATTTTCAATTATTTTTTTTTCAGAAATGTTTGATTGCTTTGTTTATGAACTATTTATTAACAAAATCAAAAAAATTTAAAAAGTGTGACGGTTACACGAACTCATTTTTTAAATTCATAATTTTGTTATTTGACTCTCTATTTTGTAACATTAGTAGTGTTTTACGTAATGTAGTTTGGATATTACGTACAAATGCAGTGGATGGTAAATAATACTGTGAAGCATGGATTCTGACTTGTAACAAAAACTCCCTGGAAAGTTCTAACAAGTCGGCCATCATTTTGTTAGTTCATTGAAATTGTCGCAAGCGACTTGTAATATTATTACCTACTAGCGGGCCCGGCTGACGTTGTCCCGCCCTGATTACCCCCCCGCAACCCCCCTTGTGGGTGGAATTCCGTAAAATCCGTTCTTAGCTGACCTCTACTCGGTGAAAGGAATATTCCTACCATATTTCAAGTCGCTACGCCTTATGGTTCCAGAGATATCGTGATGACTCAATATATAGGTGGGAATCTCTTATTATATATATATATATATAATAATAGAAGATTCGACAATGGCAGTAATAAGCTACTAGAAAATTGGTTCCAAAAAAAACACTTTATGACAGCGGCCATATTGAAGTTTTTGGCGCGATCTTGGTATATCATGTAGTGACCCTACGTCGGTAGGTGGTAGAACCACGCTGAAGGTATTACTGGTTTCAGCATGAATGTGTCGGCTCGCCCGGGGTACTACCACCCGACACACAGAAACACCGGCGTGAAGCAACAATGCTTGCATTATTGCGTTCCGTTCGGCCAGTGAGAGCGCCAGAGGGCCACCTCCCTCCCCCCCTCCCCCAAACACACGCTGGCAACGCACTTGCGAGCGCATTTGCGACTCCCCTGGTGTTGCAAGTGTCTATGGACGCTGGTGATCACTTAACATCAGGTGACCCACCTGTTCCTTTGCCTCCGATGATATAAAAAAAATGTAGCGACCTTTATTTCTTATTTATGTGTTTGCATTATGCCCCTGTAATTTATGTCATATTTGTGGTATCCTACGTAATAGGAGCTGATTATTAAGTACATATTGTGGGGAATAATGACATATAATATGAAGTCTGAGATGACAAATCCTGAAAACTTCAAAGAGGTTATCGCCATCTTCTTGCAGCACTGAAGTTGTTACAAGAAATTGTGTAATAATCGCCGAATAATAGCAATACTAATTTTCATTAAAAAAGACTCATAGCGAAAGTAGGAAAAGGAAGAAAGAGGCCGTATTATTATTTGGTACGTAATATAATTTCAAATCCGTTCCATTGTACGGTAAATAGTTAACAATATTTTAAACAAAACGCCAGTGAGTAATACGTTCGAATATTTAGTTATCACACGTTTATAACAATGGAATCAATAAATTAGGAAAAGTCTGTTTTATAAGAAAGTTATGTTACGAAGAACTAAACAAATTGTGTACACAGAATACAAAATAAAAAACGTCATGAGAAACTCCCAACTGCCCGCGGGTCGTTACGCGACTTTTACACAGTAACTTTTTCACTTTTCAGCATACACTTTTTATGACATATATATTTCTCATGTACAAAAATTCATCAAATCAGAATCAGATGAGAATAAAATAAATAGGGTCTTAATTTTTAGTAATTTTTTATGAAATATTAACAAGGTACTATGAGTATTTTGTATAGCGTATCAATTTCTAAATTGAATATAATGTAAATAACGTTTCACGAAAATCGGTTGAGGCAAAAAAATACATACATATATATAGTTTTACGATTTTTAAGAGTGTTTTTGGTAATAATTGTTTCAAAAAATTATATAAATCGGTCTAGTCGTTTCTTAGTTAAATCCTGACATTCAAACAGACAGACGTACCATTTTTAACATTATATACATGATTAGTACATAGCCTTTATAAAAGTTGACTATTATAATATACATTTATGGCAAGAAATATATGTGCAGACAGAACTACATATATGACAAAACAAATATACTCAGACCGTGTGAAGTTTTGACAAAGGCACTGAAACAAACTTTCATTATTGGTTAATGAAGCGTAACCGATTTTGAAATTCCGCTTTTACTCGTGTACCAACTTTAAGTTATTATGTTACAACTTTCTGTTAAGATTTAAGTACGCTTTGTCAGGTATGAGCTGTGGTCTAATTTATACGAGTTGAGCGATTTTTTTTACGTAAGATGTTAGATTTTGTCGAGGCCGAGTTGCACCAAATGTCGTTTATTGTAATGATCAAAGTTAACAGTAACAATGGTAAGAGCCACTAACAGCTACATTTATCACTTAGAACTTGTTGCACTGTGAAACATTTTGTAATAATTCAAGTTATTAGGCTTATAACATCAATCAAGCAATTAGTCCCTAAAATCGAAGAGGCTAACATTGTTTACTTGGCAAGTCTTTGTTGTGTTTGTCATTAGATGTTCATTGCGCGTAAAAAATTGAGTTTTTACAATTACTATCCCTTATTTTTACGTTGCATCACTCTCTGTGTAGTTGTATATTAGATATTTAAATATTGATATATTTATATTAATGGTTAATATAGAGAAAAGCAATATTATATATATTTTTACATATTATATTAGTATACTAGCGGGCCCGGCAGACGTTGTCCCGCCCTGATTATAAAAAAATCCTTGGCAAATTATATACCATCTTCCTCTATACTATCTTCCTCATGAATCCCTCTATCCACTGGTGAAACCCGTGTGAAAATCCGTTCAGTAGTTTTTGAGTTTATCGCGAACAGACAGACAGACAGACGCGGTAGGGGACTTTGTTTTATACTATGTAATGATACTTATAATTCCAGTTTATGACGCATACTCAATTGGAATAAAGTGTAAACAGAACAGTAGTTATTTCATAGTCAGCGGCTTAAACAAATGCTTTAAATGCAAAGCTAACGCACCTTTTTTATTTTTTTGGATTGCCCCACTTAAAAACCAACGCTCCTGCAATTTTTTTAGAAACCCGGAATCTATTCAAGAATATTTCTTTGTCTCATTTTGCAAACCGATCAACTCTAACGAAGATAAACTTTTTTTTTCTAAGACGCAATTTATCTTCAAAATGCACTAATTTTGTCATTAGATGAACTATTTTGAGTTTTCCACAGGATTTATTGCAGTAACGACATAATATTTCAAAGTTTTACTAATAAGCCTAAAATGAAGTTCTTATATTGACAATAATAATAACGCTAATTAATAATGATTAACGTTTAATTATGACGTCATTATAACCATTGTCAACTGGTGCACTTTATTTAATGCCAAACCATTACTTTAACCGAACTTTTGACGCTAACGTTAAATGGTGCAACTCAGCCTAAGTGTGTAACGATTTGACAAAGAAACGGGCTATTTTAGAAGCCCAATTAGTTCCCACGTTTGGTGATTTATCCGTTGTTTATCAACGAGTTTGTATATACTCTATATAACGTAACAATATATTTTTCTTTCACTTGGACCATACACCCGAACCGCAAACTTCTTAACGTTCTGATTATTAATTCACGAGTACGTTATATACCCGTCAAAACCAATGTATTGTAATGAGGGAAATTTTTCATTTGTTTTTGACTTAGTTATAATTGAATTTTTGTACGTTCGTGTTGTGTGTTTCGGTAACGATGATTGCTTAGTGATAACATTCAAGTTAATTGCGTCCATCGACGTGCCTTCTAATTTTACATTGAGTCTCAGAGGAGGAAGACGATGTTGAAATCAAGATTAGTGACAATTATAGAAACCTTGTCCTGGCAATTACAAACACGTCAAGAATTAGCCAAGTAATTGCAACTGTTCTTAAGCTATGCGCTTACATATATTTGGCAAGATTTCCATTTACATAGATTAAATAACTTTGTTTATTTGACCACAGTTACTAATTATATTCTGTGCAATATTGTTTAACAAAGACTATAAATTGTTTTCAGTCATTATTTATCTTCATTTATTTATTGAAGGCGCCTTACTGATTTGTCGCTAAAGTTGAAGAGAAAAAAAACTATATTGAAATTGAAGAAAAAAAAGTTTTTATTGTTATAATATATCATGCTTACAAGATAAATTAAGAGTTTTTGGCGGGATTTTGGTCTGTCATGTAGTGGATTCTGTATTTTATTCATAATCTTGTGTTACTTGACTCTATATTGTGTAAAATTGGTGGTGTTTTATGTAATATAGTTTGTTTATTGTGCATAAGTGAAGTGAATGGAAAATAATACCATCGACCATGAATTCTGAGACGCCACAAAAACTCCATGGAAAGTTCTAACAAGATGGCCACCATCTTGTTAGTTCAAGGAAATTATATCAAGAAACTTGCAATATCGATACTCACTTGACAATGGCAGTAATAGTCTGCTAGAAGACTGGTTGCCAAAAATGGAATGGAAGAAGAACTTGTAATACTATTAGCTATTCGACAATGGCAGTAATAATCTAAAAGGTTGGTTGCCAAAAATAAATTAAAAAAAAAGATAAATAAATAAAACATAAGTAATTAAATAAGTAAAAAATAAAACATTAACATCCCCAGTCCCCCATTCGGCTACATGCAGTATAACAGCACTGATTTTGAATGGGGGGCCATAGCACAATGTACGGATGTGTAGTCGGTGACTTAACAAAAATATTAGATAACTCATAAAATACAAAAACATGAAATTAAAAATATAGTTATGCAAAAACAATAGAGAGGAGCAAAAAACGAAATAAAAATACTACAAAACAGAGTAATGTAAAAAATTAAAATGAGTTTACAAAAATGTACCTGTCGAAATGTCTGTCACTATTCCGGTTGCACAGACTGCACATATTGCATTTTTTGTTAAGTATAAAGCACATCATATAAAACTAAACGAAGAATTTATATACGTACGAATCGGACAATATTTTTTTATTAAAAAAAAAGGTTAAAAAAAAATCGATAGCTTCTGTTTTTAGCAAACAAAAATTCATTGTTTGCATCGAAACTTTCAGATTGTTTGACCGCGCTTGTTAACGATTGTCGATTTTTTTCGTCCGTTTTGTACAAATATATATATTTTTTTTCGAAACTACTACAAATATAAATTATTATATACGATTTGAATTGTAGCTTGCTTATCTGATACGAGTTATGTGAGCAATTCTCATATTCTCGTCAATATAATCGATAATTCTCATAACCTAGTCGTTTCTCGGAAGCGGGTTTAAGGATAATCATGTATTCTTTCTATAGACCAGGTGCTACTAAGAAATTCATTAAGATAAAAAAGTCGAGGCAGTCATTAGAACTGTAACTAAACACTGTTCGATTTTGAAATTTGAAATTATTTATGTTCAGACCTAGCGGCCCCGGCGGTCGATGTCTTGGCCTGAGAATAAAAAAAGTTTGACAGATTGTATACCTAAACCTTCCTCATGAATCCCTTTATCTACTGCTGAAAACGACATGAAAATCTGTAAAGTAGTTTTTGAGTTTATCGCGAACAGACGCACAGACGCGACGTGGGAAAGGCCTTTGTTTTATAATATTTAGTAATTATTTAAATTCCATAATTTTTATATTGAAATTGTTAACATTAGTCTGGTTTTGGTGTGGTCTAGCACTTCGAACAATAATCATATACATTTTTAATCAGTTGATTAATCAATTAAACATATTATGGGGTGCACAATCTCAATACAAAATATCGATATAACATGTACACATCACACATACAGGTCATTCTACGCGTCGCTACTTTGGCGCAAGCATAATACCTCATGAGCATGTCGGTAACGCTCCACTAGCATGTTTTTTTTTTAACTGATTACGCTATTGACCTAGCAAGGTCTTAACAGCTTCAACGGACTACTAAGGCGAGCGCTTAAGGCACTCAGCCGATTTTATTTGACAACTAGATCAAGGGTGCATGGCACACCTCGGAACACTAGAATGTCGCTGACGTGAACTATAAGATTTTCTTCTACCAACAACAAGTTTTCAGTTCAAAAATAATTCCTGTGTATAACAATTCAGTGCCCAGGGTGCACGCTTTTTTCTTTTAATTATTTTTTCCCGTTATTGTACATTATTAAAACATGATGATTTTTTAGATTTATAAACTTAAATTCATAAGTGTATTTTTGAATTTTTGGTGGGATCTTAGTGAGCCATGTTAATGGCTTTTATATTTTATTCATAATCTTGTGTTAAGTGACTGTATATTTTATTATATCGATGGTATTTTGCATAATGTTGTTTTGTAGGTGGTAGAGCCACGCTGAAGCTATTACTGGTTTCAGCATGAATGGGTCGGCTCGTTCGGGGTAGTACCCCCTCTCACAGAAAACCGACGTGAAGTGACAGTGCTTGCATTGTTGCGTTTCGTTCGGTCAGTGAGAGTGCCGGAAGACCACCTCTCCTCCCCTGTCCCCTCTCTTACCCTCTCCTCCAAACACAGGCTAAACGCACTTGCGACTCCCCTGGTGTTGCAAGTATCTATGGACGGTGGTGATCACTTAACATGAGGTAACCCATCTGTTCGTTTGCCTCCTATGATATAAAATATATATATATATATATATATGTAGTTCAATTATTATGCACAAGTGAAGTGGATAGAAAATGAAACCATGGATCATGAATTCTGATATGCCACAAGAACTCCCTGGAAAGTTCTAACAAGGGGATAACCATCTTTTCAGAACATTCGAATAATCACAAGATACTTGCAATATTATTACCTACTCGACGATGGCAGATTACTGGTTATTAAATGTAGAAGATTGGTTGCTAAAATAAAGAGTAATTTTGACAATTTTTATTCCCTTAAATCAGTTGAAAAATTTTTGAAGTTATACTTCTTTTGGCGCGTTAGGGAAAAATTATGAGAGTAAATTTTTACGATGCGCGCGCACACCGTCACGAATAACCGACACCCTAAAGTTAGCTATAGTCAACATTTTGTTTCTTTGTGTTTGTTGTTTGTATTTCTTTGTATTAAAACTTTCAATGTATTAAATATCTTTTTTCTATTGTTAGTGTCGTTTTTTTCTACAAACGAAGAATAAGGCGAAAGATAAAAATTTTGAAAAGATTTTTATCTTGTTACGCCAAAGAAGTATAACTTCTAGCGCGTGTACATAAGTACACACACACTTTTTATTACAATTGATTGATTGATCATTTTAATAGCCTATCTATTTCGGATACATGTATGATTCTCGTATAAATAATGTACCTAATTAAAACGTTCATGAATATCATCATATTTTTTATACGAAATCTAAAAGTACCTATCTACTATTGACATATTTTTAGCCGATAAATTTTTGAATGATGTATATTTTCAGTATACAAAATGATATGAAAGTCAGTTGCGACTAAAAAATATAGTTTTTAGATATTTTTTCTCGATTCCTAAAAATATTATGAACAATTCTAGTTCTCTATTGATTACAGAAGGATATAAGCTTCGCGTTTGCAACATTTCGTAAAAAATTGTCAAGCCTTTTTTCAGTTTAATCTGTATATACAAACAGACAGTCTTTCTCCATCAGAAATACCTACGAGCTCAAGAATCTTAAGTGCATACCAACAGCGATATATGTAGTACAATTATGTTTAACTCTGATTTCAAATATTTCTTAGGCTGGTCGTCGTACATACTTGTTTACTTTTTACCTAAATTAATCTCTAAACATATATATCCTATCCATGAAAGGGAGCGTAATTGAATAAGGATGAGAAAGACAGCGATATCTCTGTCTCAGTCGGGTTTAAAGCCCTTGGGGTCAAATACCTTACACATATGGTTAAAGAATCCTTTATAAATAACTGTAGTTACAACCTTGTTAATGCTAAGGTTGGCTAAACTTGCCTTTTATGGGATAGAAAACCAAGACAGGATGCGAGGTAGCATTTCTCTGGAAATGCATGAGACTGTGTCCATGGTATACCCACATTGGTATAAAGAGTTTTCCTTCGTATAAATCACTAGTTGCGAGACACGGTTTCACTTATCTCTACTATAGGTCAAATAAATCATTACATAGTATAAAACAAAGTCCCCTACCGCGTCTGTCTGTCTGTCTGTTCGCGATAAACTCAGAAACTACTGAACGGATCTTTATGCGGTTTTCACCAGTGGATAAAGTGATTCACGAGGAACGTTTTTGTATATAATTTGTCCAGGATTTTTTTATAATCGAGGCGGGACTACGTCTGCCGGGCCCGCTAGTTCTGTATAAGACACGACCATTGCGTAACAAAGCGACCACACGATTGAGCTTTAGGCATTCACAGTTCGGCTTTTCTAGGTAATTTTCGGTTTTCCTTGAGTAGCCAATCTGCTCTCAGCTCTGCACTATTAATAATGTCATTATTTATATAAACTTTCTCAACAAATCCTAATAGGTACTAACTACTATAATTAAAATTAATAATTATGAATGCAAAAATGAGTTTCATTTGTTTGTTACATATTTGTGCTTTAACTATGAAACCGATAATTATAAAACCATGTAAGTAGAAAGTCTTATACTCTTTTCTCTCTCTTCATGCGATTCACTCTCTCTTTCTTTCTCTTTATCTATTGTGAATGAGTATGTATGTGCGTTAGAGAATATGAAATTTTGCTTGTTTGGATTCGATTTTGTACATTTTTTTTCTATCATTACTTTTTCATTGTAAATAATATAAAGTCATTATCTTGTTACCATAAAAAAATGATGAGTTTACGTAATTTGCAATTAAAAAATAATATAAATAATAGAAATATATAGATTACTGTGAGTGACGAAGAGTGGCTTGGAGGGGGCATAACGCTTTTTTCTTATGTGACTAAAATATATTAATATACACCGTCCAAATTTCAATTTCGAATTGTAACCGGAAATCAAGAAAACACGTAAGGAACTTTCTTCTTCGGGTTCTTTAATTGTAAAATGTTTATGGATCGAATAAAATAAGTTTCTAATTTTACGTGATTGTTAAAAAAAAAATGTTTCGCGTTACAACACTCAACAGAAATGCTTTCTTTGTATTATTATTATTATTCAGAAGATAATTTACGAAATAATATTACCAAGATTGCCTGCCTCCTGATTCAAATTCAGGCGGTGTAAGCTCATTGTCTAAGTTTGTCTTCAGTAGAGATCTGCCTTGCTTGTATTCCAAAGCCGCTTTACTCATACAAGTTATTCACTGCGGTTTCGCCTGTTTAGTTTTAATTGCGCATATTATCTATACATATAATAAGAATGTAAATCTAACGTGTCTGTGCTTTTAACATTATTTTGTAAAAAAATGTTTCATGTATCTTGAAATAAGTAATAAAATATATTTCAAACATTTTTAGAAATGTCTGTCTGTAAAGTAATGCGTTCACGTTAAACCTCACCAAAAAAATCATAAAGCATATGCTTGAGTGACATTTAGTCTTAGATTCATTAAAATGGCAAAGGTTCACTCTATTAAAAGTTATTGTAATTTTAATGACGACGCGACTTAAGTACGACAGAAAAGTAGATAAGTAAATGGACTTAATAGATTCAAATGATTTTATTAGTCAGTGTTTTTTTTACATAAGGTTCCACGCGAACAGAGTCGCGGGCACAGCTAGTATTTTATATATATTTACTAGCCTCTGCCCGCGACTTCGTTGGCGTGGAATGGTTACTTTGGACTAACGCTAACATGCAGCGAAAGCTCTCAAGAGAAAAAAACCCCGATTTTGAAACATTCTTAATTGGTGCTCCGCTACTATTGGTCTTAGCGTGACGATATATAACCTATGACCTTTCTCGATACATGAGCAATATAACACTGAAATAATTTTTCAAATCGAATCAGTAGTTCCTGAGATTACCCTCTACAACGTCACAAACTTACTGACTTTACCTCTTTATAATATTATTTTTTTTTTTTTTTTTTTTTTTTTTTTTTTTTTTTTTTTTTTTTTTTTTTTTTTTTTTTTTTTTTTTTTTTTTTTTTTTTTTTTTTTTTTTTTTTTTTTTTTTTTTTTTTTTTTTTTTTTTTTTTTTTTTTTTTTTTTTTTTTTTTTTTTTTTTTTTTTTTTTTTTTTTTTTTTTTTTTTTTTTTTTTTTTTTTTTTTTTTTTTTTTTTTTTTTTTTTTTTTTTTTTTTTTTTTTTTTTTTTTTTTTTTTTTTTTTTTTTTTTTTTTTTTTTTTTTTTTTTTTTTTTTTTTTTTTTTTTTTTTTTTTTTTTTTTTTTTTTTTTTTTTTTTTTTTTTTTTTTTTTTTTTCCCCTTCCCCCTCCCTCTCCCCCTTTTCCCTTATTATATTATACTAGCGGGCCCGGCAGACGTTGTCCCGCCCTGATTATAAAAAAAAAACTTGGACAAATTATATACCAAAACGTTCCTCGTGCATCACTTTATCCACTGGTGAAAACCGCATAAAGATCCGTTTAGTAGTTTTTGAGTTTATCGCGAACAGACAGACAGACAGACGCGGTAGGGGACTTTGTTTTATACTATGTAATGATTATATTATTAGTATAGATAATAATGCATTGTAGTTACAATTATTTCTAGCGGATGCATAGAGAGGAGTGTTATTTCCAGACATTACCATCGTACCTATAATGATTCACCCTATAATAAACAGCCTTTAGACATCAAAACCGGCTCGACGTGGTTGCTTGAACTTACCATCCGCCAAATCTACTAATATTACTGAGACTGAAACAACGATTTGTTTACAATCCATAATTCTTCATTACGTATAAATTCTTCAATAAATAAAATTGAAACATTTATTGTTTCTGTGAGCTAACTTTTGAAATGGCTGAACCAATGATTGTAATAAAACTTTTGCTGGCAGATAGGCGACTTTTCAGGGTATTCTCATGGTTATTGGTTGGATAAAGGGTAGAACAATAATGAGAACATTAAAATAGCGTTATTGAACATCAGGTGTAGGTGGTAGAGCTACGCTGAAGCTATTACTGGTTTCAGCATGAATGGGTTGGCTCGTCCGGGGTAGTACCACCCACTTATAGAAGACCTACGTGAAGTAACAGTGCTGCATTGTTGCGTTTCGTTCGGTCAGTGAGAGCGCCGGAGGCCCACTTCTCTTTCCCCCCTCCTCGCCCCCTCTCCTCCCTCCCCCAAACACAGGCTGGCAACGCTCTTGCGACTCTCCTGATGTTGCAAGTGTCTATGGACGGTGGTGATCATTTAACATCAGGTGACCCACCTGTTCGTTTGCCTCCTATGATATATAAAAAAAAGTAAGTATTATAGGGCTTATTATAAAAATATAATTAAAAATATAAAAGAGAGCCCATTACTATTCCAAACTAGTGTGCCCGGCAGACGTTGTCCCGTCCTGATAATAAACCTTGACAAATTATATATCTAAACCTCCCTCATGAATCACTTTATCTACTGCTGAAAACGACATGAAAATTCGTTAAGTAGTGTCTGAGTTTATTGCGAACAGACAGACAGACAGACGTGGCAGAGGACTTATAATACGTAGAGATAAAACATGGGAAGAATTCGCAGTCACCAGCTGTAAATAAAAGTTTGTAATTACCACAGAAACATTTTAGTATGCTTGTCACGTTTACTCTTACGTAGATTTATATTAGTGTGAGTAATACAGTATGTTTTTTCGCGACCTTTATTAAATTAAATACCTAACATCTGCTTGCGGCGCTAACTCAATTCGTGTTTCAAGCAGTAATTATTTTCCACTTGTTATCTCATATCTTCTTATGATTTCTAAAACTAATTTGATGTTTTTTTACAGACTATCAATTTGGAATTAAATATTTGCCGTATCGGTTGATAATAAATAGTATTTTTAATTGTTATTTTATGATTACTATAAGTACTATTGATAATTTTTATAGCATATTAGCTTTTCCCTGTCACTCTGTTCGTCATAATGTATATTTGATATATGCAACAGAAATATTACTTCTAATCCCAGATAGGCATCAGACTTTCAGAAGGGGTATTACACAAAATAATGGCGTATGAAGATACCAGGTCACCGCTCCTGGTCTTCATGGAATATATGGAAGAAATAGCTAAAGAATAAACCAAAAAAAAAGTGTGTGTGTGTACTTATGTACACGCGTTAGAAGTTGTACTTCTTTCGCGTAACAAGATAAAAATCTTTTCAAAATTTTTATTTTTCACCTTATTCTACGTTTGTAGAAAAAACGACACTAACAATAGAAAAAAGGTATTTAATACACTGAAAGTTTTAATACAAAGAAATACAAACGACAAATACAAAGAAACAAAATGTTGACTATAGCTAACTTCAGGGTGTCGGTTTTTCGTGACGGTGTGCGCGCGCATCGTAAAAATTTTCTCTCATCATTTTTCCCTAACGCGCCAAAAGAAGTATAACTTCAAAAAACGGAATTTGCAAAAAAAAAGAGAAGTTGAAAGAAATATACATACAGAAGGTAGATTAAGTCTCGGATAATGTCCGGGGGGAAAACAGGAACATAAAAAAAAACAGAAATACTAAATTTTTTTCTGGATAAGAGATATCTTTTATGTACCCCTGATAACATATCGTAAAATATATTTAAGTTGATTAAAGAAGCAAAATTACTATCTATATATCTATATATATATCTAAATAACTATTTACTTATCTACTTTTCTCTCGTACTTAAGTCGCGTCGTCATTAAAACTACAATAACTTTTGATAGACCGAACCAATTTTAATGAAACAAAAACTAAATGTTACTCGAAGATATGGTTTATCATTTTTTGAAGAGGTTTTACCATGACCGCAGTATTTTAGTGATGTGTGTTCATACAAACAGGCGGACAGACATTTCTAAAATTGATTGATATATATTTTATTATTATTCCTAGACACCTGCAACATTTTTTTTGACGTGATAACGTCTTATAAATCGATATATGATGTATGCAAGCACGAAAAAAAGCATGACTCATTGTCACGTTCTGCCTGAGCCGAGCGTGCAAGCACGAGTGCGGACAAGCGATAGAGAGGCGCGATCGGCTTAATCGTTCGGCTTGTGACGCATCTTTTTTTTATATCTTAGAAGGCAAACGAACAAGTGGGTCACCTGTTGTTAAGTGATCACCACCGTTCATAGACACTAGCAACGCCAATGCGTCCGATTCGTTATCACGTAAAATTATCGTCCGTAAACCAACTTTCGACAACCCTTTTTTTTTTACAAAAATCTATAAGTACATACACGTTTCATTTATATTATTATTATATGTATAGATCACTTGAAGGTGAATACAGGAAAAAAAATACGATAATTTCCTGTCAGAGAGTGTTGTTGTGTCTGCCAATTAATCTAAGAATGCAATAAACAACCGCATTTGAATATTCTCTTACATGTAAATAAAATGCTTTTACTTGTAGCCCGGTGAAGCTGTAAAGGCCTTGCTAAGCCAATAGCGTAATCAATTCAAAAAAAAAATATTATTCCTCCAATATAACTGTTTACGTTCGCTAAATAAACAATTCCTGGAAATAAGTTTTTATAGTTCTCTTGATTTAGCATTGACCTCAGGACTGTCCAAAACCATTACAAAAAAGTTAAATACGTATTGAATACTTGCTTTAAAAAGGTTTCGAATTAAATGCACCGCGCTCGCTGAATGTTCGCCATCTTGCTCTTTTGTCTCGCTTTGGTTACGTTAGGTTAGATTTGCGAAAAGGGATAACGCGAACTTGCCTTGGGCGAGCGCGGTGCATTTTATTCTAAACCTTTTTAAAGCAAGTATTCAATAAGTATTTAACTTTTTAGTAATAACACTGTAAAAGTTTAAGCTCCATACAAACGAATGTAGATCTCATGAGGCATAGGTCAACAGGTTGTTAGTAGCATAAGTTTAAAAAAAAACTGATTTATTACAAAACTTTTAAAAATAACACATTATGTATTGTAAAATCATACATTTATACTAAATGTATTTTTTTTTTTTTTATTTGTACGAACTTTTACTACTAAATCATGAAATATACACTTTAAGACATTGAGAAATGAAAAAAATAATAAAAAAACATGGCCCGCCATTTTCAGATCTGGATCTTAAAAAATCAGCCGAGGGCTTAATACGCTTAGAAACCAATGCCACTAGTCAGTGCCGTGGTTTCGCTTGTTAGTAGTACTTCGTATTGTGGTATAGTATAGGCTGTATTTATCGTATAAATTATAACATTTTTACTTCTTAAAAAAGTGTGTTTATTATTTGCCCTCTATGGGAAAGCGTAATGATATTAAGTAATAACCAAAAAGGTGGTAATTTACAGAAAAGTACTTTATCTACCAGTGAAACTTATTTCACAATTGGTTCAGTAATTTCGGAGATTAACCTGAGCAAATAATAGACAATTTTTTATATGTATAGACTATACTAATGTAATGAATTTACTTCTTAGTTGATTCAAGTACTGTTGTTGTAGATTAAGGTTAGTAATTTCAACACGGCAGATACAGCCTCTTTAGCTCAGTGGTAGAGCACTGGTCTCGTAAACCAGGGGTCGTGAGTTCAAACCTCACAGGAGGCATCTTGTAACTGCATTTTTATTGTTCTACAGATTAATAAAAAGTTATTTTAATTTCATTATAATTAATAAAATATAGTAAATCAGTTTTATCAAATTTTTAAGTTTTTTCTTATAATTCTTTTATTTAATTTATTGCTGTATTTTTAATAGGACATTATAAAAAATATTCATTTTCATTATTTCTTTTGTTTCAGAAAAATCAATATAAAATATCAAGTGTAACTTTTTTTTTAATAAAAATAATATACTTTTTTACTATACAAATTTGTAGCTATAATAAAAACCATTCCAAAATTAAATTCAAAATCAGATCAAATCTAGTCTTTGAAATTAAAAAGAAAATAACGTTCCTATTTTAAACGATGCTTCGCTATTGGTTGTGTTTCGCGAGTGCATTATGCATGGCGGGTTATTGCTGCGCGAACTACTGTAGGGACGCGAACTTGTGTTGTCCCGGCCGGGATAGTTCCTGTGTCGTACAGAAAGCGCACCAGAACGCTGTAATCGAGGACCTCACCGACAAGCCTTGCTACTGCGACCACGCGTGCTTGAAACTGGGAGACTGCTGTCCTGATTTTCGAGAAACTTGTGGAGGTATGTAATTATTTCATAAGACGGGATTTGCAAAGCCTCAAGGGAATGAGAAGTGACTCGTAACAAATTGCGATCACTCCTCCCTTCCTTTGTATTGCTAATTCTAAATATCTTTGAGCTAAACCAATAAAATTGAAAAAAATGAATGACATTCTATTTATTTCCACTATTAATGATATTATCAAATGAATTATCATTACATAGTGTCGTTAATCGCTTCATTGTTCTAACAAGGTAGTGGCCCTGTAAGATTTTATTTTTTTTTAATTTTATTTTTGGCAAACAATCTTTTCGATTATTACTGCCATTGTCGAGTAGTTAATAGTATTACGAGTTCATCTTCCATTCCATTTTTGGCAAGCAGTCTTCTAGTAGACTATTACTGCCATTGTCAAGTGAGTATCGATATTACAAGTTTCTTGATATAATTTCAATGAACTAACAAGATGGTGGCCATCTTGTTCGAACTTTCCGAGGAGTTTTTGTTGCGTCTCAGAATTCATGGTCCGTGGTATTATTTTCCATTCACTTCACTTATACACAATAAACAAAGTATATTACATAAAACACCACCAATTTTACACAATATAGAATCAAGTAACACAAGATTATGAATAAAATATAAAATCCACTACATGGCAGACCAAAATCCCGCCGAAAACTTTGTAAGAACTTTTTAGAGAGTTTTTGTAACAACACATAATCAGTATTCCTAACTTATGTGTTTCCCCCCAAATTTGGGGGTTAATAAGCGGTATGGGATTTGTTAAGGGGCTTTATATGTTTAGGGACTATTTTTTTACAAGTATATACCTTTTTTGAACGTGGGGATACCATTATTTACCCCAGTCCAAACAATTTTTCGAATAATACCAATGAAAAAATGTAATTAAAACATTGTGCATGCAGAAATTAATAAGTAATAAGTGTATTTTCTTTTTTAATAATTTAGTAGTAATTTATTAAAAAAATAACTAGACATTTCTAGACGTCTGTCAATCTCAGTGTCGTAATTATCCATTTTTGTTTTAGGGGGGATTTTCAAGTAATTATCGCAATTTTAGGAGTTTTCGGTTTTAATTTCAGGGGTAAATATTTTGGAGCGTTGGCAACTGCGCAGAATTCTCATTCTATGTAATTATTTCAAGTCATTACTCATGCTATATAACGGAAATGCCACAAATATTATACAATATAGGGTAAAATGAAGCAAGATTATGAATAAAATATAAAAATTTACTAGATAACGGACTAAAATCCCACCGCCATAAATTTGGTTATCCTTAGATGGTGTTTATAGCTCTTTAATAAATATTTTGAGAAAGTTCGTTTGTCTGTGTGTTCTTTTAGTTTTTTGAAACTACTCGACAGATTTTACTGTAGTTTAGATAATTTCTTTCGAACGTATATATATACTAACCCTTGCCCGCGACTTCGTCCGCGTAGTAATAGTTATTACTCTGGGCTACCGCTGACACGCAGCAGAAGCTCTCAAAAAGAAAAAAAACATCTCGATTTTGAAACATTTTTTATCCGTGCTCCGCTCCTATTGGCCTTAGCGTGATGACATATAGCCTATAACCATTCTCGATGAATGAGCTATATAACAATGAAAGAATTATTCAAATCGGACCAGTAGTTCCTGAGATTACACCCTACAACGTCACAACGTCACAAACTTTACCTCTTTATAATCTTAATATATATATTTCTTGTGTGCGTGTGTATGTGACTGAACTCCTCCTAAACGACTGGACCGATTTTGATGAAATTTTTTGTGTGTGTTCGTGGAGATTCGAGAATGGTTTAGATTCACAATTGGACCCGGCAGGTGGCGCTGCAATCGACTTTTAGGATTTTTTTTGTTTTCAAGGCAGGACAACGTCCGCCCGGTCCGCTAGTATTAGTATAGATATATTTACTCATAAAAAGTAAAAAAACACAAAACAAAAAAAAAGAGTCACGTTCAAAATTATGTGATTTATTTATGTATTTACCCGTTACCGAACATTCTATATACATAACAATTTTAAAAGATTTTTTGACGGGATCTTGGATTTTAATGTAGTGGATTTTATATTTCAATCATCGTCTTGTATTATTTGACTCTATATTTTTAATATTGGTGGTGTTTTACCTGATACAGTTTGGTTATTGTGCACAAGTGAGGTGGATGAGAAATAATATTGCGGAACATGGATTCTGACTTGTCACAAAAACTCCCTGGAAAATTTTAACACGCGGGCCACCATTTTGTTAGAACGTTGAAATGACCGCAAGAAACTTGTAATATACTTAATAATAATATTTGGTTATCAATAATAATAACAGACAGTAAATAATGTTAAAAAGGACCACGAAACACATAAATTCCTATTAAAATGATTAAATAAAAATATCCCTCGTTTAACCCTCTCGATCGTCCTCCGAAACCCAATCGTGATCCAATTACGTAAAAATACCATAGACAATGATTATATTTTTAATCTCGACGAGTCCGCGTCCGACGATAGAAAATGTACTGTAAAAACTTGTGGAACATTTTGTAATCCGCAATTTCGGGGATTAAAAGGCGATTGAGGTTTTAATTGAATACTGTTCATCACGGCCCGTGTTTACATTTTCTGTTTGATTTCCCCTTTACACGGTACGGACCGTTTTGATGGAGTTATTTGGACGAAGATTTTCAACGTCAGAAGGGATCTGACGTGTTTGGAATTACGGAGATTTCTTGATTTTAATTTTGTTATCATTATGTATGTTAAGTTTACAATTTAGTACGCTATTAGTTTTGATTTCACCCGGGAATCGAAGCCCCGGGTTCTCAACAGAGAGAGTAATAATTCTATCAGTTCTATACATACTCTATTGTACATACAGGAGCTTATTTCGATCCATCAGATCGTGCTTCTAAATATTTAATCTACTGTTCTTCTTTTTCTTGTTTTGGCTCCGCAGAAGCACTTGCCAGTGTTAATGTTTTGTTTCAATGGAGATTACAACATATTTTACACAATAAGAGTCGTGTGAATAATTCCAATGTTCCAACAAGATGGTGGCTCTCTTGTTATAACTTTCCAGGGAGTTTTTGTGGCATCTCAGAATACATGCTCCGTGGTTATTATTTTCCATTCACTTCACTTGTGCACAATAAACATACTATATTACATAAAACACCATCAATTTTACACAATATAGAGTTAAATAACACAAGATTATGAATAAAATATAAAATCCACTACATGATAGACTAACATCCCGCCAAATACTCAACCTACTGTTTAAAATTATAATTATACATGACATAATTTGTTATCTGCTGTTCAATATTAATTCTTTTTATAAATACGATATTTATTTAAAACTTATGTTACCAGTGCATAAGGTCTACATTCGTGTGTATGGAGTTTAAACTCTTATGATTTGGAACAATTCAGGGATTAATACGCCAAGGTTCTGAGGTATTTTTGATGTGTAACACATTTCCTCTCGTTGCTGGATATTTTTTGTGAGAGTAATTTTGGAAAAGGGACGGAAATGTGTTACAGGAAACCTGAGAAGTGCGCGCTATTTGATTTGACCAATGAGCGCGTGCGGTGACGGAGAGGATCAACTGTGCACTCATCTACAGTTATACAGTGTTGTGTATAAAATCTGAGGTTATATTTATATGTGTAAATTATATTAATAATCATCTTTACTATTAAGCGTCTGACAAGGTACATCATTCTTGAAAAAATGCGAGTAAGTAATATGGAATTATTCGAATAAATATTTTAGTGCGATTTTTTTTCATACTTTTGGGTTAATTCTTGTCGCTGTCATTAAAATATTTTTTAAAGTGAAACTTTTATTACATCGTCTCAAACTTTTTCGTCTGTGTGTTGCATGTCGCGTGATAGTTGGCCGCGGAGTACGGATAAAGTGAAAGGCGCTCGTCAGAGCAGTCAGGGCCAACATGGCGGCACCTATAGTTCTCAGTAGCTGACCGTGTAGTGTATAGACTATTATTAGTTAAATGTTTATAGTGTGAAAAAAAGTTTCACTTTTACCGTAGTTTCATAAAACCACACAATACTTTTTTTTATTGTGATTAATAAAGATTCCTCGATTTGAAAGATATAATTTTCCCTCGATTCATTTTTTTTTTCAGGATTTAAGTTATTATGCCGTATTTACCACACTAGAATTAATTTTGCGTGAGCAAACGCGCGCCCTAATATAGAATTACATATATTTTCATGCTTAGAATATATTCGAGCAATAATATGACGATATTGACTTTATATATATCTCAATTTCATAGTACGATAACATGTCAGATGTTACACATATATGCGACTACTGTAAGACTCATTTTTTTTCTTTTACACTGTAATAAAAAAACATAACATTTAAACATGGTAATAGTAGACGATAATCCTGGTGTAATACTGCTTGATCTCCCATACACCCTCTCTCCAGGGCCTCCTCGTTTGAATATAACGCTTTATGATGCCTCAGTTGCTGACTTTTTTGAATATAATATTCCTCTGCGTTCCACAAATACGCGAACTGTACGAATATGAAATAGCGATTTCTATTTAAATAAAGACCAAGGCAGATATATATACACGGATTACAGAAATTTAGTTCCCATAGAGACATAATGAAATAGGTTTGAATTTCAAAATTTTAATCCTTAAATTTGTTTGAAGGTCGCAAATGCAAACACCAATAGGATTATAAAAGATATATTTCGAACACATCCGATTACATATATGTATCACATTAAAAAAGTAGTGTAAAAAAATAGTATTGACACATAAGTAATTATTGCAGACCCAATTGCTTATTATTATGAATTATTGCTTATCTAAACACAAGATGAGATAATGGGGTTTTTGGCGGGATTTTGGTCAGTCATGTAGTGGATTTTATATTTTATTCATACTCTTGTGTTATTTGACTCTATATTGTGTAAAATTGGTGGTGTTTTACGTAATACAGTTCGGTTATTGTGCACAAGTGAAGTGAAAGGAATATAATACCACGGACCATGAATTCTGAGATTCCACAAAAACTCCCTGGAAACTCTTGTTGGAACATTGAAATTATTCACACGGCACTTTTTGTGTAAAATATGTTGTAATCTCCATTGGAATAAAATATTGACACTGGACATGACATTCTGCGGAACCAAAACAAGAGAAAGAAGAAGAAGAAGGTAAGATACAAGCGAGTATTATGCGAGACCTATTACACTAATAAATTCATAAATTCCATCCTTTACTTCATGACGTTGCGTTTATGAAGACAGCTCTAATATAATTATCGCATAAAGTTAAACATATGTCAGGAAGCACCTTTTATAAGTGTGTTCCGGTAGCCGTACATGAGAGCCGATGGGTGAAAATAAAAAAAAATAATAAATATTTTTTTGTCCTCACATTTACCCTCTTAATTTTATACATATTGTTTATGCACAAACAGAAACGTAAATTTTATACACCAGTACATATAAAGCATTAATTAATGTGAGGTCCGGAGTTTGACAAAGGTACAATGACCTGAAATGCAGAACTTCAGACCCCCGTTCTCTAAAATTAACCTAATTTTTTTATCATTTTATTAGTACAAAAATTTTGCATTAACAAAGTTCTTATGAAACTATAAATAATAGATTTTCAATATTACTCAATTTAAAATAATAGGTTTAGCAATTTGTTTAGTCATCATCATTACATAGTATAAAACAAAGTCCCCCACCGCGTAGGTCTGTCTGTCTGTTCGCGATAAACTCAAAAACTACTGAACGGATTTTCATGCGGTTTTCACCAGTGGATACAGTGATTCATGGGGAAGGTTTTAGTGTATAATTTGTCAAGGTTTTTTTATAGTCAGGGCGGGACAGCGTCTGCCGGGCCCGCTAGTTAAATTATAAATTCGAAGAACGGAGTTAATCTGATTACACATACGGGGACTTAGAAAACAGAGGAATGTATGTGAAAAATTGTAGATGTTTCTTTTATTATGCAAGGATTAATAAATTAGCCTAATTATAGAGAACGAGGTTCTGGAAATTTATAGTTCAGGTCTTTGAACCTTTTTCAGACTCCAGACCTCACATGAATTTTTATTTTAAGTTTACTATTCTATAAAATGTTTACCTTTTCTTTTCTGTTCATAAATAATGTTGTATAGTATTAAGAATGTAAAGGTAAGGTCAAATAAATTATTATCTTAATATATAAAAATCCAGCGTCATGATGTTTGTCCTCGGTGAAATCTGAAAATACTCAATCGATGTTCATGAAAGTTGACATTCATGTATAATTTGGTTTCAACTTGAGAGTTAAGATAATTTATATTTCGATTAATTGCCTCAATATTTTTAATTACAAATTGAATGATTGTCAATGATTCATTATTGTCATTAATTGTAAGTTTCATCAGTTTTCAACAGATGGCGCTTTAAATTAGATTGTTGACAGAACACTGTAAGACCGACTGTTTTTTTTAACTTTATTTTTGGCAACCAATCTTAGATTATTACTGCCATTGTCGAGTAGTTAAGAGTATTACAAGTTCTTCTTCCATTCCATTTTTGGCAACCAGTCTTCTAGTAGACTATTACTGCCATTGTCAAGTGAGTATCGATATTGCAAGTTTGTTGATATAATTTTAATGAACTAACAAGATGGTGGCCATCTTGTTAGAACTTTCCATGGAGTTTTAGTGGCATCCCAGAATTCATGGTCCGTGGTATTATTTTCCATTCACTTCACTTATGCACAATAAACAAACTATATTACATAAATAACCACCAATTTTACACAATATAGAGTCAAGTAATACAAGATTATAAATAAAAAATAAAATCCACTACATGACAGACTAAGATCCCGCCAAAAACTCTCAGACCGACTGTTATAGATAACTTATATAGGGCGCAATGTTTAAATTTTGAAAATAGTTAATCATAGTTTTAATTAATTCAATATGTAATAACTGAGCCACAGCAACACGTGGCCGACTCAGTTAGTTATTATATATGATTAGCTTCTGCCCGCGACCTCGTCCGCGTGGAAAAGTTACTTTGAGATAACACTAACTTTAACTTGCGACTTCGTTAACGTAGAAGATGAGAAAATATTTTTAAACTAGCTGACCCGTGCCCACTTCGTTGGGCTGTAATAGGAATTATCAAGCTACAACTTTTTTCTAGAACTCAATCAATATATCTCTCATCATTAAGGCAGCGTTCGTAAGAAACGTTTTCGTTCGACCATCTTTTCTCCGACTCCCCAGATATTACCCCCTACAACCTCACAAACTTTACCTCTTTATGATATTAGTATACATAACATAACATAATTAGTTTATAGCTTCTGCCCGCGACTTCGTACGCGTGGAATGGTTATTTTGAGCTAAGACGCAGCGGAAGCTGAAAAGGAAAAAATACCCCGATTTTGCAACATTCTTCATTGCTGCTCCGCTCCTATGGGTCTTAGCGCGATGATAGCCTATAACCTTCCCCCATAAATGAGCTATATAACACTGAAAGAATTTTCCAAATCGGACCAGTAGTTCCTGAGATTACCCCCTACAACGTCACAAACTCACAAACTTTACCTCTTTATAATATTAGTATAGACTAGTATAGATAATACGTACGTTAACCCCGATTTTGAAACATACTTCACTGGTGCTCCGCTCCTATTGATCTTATATCGATGATAGCCTATGGCCTTCATCGATAAATGAGCTATCTAACACTGAAATAATTTTTAGAATCGGACTAGTAGCTCCTGAGATTATCGCGTTCAAGCAAACAAACTCTTCAGATTTATAATAATAGTGTAGATCCAAACCTACATCGATCGATGTGTTGTCATAAATCGTTAACCAATGTGCCATTATGTTTCGTTAGTTCTAGAAAAATAGAAATAAACAACCTCGCAGGCATGAAAAGAAAAGTTTTACGGTCCTCCTATTTTTAGATTGTGTGCCCTACTGCACTATTAAAGCACGCCCCCGGTATATAATAACGGCGCGGTAACAAAACAATTTCCCGAGCAATTTCTCCCCGTCCCGCTCACCCCCTTAATTTGTTGGCGAGTAAAAAATACGGCAACAACGAAGCCGAATTGCGTTGATGGTTCCGTGAAATTATTTTTACGCTCTTACTAAAAGCGTCTTGTCAGAATTACACTTAACAGTTTAGTGTACGAAAGGCCTTTATACAACAGCCTGTTTTTTTTATTGGGGTTTTTATTAACAAAAAGTTAAATTCACTTTTAGCCATGGGTTCAATTTACTTGTTTAAAAATGTAACGAACCGGGCTTAAATATAAATAATTCTAATTAAAGTTTTGATCCAAGCCATTCTTGACTGATATACATATAATGTTTTACTTTTCTAGAGTAAAAATTATTCGATTATATCAAAAAAATCATATATTTTATAGAATAGTTCAATTTTTTCAAAAAGTTCGAATCATTCGGTTACTCTGAATATCCTCTATTCGATATCGAATGACTTGAAGCAACTTGGCCCGATTTTAGTAATAATTTTAGCGTAAGTATAGGGAATCGTCCCCGGGAATATATCTAAATGATACTTGGAGAATAAGTAGTTACTTACTAATAAAATACTAAAGAATGACAGTATAAGCTCTATAATTCAATTGGTTGTCAAAAAAACGAATACCTACATTTTTTTTTTTATTCTGCAGATTGACTAAACCGATTTGTCTAAAAACTTTAGAAGTCTATAGTAGTTCTTTAGAAAATAAAATTTATATTATCATCATACGGTCTTTACTTGAAGGTTTAATGCTATTAAATAAGTTACGGCGTACATAATTTTTAAAACGTTTCTATTAAGGGTTTCTATATACGTTGCGGTATCCCAAAAAGCGCCAGTCTTTATTTAGCAGAGGAGCCCTCCATGTAAAATGCCTTATAAAATGTGAACGTTGGAAGAAAATTCCTCGCGAAACAAGCGAAGGGGAGATAGCGAAATATTTCCCGTCACATATAAAACTACAAAGAGATGTGAGCATGTCGGCTCGTGACCTACAAATTGTTGTACCACTGAATAAAATACACCCCAGGCCGAAGCAATTAAATTATATCATACACTAGCTGTGTCCGCGATTCCGTCCGCATGGAACCTAACATAAAAAAAATAGACTAATAAAATCATTTGAATGTATTAATCCCATTTACTTATCTACTTTTCTCTCGTACTTAAGTCGCGTCGACATTAAAACTACAATAACTTTTGATGGACTGGACCGATTTTAATGAAACTAAAACTATATGTTACTGGAGGATATGCTTTATGATTTTCTTGGTTATGTTATATATAGGTGAACGTAGTACTTTAGCAGTGATGCGTGTTCAAACAAACAGACAAACAGACATTTCTAGAAATGATTGAAATGTATTTTACTACTTATTCCAAGATTCCTGCAACAATTTTTTTTTCACAGGATTCTAAAAAGTACAGACACGTTAGACTTACATTCTCATTATATGTATAGATAAATAAAAATCAATTGCTGCAGCAGATCAGAACGCGCTGCGCCTATTCGGATAAGTTTTTTTATTGTGTTTGTAATCGCCCGGGCAAGGTTTGTATAAAAGAAAATGTTTGCAAAACCGCACGGAAAAGTGAAACATTTGAATAAAAAAATATATCTATATATAAAAAACTTTGTATGATTTTATGAAACGACGATGCAAATTAAACTTTTTTTCTGATGGTATGCATTTAACTGTAAATTTTCGGTGAATTATTCAGTCGAAATCGCGTTTTTAATCATAATTTAATAATTGGAAAATGGGAATAACAATGGGAGATCAATAGTAGACAAGATATCAAACTATACATTTTAATTTCAATTGGCGTATTAGAGTACGGATAAATACAATCATTCGGTAAATACACATATTGGCCTTGGCTGCTCTGCCGAGCGCCGCTGACTTTATCCCTACTCCGCGGCCTCGCGCCGGCTGTAATACGACATGTGACAGACGGAGGAAAAAATTTTAGGCGATGGGAAAGAGTTTCACTTTAAAAGTGAGTGAGTAAGACAGTAGGCGGATCTTCAAAATGTTGACAGAAGTGACAGGTTGATATTCTGTTTTTCAGTTACCGTTTTATTTTTTGGTCTCATTTTTGGTATTTGTAAATCCGCGCGTAGCCGCGGCGCGCTCGTATGATATAATAATAAACATTTTATCAACGAATAGTTTAAAACTTATTCGTATACGCGCTCGTTGGTGTGTGTTTAATTCTTTTAAGGTACGTAACGAATTTTAATAACAATATTTAGATCATTTCTATGCTTAAATGGTGTTTCACAACTATCGACGCCTGCATAGGTCCTATTGCTCTACAAGAATTCTATGAAAATATATCCTATTACTTTTGTACTCGCAAACTTAATTTCAAATATACATATTACGTTTTTTATATACTAGCTTCTGCTCGCGACTTAGTCGGCGTGGAATAGTTACTTTTGGCTAACGCTAACATGCAGTGGAAGCTCTTAAAAAGAAAAACACCTCGATTTTGAAACATTCTTCATTGGTGCTCCGCTCTTATCCTAACTTGTTGCGCTTATCTTAGCGTGACGATATATAGCCTATAGCCTTCCTCGATAAATGACTTATCTAACACTGAAAGGATTTTTCAAATCGGACCAGTAGTACCTGATATTAGCGCGTTCAAGCAAACAGACAAACAAACCCTTTTTTTTTTACTGACTACGCTGTTGACCTAGCAAGGTCTTAACAGCTTCACCAGACTACTAAGGTGAGCGCTTAAGGCACTCGGCCGATTTTATCTGACAACTAGCTTAAGGGTGCACGGCACACTTTGGCTTGGGCTGTTGCATGAGTCATGCAATTCGCGACCTATCTGAGCTAACCTAAGCTAAATTACATATTCATACTTATATGAGTTATTGAAACATATATGTGTACCACGCATTCATACCTCAACATCTCTTATATGTATTTTGTGTCGGATAATTTTTATAAACTATTTGAGGTCAATAAAGGAAAAACAAAAATAAAACCCTTCCACTTTCATTTGTAAGCATGAGTGGGTGCATGTGTGTGGAAGTGATATGTGTAATGTTGTTGCAGTGTTGTAAGATTTTCTGTCACTTTATCGCGCGAGCAGCGTACTCAAAGTCTCCACGCCGAGGGAACGAACCTAGACTTGAGCCGCTGTAGAGGTAAGCCTAGACTGGTGTGCGGTAGCGAAATTTACCCCCAAACCACTGCGGCGTAATCTTTGATTACGCGAGCATGGGCGTGAGCACGCTCTGTTTGGAGAGGCAGGCTGGTACTGATCGTTCACTGCCGTTATTTCATCGGGAGGTTCGGTATAAATATGTCGCGGACGTCTTTTATAATGCGTAGCGGTCGGTACGAGTTCGTATTTTGCGGCGGATACCACTAACGGACTGGGCTGTGTCACGGCTTTTTCAAAATAACTAATCGTAAGTGATTTTACGTAGGTCCAGATAGAAGGCATTTCCATGTCCCTATGGAGATCGACTCTCCGGACGTACCACGCGGCACCGGTCACTTTACGTAAAACGCGGTTTTGGAGAACCTGCAACTTATGAAAATTATCTTTCGACATATGCGCAAAAACGGGATATCTGTATGTCATAATGGGACGTATACACATATAAAGTGAGCTTGTGTTGAGGGACATCTTACTCTTATGACAAAGCAACGGATAGAGGCGACCCAAGACCATTGCGGCTTTGTATCGCACTCTGTGTGAATTGAACTTTAACCGTCTGTCTAATGTAACACCGAGATATTTCACTTCTTCGGCCCAAGGTATGTCAGTTTCATATAGCCTAATAGGCTCAAGATTATTAACGCGTTGTTTGGGATCGAGAAGTGTCGCGGCGCTCTTATCTTCTATTAACTTCTATGCGCCATCGACGAAACCATTCACCGAGTGTGCATTGCTTAAGACTTAAGAATTAAGACAGTCAGAATCCACTTTTATTTTTGAAACTATAATAAATACAATTTTATAATTTTTTGTGCAATTTTCAATTTTAGATTTTTGTATGTTTCAAAACGAATTCTAAAACTATATATTTTCATATGTATATGCATTTTGTTACCTAATAAATAAATCATCAAAAAATATTAATTTATTTTTCTTTTATATTTGTATGGGATCGTCAAGAAACTCGCAATCATAAATGGGGTCGTGAATGACAAAAGTTTAAGAAGCCCTGATGTAGAGGATATATAGAAGATAGTATTCTGAGGCTCTGTGCATGGTGACCACAGTACGATCTAAACACAAAGGCACTCACATAAAAAAATGACGATCTTGGCAGCAGATCATACACTAACTGATGTTGAATCGTGGGTAAACTAAAAGAGAATTATTTTTATGGATTAACAGATCGTCATTTTCAGCTCATCCCAGCATATGATCCCAGATATGCCTAAGCATGCCACTGGTGCGGATATAATGGTATATACTGATTGTGATCCAGCCGTACACGTTTATGATTACAGTATTAAAGTAATCTTTAGAATATGAATATGTCGTTTTTGAAAAAAATCCCTCACATCAAATACATCAGGAAAATAGAGAATCATTCTGTTTTGACGTCACCTGTTCATCTCTAAACTGATACGTGTAGATATTTGAAGTGGATAATATTTACACAAAATTCATTTTGCTGTAACTGAACTGTATGTTTTGAATTAAAACTTCTGTAGGCGTGTTGAACGGTTAGTCCAGGATCCGCGGTCCATTTTTGCACTTGATCACTATCAAGCTAATTTTCCGTGAGTAGCTTCGTTTCGATGAGACGCCCAGCAATTTTCGATGCGCTTCCTAAGAAAGTCCGACCGCCAGCCGGAAGCGTAGATAACTGTATCGTCAGCATAACAACCTACCTCGACTCCCTTCGCCGAGATACACTGACGAACAGATTGAAGAGTGTGGGCGCTAGAATGGACCCTTAAGGCACACCTGAGCGTATCGGGTGGGGACAAGCAAACCCTCCATGGGGTCCTTCAAGCGTAACGTAAAGAGGCATTTACACAGGCCGGCATGACAACGACGACCGACGGAGGAGGGCGTATCTCTCGGTGGTGGCCGTTGTTTTTGGATTGTACTGAGCTTACCATTAGGCACAGTGCAGTCTCTTTGCCGTGTTCCATTAAAAAACAAAAAAGGTAATAAAACACGTTTCAGTTATTTTTAGAAATGCCTGTCTGTCTATCTGTCTATTTTTTTTAACACGCATCACTGCTAAAGTACTGCGTTCATGATAAAGAAAAGACGAACAGAAAACCATAAAGCATATCCGCGAGTAACATTTAGTCTTGGTTTCATTAAAATCAGTTCACTCTATCAAATGTTATTGTAGTTTTAATGACGACGTGACTTAAGTACGAGATAAGAGTAGATAAGTAAATAGACAATACATTCAGTTGATTTAATTAGTCACTGTTTTTAAGAACATGATGCTTCATACCGAGCAGTCGGATAAAACTTCTATCTACAGCCATTTCGAAACTAGACCTCTGAAATAAATTTAATCTCACCTACAATTTTTATTCATTTGATACATTCGTTCATTCATTTTCTCCTACAATAATTGTCCGTGTAATTCCGCCATCAGTAAACACGTCACGAGACGAATATTGCGTTTCGTGTCAGTTAAAAAATATAAAATGAAATATGTCGTCATCTTTCATTACTCCGGGGGACGTTTTAAATAAAAAAAGTCAACGGACCGTTCATAACAACTGCAAGAGATATTAAAAAATATTAATAAGAATAAATGTTACGCCCCATCTCGTTTACGCGAAAATTTTTATTAGGGTACTTTACCTAGAGAGAGAGACGAACTTCTTAGCCTTCCATGGATTGCGGGTGCCGGGTCCATCGTGTGGCAGAGGGAGAAACACAGAGCAGTTCCCAGGACTTGCGACCCAGGTGTAGGTTTAAGGAGGCCCCCTTTGAGATGCGCATCAACGCTCTCCTTCACTGCTCGAGTTTCCCGCCCTGCCTAGCCAAATTTGGTAGGAACCTGTTAGTGCAGCCTTTGATACTCGTTCTAAAATAGAACTTACTGCAGTTCTCGACAGGCCAAGGTCCTAGCATTCAAGTCATTTTCTAGATACTGCTTAGCCTCTATAGAAACACGTAACGAAATATAACGACACTGTTTTGCGGAAATCAGTCTTAGATTGACTCGATACATTCGAATTAGTTCCGTAATTATCAAATGAGAATTAATTTAACAGAGATAAATTAGGATTTTATTATATAGGTACTCGTTTTTGCTCGTGGCTTCCATCGCGTTAGTATAGATTTTGAAAATAAAATACAGCTTATGTTGCTCGCTGATAAGCTATATAAGTGAAAGAGCATTTAAAATAGATTGAGTATTTTATTCAAACAAGAGATAAAATCTTTTGTCTCTACATTATAATTGTAGTTTATCGTAGTATCGAAGCGATTATGGTTCAGTACCCTTACGATTAAGCTGGAGCTTCCGATGAAAGGAAACATTGTGATGATTCCATAGTATGGTGGCAGGGCTTTCTCTAAATACGCTTGGCTAGTTACCACTCTATAGGTGAAAATCTGTCGCGGAACACCTATGGGTTGTTCCGACAACTACACTGAGCCATTCATTCTAGGTTCATCTAGATTTATAGCGTTCTAACGTTTAACTATAATCTAATCTGATGTTAAATAACGATATGTTCCAAGATGGTATACATGGTAAACTTTGAGGGAGTGACTCTGAAGTGCAACTGCCGGAACATACCTATATGTGCTTGGAGATAGTTCTTCAACTTGAGGGTTGTAGGTTGTACAAAGACTTAGAAAAAGCACAATCGCTATGATATTGTTGCGTCATGATGTTTTTTTTTTCAACGTAATTCGCAAATATTTGAACCTACGTCAATCGATGCCTTGTCCCACTGAGCAATCATCGCTTCATTTTGTAATTCTTTAGATACGAACGTGTACTTAAGCGTACAGTATTAGTATATTGATTAATTACGAAGACTTTTATAGCACTACGAAGCTTTCAAACTTACGTAGTTTCTTTTTCGTATAAATTTTCTTAATAAAACTTTAATCATTTCGCCTTCTAATTTTCTAAGAGCAATAAAAAATTATTAGTATAAAAAACTTTGCTATCACATTTCTTGTAGGCGTTATCTAACTTTTGTAAGGCCTTTATATAAATTATTAAAAACTAGATGAGAGTACACTTAGTTGTGCGTAAATTTTTAATATATTGTTAAAAAGGTTTTTTTAAGGAAATTATATGTATAAATTATGAAACATCAAAAGTAATTCAAATCAATGATTCACATTAAAAATATTGTCACATCCGTGAGTATATAATTAACTGTAATTTCCAGTAATGTATTCATACATTATTTGTAGATTAGATTCATTCGATTTCTGTTTTATAGATAGATTGTTTTATAGATTCATTATCTGTAGACCTCTTGTAGATTGTATACTTCTGCCAGTACTTCAATTTGCTGGAATATCCAAATTATGACTGTTTTTCATCATTCATTTCAAACAGGTTTGTCGCTTTTGGCCTGACAGGTCAGCTCACCTTCGCCTCGCTTTTTGGGCAAGCGCTTAAGGTATTCAGCCGAATGACAACTAACTCAAGGGTGCCGAGGTGGCTAGATCTCGGCTAAATCTGTAGTCTTGCCTCATTGGCCGCATTGTTGCTCGCTTATATATCTAGAAAAGTAGGGTTGAAATTTCTAGAATGCCTTTAAAATTCATTTATGACACTGATAATCTCTAAAAGAAGGGGCAAGTTTCGAGGTCTGTTATTTTTGATTTTTTGTTGTTTGCTTATAAAATTTACTTTTATGTTACCTTATCTGTTACTACAGTGTTTATTCGCGTTGCCTGTAGAGAATTCTAAAATGTTTCAAATAGTATTTATTCGTTGTTCCCTAATAGTGTTCCTTTTGTACAGGTCGTAAGAATATGTAAAGATTCTCAGAAAGCTAATAATAATCAAACGGGCGAACACAAGAAGTGTTTCAATACTTGAGGATTTCCAATATTCAGATTTTACACAATAAGCCGTGAGTTTTTAAATATTTCCCTTCATTTCGAGAGGCGCTATCGATGCAACTTTACAAAACTTTGGTACGAGTTTTCTTCATATAAAGTTTCTCTGTTCTGGGTATATTAGCATAGTTTTCGACAAAAGTCGAAAACAATTATAATTATTAGTATGCAGGTATTTAATAAACGAGTTTAACATTATTTTATCATTATGTAAATTGTTATTTAGGTTATCTGCTAACTTATGCCCTCATGGTTCTTATAATATGAGAAATGTACTTGCCATTTGGTGTGTTGAAATTATTTTATTTTAAACTTTTGAAACGTTCTCAGCAGACTACAACTCAACTAAAATAAATTAACAATTATCGGTCGTTAGAACCTACTACAAATAATAAGATATTTGGCGTCCTTCTTATTCTATTTCTTCTATTCTTTTTCTCAGAGTTGACTTGACTCATCTTTTATATCATAAAATTATAGAAATCTATTATTGTACACGCATAACGCAAAAATTACTCGATATAAGATTTTTTTTAATTCACTTCTCAGACACTTCGGCCCTTATTTAAAGTAAAAATTATCACTATAACTTCATTTCACTTAAAGTTTTTAAAAAATCCGATATTTATGTGTGTTACAGAAGAGTAAGGAAATTTTGTAGGCTAAAAAAAATGTTTGCTTCAGTGTCTTATGTTTTTCTTTCCGTACACAAAATATATTGTTAAGACAATAAATAACGCAAACGACGTCGCAGGTATCCGCTAGTTTCGAACAAAATTAATTCATATTTCGGTGAACAGGTCTATTCAGGATGCGTAGGACGTGCTCGGGTATCGTCACATGCAGATGCTATACTATTCATGCCTCATACCATCTTTAACCAGTTATAAATTCAGATCATTTTTTTTTCTTTTGTGGCTCGACTGTACTGTACCTAATGGTAAATATCGGAGCAATCCGAAAACTACGATGACCACGGAAAAATCTATAATCCTTTGGCACTAGTCAGTACTACACTCTCGATCGCATACCTCTCGACACCTATGCGACAAACTATAAGAGAGTAATGCAGTTGGCTTTAACGCCATTTGCATGATGGCTATTGAATATGGTGCAGATATCGCTTGATTACCGATTGTATCGAGTAATGCCGCCTAAAAGTGATTTTAAGTGGGTGTTACAATTGCCATATGGTAGGCATGATTTGAACTCAAATTTTCTAACATAATCATACTTTCATTTACTGTACTCTTTATTATATTTATCGGGGGAGCTACTATTGATATGCTATTATTTACTCCGTTCTGGAACACTACTGGTTGCAGGTATCGGCTGTTCGTGCACCTTGATTATTATTGGCTGTCAGTTTTGGCTGAATTTTAAAAGGCAACCAACGACGTAACACTGGTCATCCTCGTTCAGACAGTTGGGGGTACAACTACATTCAGTATCCCATATCTGTATCGACTAACGTTTTTAATTGATCGGTTTTGGTGGATTGATCGATGAAATCATACCCATGACTTCATACTATCACATAGACGCCGTTTTATCTCCGCCCCGACATACTTCATCCATGTTTTCATCAAAGTCTCAATTTATTGGTAAAGAATGTTATATACATAATAAATTTTAGCGTAAGAACAGTATGTAAATCAGGACCACAAATCGCTAACTTTCTAAGTATCATTAAATTGCTACTTGATGGCGTTTCAAAAATCCGGAAAATTAAACGGCCACGTTTAAGGTTATCCACTTTTAATAAGCTGGAGGGTATCGCGAGATTACCTCTAGGAAATGTTCAACAAAAATTAAGTCATAAAACCATTTCTGTTCTGAGAGGTAACATTCTATACTCTCTCATACTGTTATAACACGAGGGTGCTCAAAGATTAGGTCATAGATTCCATTGTAAGAATTATCTTGTCTGGTATCAAATAGCAACGTCATATACTATCAACAAAAGATTTGTTCCGAGAAATATTATGTTGATAATAAAAATGGATAGAATTGCTTACAGGCAATTTTTTTGTTATTCTCGAGATTGTTTTTATACTGGGGTGGGCGGAAATAGGACGCTGGATAGACGTTTCGTTATTGAATAGGACGTTTCAATCTCTTTACGTATCTGGAATGAAGGTATATATTTTTCTTAAAGTCTCTTTTGATTTCGCCGAAATAATAAGCCGAAAGAAGACAGCGACGCTTTGAGTTTTTAATACAAATAGTGTAGGGTGTAATTATTTACATTTATGTTCTCGCAAAGGCTTTCTACCATATTCCGTTTCAGATGATATTATTTAGTGGAATATAAGCGTTTGGAACACCCGCCGTTATGTGGTCATTGCAACTAAGATGTGTCGATGTTTGTCGGCAAGCACAGCTTCAGTCTATTGTAATTCTACTAATTTGTAAAATATAAAAGCAATGAATAAAGCAACCAACCTAGTTGCATAATTTACGAGAGTTCTAAGTGAAACATACAACTTTCGACATTTATATAAAATGGTTAAATGTCGATTGGTTTGAAAATCAGTGACCAATGTTGACCGTCGAGATAAACTTTTTAAAAGTATTGAATTTCACTTTGAAACTGAAATTTTTCATGGGCTTCTATATCGTATAATAAGTACGACTGGACAGTTCAATTTATTATATAAGTAAATTCTTCAAATTGAGCTTACATAAGGGTGTGACATTTTTAAATTTTAAGGTTTTTTCAAATATTAATTACATTATTAATTTAATATATCGATTCATTTTTTTTATGTCATAGCAGGCAAACGACCAGGTGGAACCTGATGTTAAGTGGTCACCACCGTACATAGACACTAACAACACCAGGGGAGTCAACAGTACGTTGCCAGACTGTGTTTGGGAGAAAGGAAGTGATGGGGGAGAGGAGAGAGGAGGTGGGCCTCCGGCGCTCTCACTGACCTAACGAAACGCAACAATGCAAGCACTGTTACTTCACGTCGTTTTTCTATGAGAGGGTGGTACTACCCCGGGCGAACCGACCCATTCGTGTTGGAACCAATCTACAAACCACCTACACCAATTTATCAAAGTAATGAATGTGTGGTGTAACTAGAATGGATAAGATTAAGAATGAGAATATCAGGGAAAGTTTGAGAATAGCGCCAGTAACAGAGAAGTTAAAGAGTAATAGGTTAGCATAGTATGGACATGTTACGAGAAGAAATGAAAGTCATGTAACCGGAAAAGTTTTTAGTATGAAGCTGGACGGATAAATGAGTAAAGGTAGATTGTGTGAAATATGATATGTGTATAAAATGTGTGAATACTGAGATGACATCTGACAGAGGTGTGTGGAAGAGGAAAACATGTTGTGCCGACCCTACTTAGGTGGGATAAGGGTAAGAAGATGACGATGATTAACTAATTGAATTTAATCCATTAAAAATATCTGATAATAGAAACAATATAACTGTCAAGAAATAACGATATTTATATCACAACGTTGAAAATAACGTCGTGATGATAACTGTTAATTTTCGTGATATGTTACGTAATAAAAAGCAATTTCCGTCATACGGTTTTGTTACTTTGTATTCCAGTTACCGTTCCTTTGATCACAAGAATACTTTGTCGTTTGATGGGAATAAGAAGAAATTTCTTTATGCTTAGCGATGTACGGTTAAGCGGAGTGGATGTTTCTTTGTGTATCCTGATACCATTGTTCGTCGAATTCATTGTGCAACATTATTTCTTATATAATTACAATTTTATTTTTGACAATTTTCTCATCAATTGTTGGTAAACGTCTATTAAAATTATGTAGTAGTGAGTTTGATTACTGGATATTATGATAATCAGCCCCGTATCTACAATTTTTTCGAATCGGGGCGGAAATTCGATAGTGGTGACCTGTGCTACAACGTTTGTGATAAATTCTTAAAAAGAATCACACAATTTTAGTAAAGAGACCTTAATAGATGATACGGCTAATCTCAAGTCTACATGTTCACTAGTGCACAAGGTCACTTGTAGTATAGGCCTCTTTGTGGCCTTATTCTTACAAAGCGACGGTGAGCCAACCAAGCTTCCATCTACTGAGCGCGTCGTGGAGTAAGTTCTTTATTTTTAATCATATAATCAAAAACAATTCTGTCGCTGCATACGAAAAGGGGCAAATCTAACAAAAACGTAAATCGGAGAAAAGTCGAGAAGTCTGTATAAAAGGACATCTAACTCATTTTTTGGTTATTTCCAGTAGAGAACAGTTCGGTCTTCCGTCGACCTTCATACTCAAAACTTTTCTAGTTACATGGTTTTCATCTCTCCTCGTGACATGTCCATACCATGCTAACCTATTACTCCTCAACTTATCTTTCACTGGTACTATTTTCAGACTTCATATAGGAACATGTTTGATGTATGAGTAGAGGAAGACCGAAAAAGGTATGGAGTGATCGTGTGAATATGATATGTGTATAAAAGGTGCGAATACTGAAATGACATTTGACAGGGGAGAGTGGAAGAGGAAAAATTGTGCCGGCCCTGTTTAGGTGAGATAAGAGTAAGAAGTTGATTTTTATCTCTCTATAACTCGATTTTTTTGCATTTTCGATGTTCGCTTTACTGTGGTTCTACTGTATAACAAAAATATATATTTTAAAGGCAAATCTCATACGGCTAACTTAACGGCAACTTTATGCCAGATTGTTTACATAATTTTACAATCCCTTGGCGCGAGCAAAAGTGTGCAAATGACACCCTACTTTAGACCGATGTGTTTTCAACGATTCCGTGTGTTCACACAAAAGCTGCCATACATTATGTAGGCGAGCGTCTACATATATAATGAAGTGTAATTTGCGAGTTTATTTACAAAGTTATATTTGTCTGCAGTGAATGTATATTACGTCTATTACTATACATTATTATACTTCGTTTTTCTAATAGATTTTATGTGAGTAATTAGCTGATACTCGCAACTTTGTCTGTGTCGTTCATTACCTTAACAAAATAATCGTATGTATATTATATTTTACATTAGAAAGACGTAAAAGATTTCTCTACGGCAAGAAAATAAACATTACTAAAAGCGTACTGCTCATTAAAATTGTAGTGTTCTTTTATTTTAATAAGTTAATATTAAGTTATCGTAATTTTTTTAAGTGACACTTCTTATGGTGCATAAGGGAAAAAATTAAAGGTAAATTAGATATGTATTTTTGTATGTGTAAGTATGTATAGGTGTCTGTCTTGATCTAGAAGTATAGCAAAATGAGTAAATGTATACTTAGGTATATATGTATATACCTATTTATTTGCACCCACTGGAATTTAAATAGCTCCATGGTTTATAATATATGAAATTTTGTTCGTCGAGTCCTAACAAGTCTTAACTATATTATAAATATGAACGTGAGTTTGTTTATTACGCTTAAATAACCGAAATACACTGTATGTACGTAGTAATATATGTAAACACTTGAAAAACATTACCCTCCATTTGTGCATTCGGGTAAAAACAATAACTCGTCTCGATATCCAGAACGTTTTCACAGAATGTATAAAACTGTAGCGTTTTGTGGCTCAACGCGTTCGTTTGAACGCATTCTCTCCACAGAGTACATTAGATAAATTGACGCAATTGCATTGAATAAGCAGAAGTGCCCGCCATCAACTCCCAAAATGAAAAGGGAGCGTCTTAAAGCGTATATTACGTTTCTTACACTCTACGTAAAGTGGAATCCTAAGCCTGTGGAGCTAATACTACTTTATTATGGTATATATTACCCGCTCTCAACCAAACGAATGCGTATGGAATTCAGGATTATTAAAGAAATGAAAACAACTATATACTATATCTACTAGTACTATACAACTGTACATAATATAAGTGATTGGAATTACATGTATAATAATTTCTATTGTAATATTAGTAGACCCTTTGCCCTTTGAGTCATAAAATAGAATAATATCTTAAAAATATATAACACTAAAGACTTTAAGGGAAACTCGTGAAAATGCATTATTTATCAAGTTAAAAACATAACTCAATATACATATAACTATTTATATATTTAATTTAAAAAATATCCATTTTTAATTTTATAAATTGTTGCATCCTTTAGGACACTTTTTTTTCGAACTGACTACGCTATTGGCCTAGCAAGGTCTCAACAGCTTCACCGGACTACTAAGGCGAGCGCTTAAGGCACTCAGCCAATTCTATATGACAACTAGCTCAAGGGTGCACTTCAAGGGTGCAATTCGCGACCTATCTGAGCTAACCTAAGCTACGCTAACTATTCATACATATATGTGTTGTTGAAACATATATGTGTACCAGGCATACATACCTCAACAACTCTTATATATATTTCGTATCGGATAATTTTCTAAACTATTTCAGTTTGATAAGGTGAAAAAAATAAAACCCTTCCACTTTTATGTGTAAGCGTGTATGCGTGCACGTGTGTGGAAGTGATATGTGTAATGTTGTCGCAGTGGTGTAAGATTTTGTGTCACTGTATCGCGCGAGCAGCGCACTCAAGGGCTCCACGCCGAGGGAACGGACCTAGGCTTGAGCCGCTGCCGAGGGGGGCCTAATCTGGTTACCTTTACGACACCTTTCACGGTATAAAATAAAATATGAAAATTTAATTAAAAAACAACATTATTCCATTCCATTACTGTGCGGTATTAATAATATTTATTGCAAAAATATTTTGCTACAGATTTAACAGGTGGCAGTGTTTCATAGTTTGTGATATTATGAAGTAATATAGTTCGCTAAAAATTCAATTACACAATTTTTGAAAAAAAAAATCATTGCAGGTACCTATGACATATACACACTAAAATATAATATTGTGATAAATTCCAAATGTAGTGCTTGATTTTTTTTCTTTTATTTCTATAAAAAGGCTTGGAAAAGATAAATGTCACGTGATATTCAGGACTTTCTTCACTCAGTGAACAGTAAACAGTTGTAGAATGCGCTTCGACAGCGCCTTGTTAAAACTTGGCTAACTAGCTTATTTTTGACGGCTGCCCCGTCAATTCGCCCATATCTGTGCAATATATAACTATTTCTTTTTCACCACCGATATTGAGTATATAATATAATATGCCATTTTAACCGACGTGAAGTAACAGTGCTCGCTAGAGCGCCGGAGGCCCATCTCCTCTCCCCCCTCCCCCAAATTCAGGCTGGCAAAGCACTTGCGACTCCCCTGGTGTTGCAATTGGCTATGGACGGTAGTTATCTCTTAACATCAGTTGACCTACCTGTCGTTTGCCTCTTATGATTACCGATTGAAATTTGATGGTATTTTATAACACAAGAGCGACTTAATAAATAAAAAACTCATACATTGCTTCCTATTATTTACAGTCCAATAAAATTGTTAGTTCAGCTATCGAGGCATGAATTATATGTTGTATGCATTCCACGTTACATGCATTGCTGTATGCATCGTTTTAAAAGCTAAAAATAGGTACATAATAATATGTAATAGTGAGAACAGTAAACTGATTTTTTTTTTCAATGATCTTATAAAGCTATATAGTTCTTGATTACTTTTCTAGAAGCTATTATTAACCCCAAAAAAATATTAAAAATTTAGTTCAATCAGTTCAGTCAATCTTAAGAAAATTAGTTCTTTATGTTTTTTACACATTTTGTTTTTATTTCAAAAACCAATTAAGTTAATGATCTGAAACTTTGAGGATGTTAATATATTATTAGTACATCCCCTAAATACTGTTTAAATATCTTTCTGGAGCCCGATTCTTAGACCCATGAGGTCTTTTAATATTCATTTACACACAAAACTGCAGATTTATTAATAAAAATACATAGGCAAATTTCAATCTACTCTCCAAGCCATTAGAGTCTTTTTCACGTATACATAATAACTGAACTATTTAAAGAAAATGCCTAAATACTTATAGAATATTGTCTAAATAAGTTATGACTTTAAATAAAACACACGACCAGTCAAGTTCCCGCCGAAAGCCTCTTAATTCAACTTTTTAATTCAGGAGGCTCGACTCTGAGTAATGATGTTAATTAATTTCGTATTTTCCTCTCGGGAACAAAACATGAGTGATATAACACGATTTAGTAAAAGTTTATTTTTGTTGTTCGGTAAACAAAAGGTTTTTCATCTCTCAGTTACGTAACCGCATGAGTCTCCGACGAAACTTCAATTAACTTGAATAATAAGGGCGGTGTAGTCCACCCCGAACCGCAATGATTAAAATTTTGTTTGCCTCATGCATGGTTGCTCGTCTGCTGTCCAGTGTTGAGGCTTTGTCGGGTCAGTCTGCGGTCGATTACGGGGTATGTGACCCAAAAATGTTTGGGGTCGTTTGAAAATATTTATTTATTTTGACTTACATATGTCCCTCACTCTACCGTATCCTTACTGATTATTTCCATTGTAAAAATATTAAATGTCTAATGTTTCGAATAGTGACGTATGAAGGAATTGTTATTAATATCTATTCTTCAATGTACTAAATCATGATGAATGTATTAGTAAGGTACACTAGAAACTACTTTTAGCCTCTTCTAAAAATCTATCAAAATGCCATCTTTTGACTTTTTTACGAAATTTACGGACTAAATCTATTTATTTTTCTTTAACAGACTATAGTGTAATAAACCTAGATATTCCCCGAAATTACCCTTAAGTTACACGCGAAATGTCCGTGGAAATGAATCGATTTTGAATCGAAATCGGAATTTTGGGAAAATAAAAATTTCAGTGTACAGACGCGATAGGTAAACACTTTTAATAATTAATGAAATTTTGGACCGAAAATATATTTTATTTAAAAAAAAACTAGACTAATTTTATTCATAACACTTTTAGAAACCGTATTTATTATACGAGAAAGAATAAAATCAGAAGACGAAGATCGTTACTGTATTACGCTTATGGTTTTGTCGCTGTAGATAACAAAATATATTATGTATCAGCTAGCTACTTACATCAAATCTATTAGAAAAGCGAAATATAATTCTGTATATTAGTAGAAATTGTGAGCAAAATCTATTATTCTATATAGTACTTGCGGGCCCGGTGGACGTTGTCCCGCCCTGATAATAAAAAGAAATCATGGAATCAGATCGCAGCGCCATCTACCGGGTCCAGTTGTGAATCTAAACCATTCTTCTTAGTCTACTAGAAGGCACACAAAAAAATTCATTAAAATCAGTCCAGCCATTTAGGAGGAGTCAGTCACATACATACGGACAGAACAATTTACTTATCTATGCTAACATCATAAATATAGAGTTTATTTGGTTGAACGCGCTAATCTCAGGAACTGCTGGTTCGATTTGAAAAATTATTTCAGTGTTAGATAGCTCTTTCGTCGAGGAAGGCTATAGGCGTTATATCATCGCTCTAAGGCCAATAGGAGCAAAGCACGAATGAAGAATGTTTCAAAATCGTTTTTTTTTTGCTATTGAGAGATATTTAGCGTTAGCCCAAAGTACCTATTGCACGCGGACGAAGTCGCGAACAGAAGCTAGTATTATATAAAGATAGTAAAAAATAAATTTATAATATAGTCACCCAATACGTATAAACACAATACCGTCAGCTATTCCCAATCAGAACGGTTCCCACAGTATTGAATCGACGTTGTTACTAAAGACTATAGCGGTACACAAGCAAACTTGTGTTTCGAACGTGTGAATAGTGCTCAGTGTAAATTGTTAACGCACCGACGAACACCCTGTGTTGGAATATTTGCTTGACAAATGCAAACATTCTGTGAAATGTATCCAGAGGTATCGTACCTAATATTCTATTGGAATTAGTAATTATTTTTGAACAGAAAGCTTCTTTAACCGCATTAAAAAATGTCGAGGCAGTCATGTCGGCGATGACAGAAGTGAAAATTCAAAACAATGGAATTTAAACTGTATTGTGTATTATTTAAACTTCATAATTTGTAGATTGAAATTATTAGCATTAGTCTCTCTTTCACATTTATTTGTATTTGGAATAATAATTACGTACATTTTTATACAGTATATTAATTTACTAGCGGGCCCGGCAGACGTTGTCCCGCCCTGATTATGAAAAAATCCTTGATAAATTATATACTAAAACGTTCCTCATCAACGCAATGAAAACCGCATGAAAATCCGTTCGGTAGTTTTTGAGTTTATCGCGAACAGACAGACAGACAGACGCGGTAGGGGACTTTGTTTTATACTATGTAATGATTAATTAAACGTATGATGGACTATACAATCTCAATACAAGATATCAACATTAGATGTACACAGGCTCTTATACTACGCGTCGCTAGTCTGACGCAAGCCGCGCAAGCCTAATACGGTCGGTCACGCTTACTAGCATGTCATGACGCGAAATTATAAATGTATCTCCTGCCAAAAAAATACCGCCCAAGGCGAGTAAAGAAGTTTTCAAAAAAATGGTAGGGGAAAAGCTTATGATTTCGCGTCATTGATGACCTCGCTCGTGACGTATTACACTTCTACCAGACGTTGTATATACACGTTTGTACCACGAGCGTGTTTGAATTTTTGGATGCGTAATATCTTGTTATTACGTATCACCGATCATCATCGATAACGTCGACATGCTCGTGACGTATTGCGATTGCGTCATACTGGCGCGTATAGTATACGCGTACTAGTATAGCGGCCTGGGGATTGATATTTTTTATTGAGTTTGTGCAGTGCAGTCCATCATATTTTCGATTAATCAATAAACTATATAAAAATGTATAGTCTTATTGCTTGGAGTACTAATATATGTGAAAACCAGACAAATGTTAGTGATAACGAGTACGCTAAAACTACAAGTATTCCGACCTACATTTTTTACTATAATTGCTTGTAACAGTCATAGCGTGAAGTTAGTCTGTAATCTTGCTCAATAAATGGACAATTTACTTGACTTTCAGTTCAATATATTAATGCGTTTAAATAAATAAAAACAATCTCTTGATCTTCACAAGATATTTTAAGCAAATAAATGTATTGACAAACGTGGCTTGGTAGACTTCAATCTCCTCTTCAGTTTGTATTATGACATCCTAAACTATGATAGACATTAAAGTAAAATAAAATTAATTACAAATGTTATGCCAATAATTTAAATTCGTTTTCGATTACGGAAGACAATATATAGAGACTTAAAAAGGCCAGAGATGTTCAAAACATTTATCCTGATTATCTCTATACTAGGGTATAACATTCCATTGTCGTGGAGTCTTCACAAAGGCTGTAAACTTACGATATCTGTACTTGCTTAATTAAGAATCGTTCTCCCGTCAGACAGGAAATGTAACGGAGGCTCCAACGGGCGCATTAAAACGAAGAACAATTAGCAATGTAAATAAGTAATGCTTAACATTCATTCCGCTTGTCTATCTTAAGGTTTTAGATCTTTTGTTTTTCTTTTAGCAAGAAATACAGCATGTGTACTAGCTAATACTCGCAGCTTCTGTGAAGATGATTTTGCAATTTCATGGTAAACTCGTGTTTTTTTTATCAATTGTATGCTTTTTATATTCTTTGTTCACTGTGACTTTCTCATTGTTTGTCTCTATAACCCTTACACCGATTTTAAGGTAACTTTGTTATCTCTACCTATATATAAATAGGCAGTGGGAAAACGGTTGAGAACATCTCTCTTCTCTGTTTCTTATCCAATTTTCTTCATACGTTTTTTTTTATTTTGTAGCTATTGACGAGTGTTATCAATAAAAAAATGTAAGAAACGTTTTTTTTCTTGACGGTCGAAGTTCGACCACTAGACGAGCACTCGTATATATAATTCTTCTGTGAGACTGAACTCCTCTAAAACGGTTAGACAGATTTTGGTGAAATTTTTGTGTATGCTCAAATGCATTCAAAAATGGCTTAGATTCACAATTAGACTCGGTAGTTGGCACCACAGTTGAATTTTATGATTTTTTTATTATCAAGGCGAGACCACGTCCGCCGAGCCCGCTAGTATCTTATGATGATTAGATAATACGTAATAACTGATTAACCCCTATGAAAAAGCATAATTATATACGGTCTAGATAATATTCAGAAAAAGTTGGTAAAATCAATTGAGCCTTTTCAGAGAATAGTCCAGATAAGGGATATTTCAAGTTTACGGTTGCACCTATTTGGTTAATATTTTTTTTTATTGTGTTTGTCATTGTTACGACGAACCTTGTATAAAAATAAAAATTTTGAAATATAAAAAAAATAAAGTTAAAAATCTCCACGTACAAAAATGAGTGAGTTAATGATACAGAAGACATTTGGGAGATTCGGCTTAGAGTTTTATAACTGGTCTCGGTGTCATCCCTCGTTACGATCTCCTTGTTTGTATTTAACTTACGTTAGCGACACAACTACTGTCATCAACTTTAAGGCTTTTCACTACTAAAATTTCAGATTTAATAATGTACAAATGATATAGCATACGTATTTCATCAGTAAATCCCTTGATAAACAAGCCAGAATTCTTCATATTTTAATTATCAACTTTTCTAAACTTACATAATATCCTCATCGATATAGGATCATTCTTTCTAACGCGGAGACTACTATATTAATCTTTGTTTCTTATGCATTTGGTATGCAGATAAACAGCTCGTCTTCTCTGTTTGTAGACAAGAAAAAAAAGGCGAACGGAATTAAACCCACCTATTAAATTATTGTTTGGTCCATTCAATTTAAGTAGAACACAGATAACCACAAAATTCCCGTTACAACGTTTTAGAAAATAGGGCAATAAATTTAAAAATATTACAATAATGTCCCTTAATATCCTAACAACGATAGTGATGTGCTGTTAATAGCCCATAACGAGAACTCAAGAGGCAGTTTGTCATATGGCAGCCGTTAAGAAAAGATAAGCACGTTCGGAACTTGTTCCGTATCCTCACATAAAAATGTGCTCTTATCACTTAGTAGTTAGGATTCCTGTCAATAAATTGTTAGTAGGCAGTAAACCAACCTTCCAGGAATCATGATAATCGTAGGCTCAAATACCCTGTCATGTTATCTGGCCTTTTGAATTTATTTGGCTATTCTATATGCATACCGATATAAGTTATCACCAGTGTTTCTTGTAAGGGGAAATCTAAAGATACTCCTTAGGTAAATATAATAGTGGACGTTAGTTTGCACTTCCCCCTGGAATTGATTGGCAGCTACCACGTCTCACTGCAACGAAACCTGAAAAATTTAAATCTGAAACTAGTAATAGATAGACCAAAATACAGGTAATGGGTATAGTAATACTACAAAAAGTAATTAAAAATACATCCTTGGATCGATCTGGAGATTTTTTAAAGAGAGAAGAGAGAACTCTGCAGAATTGAATAGGAAATGTATATTAATTGCGACGTAGGTAGGCTTATGACAATCCAAGACTAACTATGACCAGGGATGTGTATTGTTTTGAAGTCTTTTTTTTATTTTGATGATAGTGACGGTGTATAAAGAGACATTTATTTGCCAGCATTACAAGAAACTCTACCAATAGATTGCGGGCTGGTGAGCGGAGTTGTTTTTGAATTTCACTATGCTTACCTCTAAGTGTTGCTAATAATTTCAAACGATTCTAAGCGTAATTTTTACTACAGTGATAGACTGCGTAGTCTCCGGATGGGGACCCTGGTCAGAATGCGACACGACTTGCGGCTCCGGTAGCATGGAACGGAGTCGGCGGATTGTTCAAGCGCCGGCTCATGGTGGGAAACACTGCCCATCTCTGATCCAGCGTCGTGCCTGCCAAGAACATCATGGATGTGGCGTGGACAGCGACATACCTTTGCGAGGTGAGCTGAATGTACACAGAGCATTCTTTGCGACGTCGTAAAAATAAGCTTGTGGACGAGCTTCTCAAAGTTAATTTATTGATGTCCTGTGTACTTTTTTTTATAGGTTTTGACATTTGACCACAATCTGATGTGATGGTAATGTTAAACTTAGAGGAGGAAGCGAAAGGGTAGCTGCCGGAACATACCAACAAGTGCTTGACGACAGCTTTTCAAATTGAGGGTAGCTAGCTAGGCGGACTCAGAAAAAACCCTACCATCATGCTATTGGGTGCACAATATTTTCTTTCACCGAAAGCCCCAACTTTGTTACTAGGATTCAAACCTACGCACATTGACGCGGCGTCCAGACACTTTATCAACTAAGCTATGATCGTTACTTATTATTGATAGAAATTGCTTAAAGAAGGTATAGAATAATATCTCTAGAATATTAGTAAAACTATTAGTAAGTAGCTACTAAGTTAGGAAGCTGTCGCCAAATATCTATGAGAGTGTTCTAGCTGCTGCAGTTAAGACTGAGTTCTCCTCTAGGTTCAGTGTCTTATCATCTTAGACTACATCGTTATTTGATGTTAGGCAAGATTGTAATGCAATGCTAAAATCTATAAAGTGTAGAATAAAATCTATATCAGCCTGTATAAACCTAGGCAAGCAGTTAGTCATTTATATATATAGAAGAATAACCGACTGACTGCCTGACTAACCGCATAGCCCAAAGTAGAGTCGTTGAAATTTGCATGCTGGTTACTTTTACTCTATAAGTGAGCATTAAGGATGAATTCTTAGAAATTCGTCTCCTAAGTTGGTGAAAAGGTAGATGAAAGTATTTATGAAAATTTGCCATTTTCCTTTAGTTATTCTTTCATAAAATTATAGAGCTATATAAAATAAAGAATGGAAAACAATGACGGCATAGAAAACTCGTGCGAAGCCACGAGAAATCGCTAATAGCATTCTTGTCCCTTTTTCGCTAAGGACTATCTACACTTAATACTTTAAAGGCGTCTCTGTTCGTTCACTTTTTGTAACAAAATCTCTGAACAGTTCGAAATTAAATTTGGAATAAGGGTAGGTTCAGGTCTGGAGTAAGCATTGGTCACTTTTTAGTGTGGACATTGGGCAAAATAAACAGTCGAAATCGCTGATGAAGATAGTTGTCTTTAATCCTTACTAATATTATAAGCCCGAGAGTTTGTTTGTTTGTTGATTTCACCCCTTAACTACTCAGCCGATCATCATAAAATGTTATATAAATTAACGTTGTCAAGGGTGCAAACAAGGGCATAGGGTACCTTTCATTCAAAAATATACTGTTCTTGATGATTAGGTAAAATCTACATTCACGCGAGCTAAGCCGCGAGCAAAAGCTGGTCTATAATATATTGAAATAGTATAAGGAGTGTAGTTAGTATATTAATTATGTGAGATGATTTTGGGGATATTTTTACCGCTTCTTCCCCCTGGTGATATGTTGTGAGATTTGTCTCGACTCTCTCCCCCATCTTACGTGAGACCTTTCAAAACTCTTATTTTGAGTATAAATGCGAAATGTATTCGAAAATACAAAATTTGCTTTATTATTTTTACTATTAAAATTAAAATTGTTATTACATTACATTTCGATATATCAATACTAAATCACTTTATATCTATTCATGGATTTTAATATATAGAAGAACTAGCGGACCGGGCGGACGTTGTCCTGCCTTGAAAACAAAAAAATCCTAAAAGTCGACCGCAGCGCCACCTACCGGGTCCAATTGTGAATCTAAACCATTCTCGGATCCACTCGAACACGCACACAAAATTTCATCAAAATCGGTCCAGTCGTTTAGGAGGAGTTCAGTCACATACACACGCACACAAGAAATATATATATATTAAGATTGGGTCAGATTTTGGTATATTTTAGTTTAGAAACGTGTTTTATTTTAAATTGATCTGATTTTCTCACATTTTTACATTATTTTTTTCCGAAAAAAATACGTATTATTTGCCGAACCCCCCCCCCCATTTATCCTTAATCCTACCCCCTTAATCCCCTCACGTAATTATTATCCCCCTAAGAGGATATTTTTCTTATGTAGATGAAACAGCAATGCTTCTACCCGGTGGTCTGTCCGTGAGCCGCCATTCCAACGAAACGGTAGACATCCGCAAGAATCTTCGCCTGCGTAACCCTGATGATCCCGAATCCAATTCGCATAGAGAGTAAGTGAATAAAAAATTGTTGAAATTCTCTTAATAAAAACTAAATTGTGTGTATGCGTTCTAAAAGATAATTTATTTAGAAAACTAGCTTTTATCTTACTCGATTAATTAGGGGTAAAAATAACACTAGTAATACAGTAAAGAATATTTGTTTTTTGCGTACAATGTATAGCGATGTATAGTAAAATTCAAAACCAGATCTCATTTTATTTATCTAATTTTATTATTAGCAACCAATCTTCTAGATTATTACTGCCATTGACGAAAAGGTAATATTATAAATGTCTTGTGAAAATTTCAATGTTCTGACAAGGGGACCATCATCTTTCTTTGGAGTTTTTATGTCATCTAGAATTCGTGCTCCGTCGTATTATTTCCCATCCACTTGTGTCTGTTGTTCTTTTGACGTCCAACAGATGGCGCTATACAGTAAAAGTGCATAAAACACGTGTGTAGTCAAATGCGAACGGTGAAGAAATTTCGTTGATCTCAAATTTTACACTAAAGGACTTATACAGTTTTATTTATATACTCGTATATATATGTTTATATATCATAGGAAGGAAACGAACAAATGAGTCACAACTGCATTGCCCGTCTGTGTTTTGGGGCAGAGGGACGGGAGGGGAGTGGGGCGGGAAGGTGGGTCTCTGGCGCTCTCATTGACCGAACGAAACGCAACAATGCCTGCTACCATTACTTCACGTCGGTTTTCTATGAGAGGGTGGTACTACCCCGGGCGAGCCGACCCATTCATGCTGAAACCAGTAATAGCTTCAGTGTGGTTCTACCACCTACAAAGAAACAGTATATAAATGGGACAAGGAAAGTTATAAATTAGTAGGTGGTAGAGCCACGTTGAAACTATTACTGGTTTCAGCATGAATGGGTCGGCTCGTCCGGGGTAGTACCACCCTCTCACAGAAAACCGACGTGAAGTAACAGTGCTTGCATTGTTGCGTTTCGTTTGGTCAGTGAGAGCGCCGGATACCCACCTCCTCTCCCCTTCCCCGTTCTTCCCCTCCCCATCCCCCACTTCCCCACTCCCCTCTCCCCCAAACACAGGTTGGCAACGCACTTGCGACTCCCTTGGTGTTGCAAGTGTCTATGGACGGTGGCGATCACTTACCATCAGGTGACCCACATGTTCGTTTGCCTCCTATAACATAAAAAAAAAAAAAAAAAAAATGGATATATTTATGAATTTATTATATTTTTTATGTTTGACAAGTCTTTTGTATCGAATGTGAAAGTTATTACCATGGAACTCGTGCTTCAACGGAGTTTATATTATTCATACTTCCTTGTAAGAATAAATCAATGGAAAGGAATTTTTATTGTTATAAATATATTTAATACTTATACATAACTAGCGGGCCCGGCAGACGTTGTCCCGCCCTGATTATAAAACAATCCTTGACAAATTATATACCAAAATGTTCCTCATGAATCACTTTATGCACTGGTGAAAACTACATGAAGATCTGTTCAGTAGTTTTTGAGTTTATCGCGAACAGACAGACAGACAGACGCGGTAGAGGACTTTGTTTTATACTATGTAATGATTGAATTTTCTACTATTTTAATGTAATGTGGTTTAAAAGAAATGTATTATCCTTCGTTAATTGCCTTAAAGAAGAGTCGAGGTAGTCGTAAGGACTGCTGACAGAAGTGAAAACTGAAAAACAATAGAGTAACTTTGTTTTTTTTTTCGTAGTCCGTTGAAGCTATTAAGACCTTGCTAGGTCAATAGTGTGCGGCGGTAGTGGGTAGTGGAGATATATCGCTGTCGAGTGTGGTTTCGGCCATGCTTGGCAGCGAACAGGTTTTGCGTGCGATGGCTTCCTTCTAAGAGGCGGCGGAGAGGGCCCCAAGGTGGATCCTCTAAGTGGCCCGGTCCGCCAACAGAGGACCGGCGGGAGGAGGCGGCGATATGCTCAACTCCTCCCGCCACTGTAGCCGGACCAGAGGGCATGTACCGGGGGGGCCATCTCCTCATTGCACAGGTCCAGTTGACGAGGGGAGGCAGCTGGTTTGTACGTAGGACGATCCCTTGTAGGTACACCGTGGGGTTTTAGTCCGTGCGAGTAGGACATAACCCACCCTCTCCCCCGGGAGGGTGGCATATCCAGGTCAATAGCGTAGTCAGTTCGAAAAAAGAAAAAAAACTTTTTGAATTTTTAAATCAATTATTATGTGAATTAATTAAATTTCATAATTTTTAAATTGAAATGACTAATTGGAACTTTCTTTAAGATTACCTACAATCACTACAGAAACTAACCGAGTTGTAAACCATCTACGAGAGTACTGCGACTGCGACAGCGTGCGATTTCTGTTCGTAGTTATTGTGTCCACGTGTTATGTATAACTGTAAATAGTAGATGTATTTTTGTGTTCATGTTTAAACTGTATTGTCTCTTATTGCAATACACGGCATTTTCAGTTATTCACGGGCGTAGTAATATTGTAATCTTTAGCCATAATATACGACCATATCAGCCATTTCAGCCGAATAGCCACCTGTGCAAACACAATGTGGCTATTGTGTGGTGTGTTTCAATTTCCCGATGTATAAAGTGGAAATGATTTCAGGTATTGCGCCCAGTACGAGGTGACCAAGGTGTCGAAGGCTTGCCACGCTGACTCCGACTACAAAGCTTTGAGAGAAGGTACATTTTTCAGTAACGGATAATATTTATTCATATTGTAACGAGAGTTCTATTCGGTTTTAACGTCTCTTGTATTTCGACAAGAGTCAAGAATGCAATGCGGAATTCAGATTAAAGCCTTGTGAGGTACGAATTTTCCGGTCGAAGTTATAAATATTATGAGGGATTTTTTTCGGACGAAAATTTAGTTTGTTTGTATGTTCCAGGTTTAATACCAAAACGGATTGTTCGATTTCAATAAAATTCTGTACACGGAATAGTTTGTTTGTTTAAAAACAAGTCGAGGTAGTCATAAGGAACGCCGATAGAAGTGAAAACTCAAAACAATGGAATAACTCAGTTAATTTGTATATTGAAATTATTAAGTTAAGATCACAGAGCGACTAGACACAACTTATTTTTAAATACATGACACCTTACGCTCTGAGTAGTATTTCATAGACTAAGTTCGACCGGTGGAATATTATTCCGTTGTCCGTAGGTTCGAATCTCGTCACATGCCGGCTTTTGTGGTACATAGGGGTTCAAGTATTATGTAATCAGATTTTTTGTAATTTCAGACCGCCCCCTCCCCCTGGTCAGCAAAAGTAAAAATTGCTCTTACCCTCCCCCCATGCTTACTTAAACATTTATCTAAATCTGCTCCAGTTTAATAAAGAAATATTGCTGACGTAATCACTACTAGGCCCCCAACCCCTATACCATCAAAAATAAGCAAATCAAGGACCTCCACCCCCCCATCAGTGCTTACGTAATACTTGCCCAATACCCGTGGTCACATACCAATAATTTTTACGGAAATCGCACACATTTACTAATTTAAATTGTTAACACTATCTGATGATGGTGAAGGAAAATATCGTGAGGTATTCTGAACCTGAGAAATGTTCTTCTAGAACTTGGGATTTCTCAGAATTTGAAATCACCAATACGTCGTGGGCTGGCGTGGTGATTACGCCCATTGCCTTCCTATGGCAAGAGTCATGACCTGCAATGGGTCTCTCATAGGCTGATGATGATAATGCCATTAAACTATACTTCTGGAACTATAGATAAGTGCGATTCAATAATATTATAAGTAAAAAGGTATAGATACGTTACCTACATTGTATCTTGACAAAGCAAATGTCACGAAAAAGCACACATACGGAATATAATATTATAACGTCACACTATCATATATAAAATGTGGAAATAATACGGAATATTCCCAATATCGGTGGTGAACAAGAAATAGTTATATATTGCTTAGATACGGGCGGATTGACGGGGCTAGATCACGTTTACTAGTTAGGCAAGATTTAACAAGGCGCTGTCGAAGCGCTTATGACGTATCTACAGCTTTTTAGTTATAACGTCATTGGTGCCATTAGTTCATTTCCATTCATTGATATACAAAAACCCAAGATGCACACTTAACGGCTCACAGCCGGCACACAAAAATGAGTGCATTATACAGTCATTTCAAATAGTCTCGTGTCGCTTCCGTCCTTGTACATACAACTTTAATTCATTCAGGTAAGGTTGAATTTTCAAATATCATAAGATTACCGCATAACTATAGTCTCGCGTCGCTTGCGTCTTTGTAAAAACAACTTTAATTCATTCAGGTAAGGTTAAATTTGCAAAATCATAAGTTTATCGCATAACTATAGTGTCGCATCGCTTGCGTCCTTTTAAAAACAACTTTAATTCATTCAGGTAAGGTTGAATTTGCAAAATCATAAGTTTATCGTATACCTATAGTCTCGCGTCGCATGCGTCCTTGTAAAAACAACTTTAATTAATTCAGGTAAGGTTGAATTTGTAAAATCATAAGTTTATTGCATAACTAAAATTACGTATGTATATTGAGGAGTTTTTGCGGTCGGTTTTGAGCGCTACTCTTATTCAAGACTGTGTCTTGGGTTTTAATATCTCAACGATAAGTCTCCAAATAAAGTTTATTTTTCATAAACTTATCGCATTTATATCATATATCGCATATCGGAGTTTTTGCGGCCGGTTTTGAGCGCTACTTTTATTCGAGACTGTCTGCGTCTTGGGTTTTTATATGTCAATGTTTCCATTGCTCTCAGGTAACACGGTGTGCGTGATGTGTGAGACCGCGGCACTCCGGCGTGATTTAAAATGGCGATGCAGCGGTCACGGCGTCGCGGGATACACGACACGGTTCTATGCACTCGTCGCGCCGCACTGTCACGGCAAATGGGTGAAATCAGAACAAAATTTGGACAAGAACAGCGAATGTTGCACGAACCCCGATTTCATATTTGTATAATTAGTACTACTTATCTAAGATATTGATTCTAACATCTAAAGTTTTAGAATATAGGTGTTAGGGGTCATTCAAGTATTACGTAAGCACTGATAGGAGAGGGGGTTCCTTGATTTGCTTATTTTTGATGACATAGGGGTTGGGGGGGTCTGGATGGTGATTACGTCAGCAATATTTATTTACTGAATTAGAACAGAGTTGAATATACTTATATAAATGTTTACGTAATTATGGGGGGAGGGTTAAGAACATTGCTTAGTTTTGCTGACCAGGGGGAGGGGGCGGCCAGAAATTACAAGAAATGTGCTTACGTAATACTTGACTGGCCCCTTACTTATAGTTAATAATAATAGTTAATACGCGAAGAGTTTTTCTTATATTTCTTATTTCTAAGTTTGTTGCAATTGTATTTCTAAACTGAATATAGATATTGTCAGTCTCTGGATTTAGGATTTCATTTTTATTGTTATATTAGTGGACTTGGCAGACGTTCTCTTGTATAGATAACAGAAAAATCCTAAAATTCAGCAGCACCACCTACCGGGTCCAATTGTGAATCTAAACCACTCTTGAATCCACCTGAAAAATCCTGAAAATCTGTACAGCTGTTTGGGAGGAGTTCAGTGACATACGCACGGACATGAGGATTATATGAGTCGTACAGAATCATAGGCGGCTCTATCTACATTTTTTTAGGAAAAATTAGGTTTTGTATGTGGCGAGACAGTAAATTTTGAATAAAAAAAACGATCTATAGATTAATAATCTTCTATTTATTTTAATCAACAAATTAAAATACAGTTTATACATCAATTATCACCGCTATACTTTAGAAAAGAAACATTTTTTCCACTTTGCCAAATATGAGTTGAAGTGTAGATAGCCGCCTATGATTTTATACGACTCATATATACCTATAAAGAATGTAATGAAATTATATATATGGCCTATTGAAAAGTTAATAATATATTTTTATAGGTCTTAATCTTTGATAACGATCGTATCTGTTGTTAAATAACCATGTGATCTAAGATGATTGTTAATTATTACAGGAGACGGAATTTTTAATGAAATAATTGTAGAAAACTTGTAATGGAATTGTTTAATGTATTTACGTATTTACGGGCGACAATAGAATCATGGAATAAAATAGAATGTGAAGAAAAAATCGTCTTTTGTTTTACGTTTGAATTCTGAACGTAATGTTGCAGCATTCATACCTCCTTTATGTGAAAGGAGTTTTGTTAACAACGCTAAACCTAGCTGGCTCTCAAGTGCAGCTGTCGGAAAACACCAACAGATGCTTGACGATAGATTTTCAACATGAGGGTAGTGGATAGCCAGGCAGACTTAGAAAAAGCCAGCCACGCAAGCAGCGTCCGTAGCACTTAGGTATGGCTTTGAATATTACTACGAAAATTAGTGTAGGAGTGACAGTTACTTCTATGGTATAGACCAGCGGTTGTCAACTACCGTATCGCGACACATTAGTGTGTCGGAAGCACATGTCGAGTGTGTAGCGAAATTTAGAAACTATCGCTTTCGTTTACAGTTACACGTTACAGTTACAGATGACACTGACATGATGACAGGTGACAGTACGTTACAGATACTACAGTTTCTTAACTTTTGCATGCATGTGTGTGTGGGTGTCGCGAATTTGTAAAGAGTATGTTAGTGTACCGCTAGAAAATGAGATTTGGGTTATTTGACGCTATATTACAATATTATAGAGGAAGTTACGTTGCTATATTATAATATAATATGGTATTTTACTATTCTAACCAATATTATAAATGCGAAAGTGTGTTTGTTTATTGCATTTGTATACCTTAATTGCACAACCGATCATGACAATTTGAATACACGTTATCAGAAATACAGATAAGGACGTAGGGTACATTTTATAAAAAATACCATTTGCGAGGGATAGAGATATTGAAGTTATTAAGACTTCTTCCTTCCAGCTGGGTCGGAGCTTTTGGCGAGGGAAAATATAGTGATGAAACTATAGCATGCTGGTAGGTCTTCTTCTAAGTACGCATGGATACCTAACACCACCCTGAGGTTGATAATTTGTCGCCAAGCATCTCTCGGTGTACTTCAGCAGCTGAACCTGAGACTCAATCCCCCTCCAGGTTTAGCGTGTTTCCCATTTTAGACCACATCTTCATTCATCATCCGATGAGTTTGTGATCAAACGCTAATACCTATAAAGTATTAAAAACGGTCAAGTATACGTGAATACATGAAGTATCAAACAGAAAGCTGTGTTAAAAAATATCAACAACGTTATGAAAATATGCAGTAATTTTTAAGACATAAAATTAAACTTAAAAGCACATCTAAGATGGCAATTTTCGTTTATAACTGTCACTGTCGAAGGTGATCCAATATACATGCAAATTTGAGCCCGGACCGCGAACAAATTGCGTTTAAGCAGAAATAACCGACCGCAATACGCGATACACAGAGACGGAGGTTTTTAACCGTTTACGCTACGAATGAGAGGAAGAAATCCTATTTCCATCCAAAAGCTAGTATATAATATAGCCTTGTTTTTATTCAAAATTGTTACAAATAAAACACGAATTCTGAAATGCCACAAAAAAGTATAAAAATTCCTTCTCAGCGAAACTGTTAAGAAAATATATTGGGTACTTACGTCTAGAATGTTTTAGAATTTAAGTTAACGACATTTCTCTTGAATATATTAATAATTTAAGTTAGAACGTAGTCTTATTAGATTATAAGTAGATGTAATCTATAGTTTATTATAAACATGTTTTGTGAATACATATCTGTTCGAGTGATGTATATAAAATATGTTAAATAAAGTAATTATAACATAATTGTATTTTTATTAGAAATTAAAAAGGAAACGATGTTTTTTTATCCTTATAGGTTTTAACATTTGACCAAAATATTATCTGTTGTTTGAATGACAATGTGGCCTCAAACGGTAAATATGCTAAACATGCAGGGGATTGACTCTCAAGTGCAGCTGCTGAAACATGTCAACAGGTGCTTATTTATTCAGAAAAAAAGTACTGCTCCCGGAGGATTAGTTAAATCTATACTAACACAAGCGAAGCCATGGGCAAAGACTAGTGTAATATTTGTGGTATATATTAACCTTCCTCTGCCTATTTACAATTTTGTCAGACTTGATTGAGATAACCATAGAGTAGGTAAATCAAATCTTTTCTTTTTGTATTATTAATATAGATAACTTAGGAGTCATTCTAACGTTATGATTCCCAAAGTGGTCTATATCGCCCCCCCCCCCCTCCAAATTCTAGCAAGGGGGTAGACGTAAGACGTAAAAAAATTGGGGGTCCATGACATGCAAATAAGGGTAAACGGTGAGGATCACATTTAAGTGAATCGTGGATTTAATCTTGCCTACCTTGCATAAAACAATACACATACTGCTTACTTAAATACTACTTCTTTATAATATGAGGACATATCTATCAATATAAATGATAAAACCACCCTTTCAAAACATATGTGATGTTTTTCCAACCAATCCTGTAGTAGATTATTACTGCCATTGTTGAGTAGGTAATTTACAAGATGGTGGCCGTCTTGTTGGAACTTTCCAGAAGGTTTTTGTGGCAAGCCAGAATCCATTTTCCGTGTTATTATTTCCTATCCACTTCACTTGTATAAAATAATCAAACTATATTACGTAAAACACCACCAATAAAATAGAAAGTTAAATAACACCAGATTGTGAATAAAATATAAAATCCGCTATATGACATTCTAAGATACCGCCAAAAACTCAATATTTGAAGTCGAGGAATTGGCGAAAGATCATGGCAAATAGTCTACGAGACAAAAATGTTTGGGGAGCTATGCTCATATACAAGCTGCATTACAGTAATGTTTCGTCAAAATCTGTTGAATACTTTTTGGGCAAAAGAGTTTTTTTTATATCAAAGGAGGCAAACGAACAGGTGGGCCACCTGATGTTAAGTGATCACCATCGTCCATAGACACTATCAACACCAGGGGAGTCGCAAGGGCGTTGCTAGCCTGTGTTTGGGAGCTAGGGGAGGGAAGTGGGCCTCCAGCGCTCTCACTGACCGAACGAAACGCAAAAATGCAACAATGTAGCAATCGGTTTTCTATGAGAGGGTGGTACTACCCCGGGCGAGCTGACCTATTCAAAACATTAACAGGTATCCATCGTTCCACACAAATTTTCTCATTTAGAACATTAACTAGCTATTGCTTGCGGCTTCATTCGCGTGCAGTCCTTTTCTGTATACAGCGTATATGCAATTTTCATTAGTTAAGGGGTGATTGTGTAACAAATAAACTCGCATTCTCATCTCTTATATTAAAGCAACAAGGATGGAAATAGGATTTCTTCCTCTCGTTCGTAGTGTAAGCGGTTAAACATCTCCGTCCCTGTGTATCGCGTATTGCGGTCGGTTATTTCTGCTTAAACGCAATTTGTTCGCGGTCCGGCCTTAAATTTACATGTACACACATCAAAAAAGTCTAAGCAACATGCGTGATATTACAAATTTTACCATTTATATTAATTAATTTCTAAGTATTTACTCAAACAAAGTGCGTAGGTAAGTAAACTTTTTTGTTATTGATGACATACTGGCTGGTTGTAAAAAAAAATTGATTATGTTTTGTTTTTTCATAAAATTCAAATGACTGCGAATTTGTTTGAATTTAAGTGCGTTTTAATTGCTACGTTTAGTCTTGATTTTATAATTTTACCAACCATTTAAATAAAGTTAGCGACAAAATTGAATTGTTAGATATTCTTTACGTCATGAAGCGACGTCATTTGATGGTAGATGAAATGCAAAGAGCTGTAGGGATGTTGCAAGCGGGAAGTAATCAATCTCAGGTATCTCGACATTTTGGCATTTATAGAAGTGTTATTTGTCGTCTTTGGCCGCGCTACAATAATACAGGAGAACCCGCTGAACAGCATCCAGGCCGTAAAAGGAGTATAACCACTCGGCAAAACCGGTACATACAACTGACTGCAAGACGCCAGCCGATGTTAACCGCTCGAGAGATAAGTTTGAGGCTACAAATTTCAAGTGGTGTTGATGTAAGTCCTCAAACTGTGCGAAATCGACTGCATGAGTACGGCCTACGAGCTCGACGCCCAATCAGGTGCCCACCGATACGTCACGGGAATCGTGCTCGTCGATATGAATGGTGTAGAGAACGCATAACATGGACCCAGGAACAATGGGATAAAATTATGTTTTCCGATGAGTTGCGATTCGGGTTTAAGGCTGATACAAGAAGGGTGCGAGTGTATCGTCGGCCCGGAAATACTGAAAGGCTCAGGTGCGTTCAGGAAGTTCATCCATACAGCGGCTCAACAGTTATGTTATGGGGGGGTATTATGAAGAACAGGCGAACTGAGCTCGTTTTTGTAAATGGAAACATGAATGCTGAAAATTACATTGAGGATATTCTCAGACCTTATGTCTACCCATTTGCACAAACCTTTGGCTCCGATTTTAGGTTAATGCATGACAATGCGCGTTCACATACAGCTCGGCGAACCAGTGAATACTTTGCAACGGAGAACATCCGGGTATTGCCCTGGCCTGCACAATCGCCAGATCTCAACCCCATCGAGCACGCATGGGACATGCTCCAGAGACGTGTTTTGAAGGACTTGGACGGAGCGACAACAACCCAACAGCTGAAGGATTTGCTACAATTCCATTGGGAGCGAATACCGCAAGATGACATAAACAGTCTCATTAATTCAATGAATAATCGTTGCCGACAAGTTCTGAATAGCAGAGGAGCCCATACTTTGTATTAAATTGTTCTATTCTTTCACAATAAATACATTTTCTTTAGAAATTTCATTTTGTAAGAAAAAAGTTTAGTTTCTTATGTATCTTAGTTTCTACAGTATATTCTAATATTGTTCATTTTTGTTATTAAAAGAACTTATAAAGACAACAGCTGTTATTTTTACATCATAGAACCCTAAAGATATTATTTTTATAAAATACAACGTTATAATGTGAAGAACCATCCTAAAATTTAAATTAGTACATGTTGCTTAGACTTTTTTGATGAGTGTATATTGGATCATCTTCGACAGTGATAGTTATAAACGAAAATTTCCATCTCAAATGTGTTTTTAAGCTCAATTTTATATCTTAAAATTACTTCATATTTTCGTAACGTTGTTGATATTTTTTTATAACACAGCTATTTGTTTTATATTTCATCTATTAATATCTCATTTTGATTGAACTGATTTTGAGTGAACGGCGCTGTATTTGTCACATAAGCGTTCACGGTTCAACCGTTGCTCGGCCCTCTATACATCATCACGTGTTATAGAACCGCGAATTTTGTACTGTATGTTTTGCATGTTACTTGATGCGATCCTAAAGGTTGCAACATAGTATTAAACAGCGAATAAAATCTATATCAATATTATAAAATAAAGACGGTTTTCCCTTAGTTTTTCTAATTTACGCAAGGGTTTTCTTGGGAAAGTTTATATCAATTAGCGAAAAGTCGATGTTTTCTAATGAACTTGTAAAAGAAATTTTCGAGCGCTTATGTTGATAACGTTGGGTAAACTTTATGAGATATATAAAAATAATGTACTAAAGAATGGTATAGCTTAAAATTGCCCACAGAAGAGTGTTTATTAAAAATGTCTATTATCTAAGGATAATCCAATAACCATTTTCTTTTTACATATGATTAAAAAATAATTGGTTAACTGTGACGCTGTTTAAAAAAAATACAATATTAATCCTCATCAAATTAAATAATTAAGAAGCATTGAGCATTTAGTCTAGATTAAAATTGCCCTTCACACGTAGTACGGTGAAGCTGTTAAGACCTTGCTAGGTCAATAGAGTAGTCAGTTGGAGAAAATATATATCATGAATATATCATCGATTTCATATTACGCACACAAAAAAAGGTTGTTTGAAGTTTTCTACGTAGCTTTCATGACTTTGGTGAACTGTAAAAATCAAAGAATCTATTGTCCAGACACTCATGATGCAACACGTTGGTCATTACATATATGCGAACACGACCCGTGTCGCTAGTAGGCTATGAAACGTAAAAATATTTTTTCAACACTGGCCAGTAATTCCAGAGATCAATGCGTTCAAAAAAAAAAAGAAAATCTCTTCAGTGTTATAATAAATACAGATTCGGGAATTCAATACCTGTCAAGGATTGCGCCACATTATTAGAAATACCGAAACGATTTTATTATTGGTTATATGCTATAGTATTAATTCCTATAAATAAGTTTCATAGCTGAATGCTGTTTCATTTCATTGTTATTGGCCTGCATCTTATTCATCGAGTATGGAGTATGCAATCCCTTTCAGATAAACTATACGGCTGTCATTTTGAAATAGGAAGAAAAAAAAAATTGAGTTCTACGCAACGCATAGATATGTAACATTTCATTATTTCCGCATGATAAAATGACAAATCATATTGTATCGTATCGTTCCTATAATATTTTTTCCGCCAACTTGAGAACTCGCTGCTATGAAGACGCCGCTGCTCCATGTGAGGTGCTGAGTTACAGGATAGTCCACGCCTTTTTATTTGTGGTCTTTGTTATTTTGTTTATTTATAGGCAAGGACACCTACCTCTCCACGCTCTCTTTTCTATCACGTCCCCTTTTTTATTCCTTTATTTAGTGTCACCGTACCCTCCTGATGTGACCTATTTACATGGTCCCACGAGCCCCATCAGGTCACTTATTCAAAAGAGACTATGTATAACGTATAAAAGAAAACATGTGAATCAAATTGGGATCGTAATAGAAGTAAATAAACAGAGATTTTGCAGTGATATAAAAATACTGAAGGAATAAAAATAACTTCTCAGAGTATAAGAGCAATTATGTTGACCGTACCGCCATTATTTACACCCATAAGTCAACACTGCCAACTAAAATACTTTAACACAACATTTAGCCCCGAAATAAGTTACATCGCAAGGACCGCTCGTGTACAGTTCCGACCGTAAGTTTCATAAGGGAAGGGATTGTTGCCGATGTCATTTTTATCGTTATTTACCGACCCTTTGCGAAATTCCACTGTTATGCTCACGTTTGAAGTTCGCTACATAGTTTCAGATATAGTATTTTTGGAATATAACTCATTTTTACAAGTTTCCATCGCTGATGGTATCCGTTGCTTTAAGTTTTTTTTTAATTTTGTTTTTTCTGCAGACTCTCCATCCGCACCATTTTTTTGCTATCGCTTTTTAAGTGTAAGTTAAAAATCGTATCTGTGAGCATCTATTGGGTGTTTTTTTTTTTTTTATTTATATAAAGGCGTTATTGCCTTTATGGCGGTTTCATTCCGGTCCTCTATCGCCATCTTTAAATTATAATCCACAATATTTTAATATTTTGTGACCAAATTTAACCAACATATAAAGCGAATATTTTGTGGACCCACAAGATATGACTATAATTTTTCCTGCGCTAGCAAACACGATCTTCGTACCAGATTTTTGAAGTATAAAATAAATATATTTAATGATTTCATTGAAATCTTAATGTAATGTATGCTTTTTTTAATACTCTATCGGTGTTATTACTAAAAAGTTAAATACGTATTGAATACTTGCTTCAAAAAGGTCTCGTATTAAATGCACCGCGGTCGCTGAATGTTCGCCATCTTGCTGTTTTGTCTCGCTTTGATTACGTTAGGTTAGACTTGCGAAAAAGGATAACGCGAACTTGTGTCGTGCGAGCGCGGTGCATGTAATACGAAACCTTTTTAAAGCAAGTATTCAATACGTATTTAACTTGTTTGTAATAGTACCGTATAGGTTTTAGCGTTTGACCACGATAACTTGATGATAAATAACGAGATGGTCTAATATGGTAAACACGCCAAACTTAGAGAGGATTGGCTATTAAGTGCAGCTGACAGAGCACACAAAATGGTTGAGGGTGGTTGCTTTTCAGGTGTACTTAAAAAACCCCCTACCACTATTAGATCCGTTTTTTTCAATACTCTTTTATAGAAAGAAGGTTACGTTTATTTAGGTTTTGCATCTTTAAACTATTTGTTATTTCATTGTTATATGTCTTCATTTCTATTGACACGGATTGCAGTTTTTCTTTACATAATTATGGAGTAAGTCTTGGCGTTAAAGTTGGATCTAGCTTTTGTTCATTTCGCGAATTGGAATTTGGAACAACATTTTCATTATACTGGCTTAGTTTGTCTTAATTTCCGCTATAGCTGAAAACTCTCCTATACGTCAGAACTTGAGCTCGTAAAGGAAGACATAAAGTACAGAGTTCCGTATTCCTGTAATTGTAACTATCAAAATAAACAATCACTAATGCTCACGAATTTATTGCACGTATCGAACTGTCAAACACGTTTGATTTACGCATGAGGGAGCTGAATACCACCATGCGTTGTAAGGATATATATTGTCGAATGATGATTGATTTGTAGTGTTTATTCCAATACATCTCTAGGTAGCATACATATTCATATGTTTTATTTAATTTGGTTAATTTGATAAACTATTTATTTTCCGCTTTTTAGTGCCTTATGGGTTTTTGATTGATATTGAAGTCGGTTAATACTTTTTTTTGAAAATTAACTTTATTTTTCCATTTTTAGTGTACATAAATATATTTTACTAGTAGTGCCCGCGAACTCCGTTCCGTCTTAAGTATATTAAAATATGCGCATTTTTGCGGTATGGTCTCTATCGGTATGGTATGCGATATGGTTTCAATTGGTTGTACAATAAGTAACGTTTGGTACGAACGCAACCTTATCAATAATCCGCGATAGTTTCTACCACCAACTCGGCTACCATCGTTTCACACATAATACACCTTAAGTAATGTAACTACAATGCTTGCGTCATGTTGCAACACAGCAACGAACATAAGCACAATAGGCTCCTAAGAGTTGAAGAGTTTTTTTTATAATATTGGTGGCAAACGAACATACGGGTCACCTGATGGTAAGTGATCACGGCCGCCCATGGACACCTGCGACACGAGAGGAAACACAGATGCGTTGCCGGCCCTTAAGAAAAGAGTAGGCTCGTTTCATGAAAGTTTTCTTACTTTGTCACGGATCCCATGATCAGAACCTAACCAAATTCTCATCAAACTACCCTTGAAGTACATCCTTTCCAATAAAAAATGAATCATCGAAATCGGTTAGCGTGATATTGAGTTATTCGTCTATTTGTCGTTTACATAATTAATGCAAATTTAAAACTTATACGGTTTTGCACTGGATGCCGTTGTCGGAACTAAACCAAATTAACAAACATAAAAAAAAAAAAAAATACAGTCGAATTGATAACCTCCTCCTTTTTTGAAATCGGTTAAAAAGGTTTATATCCCATTTTACTATCTAAAGTTATTAACTCTGGCTCGCCCATTTTTGCTTTTGGCATCGGTTATTGCACTTAGGTTTATTATTTTATTTACACGTTTGTAGCTATACTTTTGAAAGACTTGGAACAAACGTTAACTCTGGTTTTCTTTGTTGTTTATTAGTATTTGTTTTAATATTATTATTTTTTTATATTAAATGTGACCATGAAGTATCATATCCAAGAATACTGCAAATGTCTAAACAGTCACCTGGTATATGCAAAATACAATGAAAAAATTGAATCTTAAAAAAATATTCATCTTATTAAATACAGTAGCCAAAAGTCTTTGATGCTGTTTTTATATTGAAGACTAGCTGACCCGTGCAACTTCGTCTGCACCAAATCGGTTATTACCGGTTTCAATTGTATTTTTAAACGCAAATAATCTTAAAAAACCTAAAACTCTATTGCAGCGTTATCCAGCACTTCCAATCGTGAATCCAAACTATCCAGGGACTCACTCAAACATATACCCAGTTGGTATGTGAGAAATCTTTTAAAATAAGCCTAGACTCTGTTCGCAGCATTACCTAAAGTAGTGTCATCAAAGTGAAGATCAAAACTAACTTACATATATTGCCGATAAATGTCTTCCCAGTACCCTTTGTAACTTCATCATGTAACATACTGTAAAAGTTGAACTTTATCTACATTAAATTTCCATTTTGTTTTAGTTGTTTGTTTTATAAGAATTTGTAAAGTATACGTGAAATCTGCATTCAATTTTAATTTGGTCACATTTATTTTACTTTTGACATACAAACCACCTTTTTTACTGAGATACTGAACTTGGGATAATATACCTTTCTAACAGTGAAAGAATTTTTGAAATCGGACCAGTAGTAGGTACCAAGCATTCCTCGAAAACAAAACTTTACCACTCATTATAATATTAGTATAAATACAACATAGTAACTGCAAACAGTAGTCCGGTGAAGCTGTTAAGACCTTGCTAGATCAATAGCGTGGTCAGTTCGAGAAAAAAAAAGTAACTGCATACACCTCAACTGATTTATTTTAATCTTAGATTCACAAACCTGAACCCAACTACTTCAAGACTCAACAACATTTAGAAAACTAATTTTATTAAATATCGAAACAACACACGTACTGATAGAACTCTAGTTGAGATTCATCTTCTACAATGCAATATAACTATTATCTAGGTTTATGTTTTAGGAAAAAATCTTGTCACCTTTGTTTAGCAAACATTTTTTATACAATATAAAATAAATGTAACAACATATAAGTGACAGTTTCGTTTATACGTATTTTTTTCATATGAGGTCGATAATTACGCGTAGAAATGTCATATAGCCGTAGCTCAGTTATAACGTACTGGACATTATATGGTTCGCCGGAGCCGACGGTTCGAATCCCGGCGATTTTTTTTGGTATTTTTTTTAAAGTAGCTTAGGGAAATATAGCTTATTTTTTTAGCTAATCTGTCTGCTATATATAGCACAATGAAAATTTACCAAAATCCGTCAAAAATTTCATTAACTACAAATTTTTGACTTTCGTCCGTTAACCTGGAGAATCCCTTGCGTTTTACGAGATAAAAAGTATTCTACATGTAACCTTGTAATATTAGTTATCACTGTGCCAAATTTCGTCATAATTGGTTCAGTACTTTCAGAGTGGTACGTGTTCAAAGGGACAGACAAACAGGCAGATCCTGGAGAATCCCTTGCGTTTTATGAGATAAAAAGTATCCTAGATGTAATCTCGTAATATTAGTTATCACTGTGCCAAGTTTCGTCAAAATCGGTTCAGTACTTTCAGAGTGATGCGTGTTCACAGGGACAGACAGACAGACAGACAGACAGACAAAAATTGTAAAAAGATTATTTTTGGCTTCTATATCGATAACAAAGTCTACCCCGATAAAAATTTTCAAAAAATAAATAATGTACAGATTTGACCTTGCTACAGTTTTATTATAGTATAGATTTATTTTAAGCGAAAGATATTGAATTTGAGAATTTGATAAATGTAGGATATAAAGTATTTCTCTTGGAAGAAAGCGTCTAATCGTTTTGAAATCAGGTTTTGACATCTGTCCTGAATGATTCTGATTCCGTCGACGACGCAAAAGCCGTTTATCAATCTATTGAAACCGTCAATCATAATTCGTCCCCATTATTATACTTATTTCAAGTATTTGATTCACAGCTTTTCGTAGACAACCGTATTTTTTCAGCTCTTTTCGACAAGTATATGTAGGATAAAGATTTTTTTATTACAAAGCGTTTTTTTCCAGTTTAATTTTTAGGAATCAATCTCTACAGTAGATTATTACTGCCATTATCGAGTAGCGTATAAACGCGAAATATAGCGTAAAAACTTTCTCAAGGGAAAGACAGTTAGGCGTAACAGTTTTTTGGAGTTTGGTGTAACAGTTGAATTTGGAGTTTTCGATATCGGATGTATCAAAATCTGTTACATTGCTTCTGTCCCCAAATATGTTCAGGTTTCTTAATAGATTTTAAGCGTGCACGAGTATAGTGACCCTACTTTCTGTAATTATTATTATTTTTTTTACTTTATTTTTGGCAACCAGTCTTCTAGTAGACTATTACTGCCATTGTCAAGTGAGCATCGATATTACAAGTTTCTTGCGATAATTTCAATGTTCTAACAGGATGGCGGCCCTCTTGCTAAAACTTTCCAGGGAGTTTTTGTGACATGTCAGAGTTTATGCTCCGTGGTATTACTTCCCATCCACTTCACTTATGCACAATAACCGAACGAAAATATATTACGTAAAACACTCTCAATATTACAAAATATAGATTAAAATAATACAAGGTTATGAATAAAATATAAAACCACTACATGACATTCCAAGATCCCGCCAAAATTCCACGTCCAACCTTAAGACTCCTTGTTATCATGCTTCCCGTTCCATACCGATCTTCCGATCACATCTGTCAGTCACACTCGTGGCTCGTTCATAACGTCATCTCTTTCACACTATCATTCACTCTATACCAATTGAGAATACACCAAAGATATTTTTTTAAATTTAGAATAGGCGAAGGTCATTCCTACATACATCCTACATTTATAAGTTTTATAAGTACAAAGGTTAATAAAAATACGTAGTAATGCATAAACATTTATTTATCCCACCATTGCCGGTTTTATTATTACCACGATATATCATTTATATAAATATTAATTAATGTAATTCAAAGTCATTAAAAAAACCCATTACATAAATAAACTATACTGCAATTTCCCGCCGTTAAAAGTCTTAAGATATTAAATTATATAAACACAAGATTTAAAAAATTAATTGTTAAATTAATAACTAACAATTACCGATTATCAAATCACTTATGCTAAATACCTTATACTTTGATTTATAAAACATCTAGTCTTATCGAATATTTTGTTTGGTACTGGTGTCTCTGTATGACGAACTTAATCTAATTTAAACTAACCTAAATTCTATTTATATGTTTATTTTAAAATACGGCCATTTTGTTAGAAGAAATAAATAACTCTATACCTAAATATAACCCCTGACGAACCCCGAACAAAGCCTGAATAAAACCGTAAAGAACCAATTATACGTTCCCGTTTTATGAATTTTAATTGAAAATATAATGCACCGAATGTTATATTTTTACTTCCCGAAGATTCTCAACCATACTGGTAACTGTATTTTCTGCAACTTTGCCTATTTTATCTTCAGTACTTAACAATACTCGATTTATGATGTTAGAGCAATCCTTATTCTCTATTATACTAACATGGTTGCCCTCTAAAAAGTGGACAATCAAATTATCCGTGAATTTGTCCAGTCCATAGTTCTCTTCGCAGACGACGTACGGCGGATTTTCTTTCGGACGCAAAAGTATTATAGGCGAGTTTAATTTCTTGATATTCTTAGCACTGTAGTTTAATACGATCTTGAGCCGGTCGTAGCTGACCATAGCGATGTTGGATATGAATTGATTGGTGTATTTACTCTGTACTGGAGACATTTTGATGGCGCACTCGACTCTTTCCTCGTACGATTCGATTTCGCTGAGTTTTTCCATTAGGAGTTTGGAGATGTCGTTATTAGGTGCGACAATATCAATAGTGTGGCAAAGGAGACTGTTCTGTAGTTGAATATCGTTCTTAAAACTAATAGTCATAGTGAGTATAGCGTAGAGGAAGTCCGGAGCACCGTCCAAACAAAAGACGGTTCCTTTAAAACCTGGAAATTGATTTTAATGTTATTAAAACAAATAAAGGTTGTTAAACAAAGAGGGAACAGATAAATAAATAGTGATTTTTTTTTAATTTATTTATTACTGCAGTCTGCACCTTTTCTCTGTGTTCGTATATCCTATTAGTGTTGTCAAAAATCATTCACAATTTGAGCAAATTTTTATTATTTTACGTAACCATTAGCTATTATAGACATTTGTTACATAAAATACATTTTTTTTTCATTAAGATTATTATTATTTTTTTTTGTCATAGGAGGCAAACGAGTAGGTGGGTCGTCACAAGTGATCACCACCGTCCCTATGACACTAGCAACACCAGAGATGTCGCAAGTGCGTTGCTAGTATGCGTTTGCGGGAATGCGGGTGTAAGGGAAGGGAGAGGGGAGGTGGGCTTCCGGCGTTCTCACTGACCGAACGAAAGGCAACAAGCACTGTTACTTCACGTCGGTGTTTCTGTGAGTCGGGTGGTAGAACCGCCGGCGAGCCGACTCATTCATGCTGAAACCAGTAATAGATTCAGCGTGGCTCTACCACTTACTATTATTTCCTTTATGGCGGATTTATTCTTATGTTTTATAGATATTTTTAAATTGTAATCCATAATGACCCGCGCCGGAGCGTCCACGACCCGATGGTCGAACCTACTAATTGCGTCGTTAGTCACGTCGGTATAATAGGCACAGGTGTGAGTGTGATGTGAATAGTCACTATTGAGACTATATGGGTCGTGGTCTGGTAGTTAGACCAGAGGAAACCATTACGATGTCCGCAGATTCAAACGTTGGCATGTACCAATGAATTCTTCGGAATACGTGTACATTTACTAATTTAAATTGGTAACAATATCGGCTGACCGTTATGGAAGACACCGTGAGGAAACCCGAACCTGAGAAATGTTCTTGTACTACCACTCTGTGTAGGAAATAGTATAGAACTGTGGATTTCTCAGACGTTGAAATCGGCAATACGTCGTGAGCTGACGCGGGTGATTATGTTCATACCATCCCTCGAGAAGGGGCCTATGGCCCTGCAGTTGGTCTCTTACGGGCTGTTGATAATGATTAGCATTCTTTTTTTAGGGCTATTTTTTTTTCAATCCCGACACAAAGTTTTGTCGGAATTATATAAAGAAAAATTGCCTGAAAATTTGGTTATTAATGTTTAGGGACGCACTCAGAACGTGAGAAGATTTCCTATTTAAAATACACGCAAAGTTCGAATTTTTTTCTATAAGTCGGAGGCACTTTACCCTATCATATCGTTCTAACTCAGTTATCACTAAGGAATGGGCGCTCTACAACAGTGCCTATTGGAACTTAATTGCAACTCACACCGGTGAGGCAGTACAGGTCACTAAAGTAAATTTTTGTACAAATTTCTTGTTTTTTAGTCTTTAGGCTGTCTTCAGGAAAAATGTTAATCAGAGTAGGAAATTTAATTTTCTACAAATAGAGTATTTTAAGCCAAATCTCTAAGATCGATATTTCTCAAGATATTGACTGAGCTTTTACTTTCTTGTAGAATACAATTTTAATGGATGCTTTCCCATTGCCTAAGATATAAGTCAGTAATCTGGACATGACCAGTCAACTCGCGAGATTATTTAAAAGGTTATGTACATTCGACACGAGCCCATGATTCCAAAGTTTTATTATTAGAGAATTATATTATAATTTCGTATCTCCATGTATTATTGCATTAACGTGTGTCATTATTTTTTTTTTTTTTTTTTTCCCTTTCCCCCCCCCCCCCCCCCCCCCCCCTTCCCCCCACCCCCCCGGTTCCCCCCCCGATTTAAAAACAAAAAGGTCACAGAAGTATCTATATTGGCATAATTATGTTGACAAATATTAATTGTAATCTTTCTTCAGCTATGTGTTGTGTCTTGTTATGTATTTAATCATAGGACTAAAATAAAACAAAAATGCATATGATGCCTGCGAAATAATTAGCAATAACCTTAGTAAATTTACCTTCACTTTCCAATTTGGCGGCCAACTCTAGAATAAGAAGTGAACCGAAACTGTATCCAAGTAACCAGAAGGGGGCTCCAGGTGCAAGACGACTTATTACCGACTGAAATTGAATTAATTAATTTATCTATAGCAATATTATAAAGAGAGAGAGATAGAGTGAGAGACAATCCAAATTGAATCACGTCAAGTTATGATAATATCTGTCAGTTGAGTCAGAACAAGCGGTGCCTTTTCGGCATTAGAATCTCTATGACGGTGCTGCGTTATTATTAAACACACGCGTAAAAATGTATGGTTGGGTTGTATTTTATAACAAAATCACAGCAATCATTTTCACCTCAAAATAATGATCTTAAGTAATTAAACAAAAGGTGATCGGTTTAACAGTTCTAACTTCGCATCTCTTTTCATACCAATGAAAGAAGCCATCAGTTTAACAGAGATGTTGGGCTTCATACAGGAGCAGTTTACGTATGTACCTACTGCATCTAGCCAGCCACTAGCTTAATTTATAAAAAAAAACATTGCGTGGTTTATCAAACTACGGTTCAAGAGAAACTTTTTTTGGATCGTAGGTAATACATAATAAATAAAATCATTCAAATGATACACATATTGGCCTTGACTGGTCTTCCGAATGTTATTTACTGTATCACAGCACGCCGGCTGTAATGCGACATGCGATAGATGGACGGCTAAATTTGAGGCGATGGAAAAAGTTTCACCATACAAACACCTGTAAGCTACATTTTTCGCTATGAGTATTTAATATAATTATTTCTCCATACTTCAAGGCTCAAGACTTTGAAGGTTTTACAATAAGAAAGATAATCTACGAATCTATTGTCAAAATTTATAGCGTCCTAAATATGAAACTTAAGATCTTGATTAGATAAGTATGTTTCTCTTAATCTTATTCAATTAAATAGTTTGTCTGCGCATGTTTAATGCTTCTAAAAGCATATTAATATTATAGATATACAAACCTGATGAAGTCTGTCAACCATTTGTTCCATGGTTTCGTTCTTATGCTCCACACCGAGTTGAAGGACGCACACTTTAATCTTAAGCCTTTTGCATAAAGGTTCTAAGACAGAAGCGCAACCTTCCAAACCTGGCAGCATGAACATAACTTTCTCCATAACATGAATTGCTTCTTCACCCTGGAAAAATATGTTTATTTGTACAAAATACCGAAAATAAAAGTCAGAAAAGAAGAAATTGAAGGGAGAGAAGACTTCTCAATTAGTTGCTAATGTAAATTGAAATTACACGGATTGCATAACGTCGCTCGTAATTATTTCGATGAAATTTAAAATCATTAGCAAAATGCCCAAGAAGAATTTACTTAC
>AP028439.1:3729478-3777500 GCA_036509395.1 Antheraea yamamai | reverse complement strand
TGCCGGGCCCGCTAGTTAATATAGAAATATACATATATATTGATTAATTGATTTGCATTTTGTTGCAGTTAGACGTAGTGGTGTTCACTTAATTCCAGGCGGAAGTGCAAAGTAGCGTCCACTATAATATTAAGAAAAATAATATGTTATTAGCAATTCTATGAAAATCCATAGAATGACCTCCGTATTATTGGAGATATAAGAAATTTGTTTAGATGCAGCAGCAATAATTTAAGTAAGGCTTAATATCATATATTTTTCATAATCTGAACTTGAATGAATCGAATTTCGTTTTTCAACATAAATTGTTTTAAACAAGTCGGTGGCCGTAACTTTATCTAATTGAAAAATTATTTGGAGTTCCATAGGAACTACATATATTAACTTTTATTTTTTTAATTCCGAGTCTATCATAAATCACATAAGTATAGAGATATGTAGTTTAGATTTTTCTCGTACCAAGTTATTATTTTGAAAAGTACATCGAGATTGATTTAGTCTTTCCAAGAGATGAGCTCTCAGTAGGAATATCACGTTTTTATATAAGTTCATTACATATGAGATTGGTGTTATATCGAACTGGCCAATTTGATCTCAAATATCTAGCGTTTGGTTAAGAAGTACATACCCATAATCTGAGCTACCGCATCTACAATGTTACCGCAACCGGAGCCACCGGCCTTCTTTTCAGCAACTACGATGGACGACACGATAGCTGCGTCTTGTTTCATGAATTTATCTAACGCTAATAGACAAGAGGAAATCCTCTGCTGCAGTGTACCACCGATTTCAAGGAGTACATCTTCATCCTGCATATCTGCTACCAGACCCACCTAAAATATAAATACATACATGTAAACATATTTATAGAATTTTCAAGAGATAACTAATTTGCAACTATAGTCAAATTAATATTTATAAAACTGCATAGACACTATAACAATTTATGTGAGTGAATTATCCATTAAATGTATTCTACGTTCGCTCAAGATTGAAACATAGAATCTATACGTATAACAAGACTGTAAATCTAACGTGTTCATACTATTTAAATTTTTGTGAAAAAAAATTGTTACAGGTCCCAAGGAATAAATAAGTAATAAAATACATTTCAATAATTTTTAGAAATGTCTGTCTCTCTGTTTGATTGAATATGTTCTTGGCATCATTGCTACATTACTGCGTTCACGATAAAAACTTTTCAATAAGCTCACACAGCATATCTTGGAGTAAAGTTTAGTCTTTGTTTCATTAAAATCGATTCACTAAATCAAAAGTTATTGCAATTTTAATGACGACCCGATCTAAGTAAGAGAGAGATGTAGATAATGAACTGAATACATTCAAATGACTTTATCAATGTTTTTTTTTTCATTAGATTCCACGCGGACGGCGTTGCGGGCATTGCTAGTCATATTTAAAAATGCTAATTATAAGTTCAAAAATGGCAAATCTATAAGAAGGCCTGTAAGTAACGGTCTGATATTTTAATATTTTTCTCATTAGGCACATGTTGAAATTTATATCTAAATAATCGACATTAAATACTGCTACCTACATCTGTTGTCACTAATGTGAAACTAACCTATATTCGTTTTTGTATATTTTATCTGTAGCATGTTTTTTCTTTCTCTGAATAAAGTATTAGACCTGTTCTCACTTGAATCTCAACGTGCTTGTTTTATTAGAGGTTATGTGCCCAGAATTACGTGTTTTTCTCGTTAAGAACTTGCAAGTTAATGCTGTATAAGTTTGTGTGGACTGAGAATACACTGTGCCGGTGAAAATGAGTTCGAATTACGTTGTGAGCGTGCCAAAATTAAAAGGTCGCGAGAACTACCAAGAGTGGGCTTTCGCCGCGGAGAATTTTCTAATACTGGAAGGTACTTCGGACTGTATCAAAGTCACGAATCCAGATGAAGCCGCAGCTGATGCGAAAACCAAGGCAAAATTGATTCTAACGATTGACTCGTCGCTATATGTACATATCAAGGATGTCGAAAATACTAAGAAACTATGGGAAAAATTAAAGCATTTATTCGATGATTCAGGATTCGCTAGAAGGATCAGCTTGTTGAGAACTTTGATATCAATTCGTCTTGAAAATTGTACATCTATGACGTCCTACGTTACTCAGATCATAGAAACGAGCCAAAAATTGAGTGGATCGGGCTTTCATATTAATGATGAGTGGGTAGGATCATTGCTTTTAGCTGGATTATCTGAAAAATATTCGCCAATGATAATGGCGATTGAACATTCGGGCATTAGTATAACAGCCGACGCCATTAAAACAAAATTGATGGATTTGGAGGAAGACAGTGGCGACGTTAGCGGAGCATTTGCGAGTTATCGAAAAAAGTATGGCGCCAATACCGGAAGAACTCAGATGTCAACGTCAATGTCAAAACAGAAAGTAATCAAATGTTACAAATGCAAACAAATGGGACACTATCGTAATCAATGTCCTAGGGATGTAAAAAATTCATCAAATAACAAATTCAGTGAACGTAAACAAACAAATGCGTTCAGTGCCGTGTTCCTAAATGGTTGTTTCTCGAAGAATGATTGGTATATTGATTCAGGAGCTAGTGGCCATTTGACAGCGAATGAACATTGGATTACAAATGTGTCGAACAATCATACAGTCCAAGAAATTATTGTTGCGAATAAAGAAAAAGTGTCTGTCAAGTGCTCTGGTGATGTGAGATTAACAACATTGACAGATAACTGTGAGTATGATGTGGTTGTTGAAGGAGTATTATGTGTACCTAGTTTGACCACGAATCTCATCTCCGTAAGTCAATTGATCGCAAAAGGCAACAAGGTCCTGTTTGAGGATGATGGCTGTCAAATATTTAATAAGTGTAATGAGCTAGTTGCAACAGCTTGCTTATTAAATGGAGTTTATAAGTTGAGAACGCCTGAAAGGCTGGCTGCAGTGGTGACCTCGAGTGAAATTTGGCATCGCCGGCTTGGTCATGTCAACAGTAACTATTTAAGTAAAATGCAGAAAGCTGTGGAAGGTCTTACACTTGATAGAAAGGCAGAAATATCGAAGTCGTCGTGTATAGTGTGTTGCGAAGGGAAACAAAATCGTTTACCCTTTCCACATAATGGAAATAGAAGTGATGATCTCCTGCAGATAATACATACGGATGTATGTGGGCCATTCAAGAATGTGTCGCTTGGTGGTTCCAGATATTTTATTTTATTCATTGATGACTATAGTCGCTACATCTATATTTATTTTTTAAAAAACAAAAATGAAGCTTTTGAATGTTTTCAAAGATACAAAGCTGAGGTGGAGAATAAATTAAACAGAAAAATTAAGATTCTTAGAAGCGACAATGGGAAAGAATTTGTGAATAAAGAGTTTGATAATTATTTAAGTAAAGCAGGAATAGTTCATCAGAAAAGTAATCCATACACACCAGAACAGAACGGCTTGGCAGAGAGATTTAATCGTACTGTGGTGGAAAAGGCAAGGTGTCTGCTCTTTGATGCTAAAATGGACGAAAGCTTTTGGGCTGAAGCAGCCAATACTGCTGTATACTTACAAAATAGGATAGTGGCGGCAAATTTGAATGGAACACCTTTTGAGATGTGGAATGGAGTAAAGCCAGATATTAGCCACTTAAGGGTATTTGGAAGTGTAGTGATGATGCACATTCCAAAAGAGAAGCGCCTCAAATGGAATAAAAAGGCTGTAAAAGGAATTCTAGTTGGTTTCCCAGAGGATGTAAAAGGTTATCGAGTCTACAATCCAAGCACTAAGGATATCACAACAAGCCGTGATGTGATCATTATAGAAAATGCCAAACAAACAGAAAGTGTAGTCCAGATTGAGGAAACTGAACAATCACAATCCATTCAGGATTCAGTGGGAGACACATCATATGAATCAGGAAGTGAAATTTTTCATGATGATGATGATGAGACTTATGTACCAGATGATTCTTCTGATGACAGTGTGGAAAGTGTTGTGAGTATTAAAAGAAGTGGTTCCTCTAGGCAAAGAAAGAAGCCGGACAGGTATGGTCATTCTGTTTAGAAAGTAGTGTTATTCAAAATGTTTGTGAACTTTCACTTGATGAAGCTCTAAAAGGACCAGATAGGGAACAGTGGTTAGAGGCAATAAGGGACGAATTACAGTGTTTTGATGATAATGATGCTTGGGAACTTACTGATGCACCTAAAGACAGTACTATAGTTAAATGTAGATGGGTTTTGTGTAAGAAATATAATAGTGAAAGTAAGGTTAGGTTCCGTGCCAGACTTGTAGCTAAAGGTTTTTCCCAGAAACAAGGAGTAGATTATACGGAAACCTTCTCGCCTGTTGTTAGACATACAACATTACGACTTTTATTTTCATTATCAGTCCAATTAGATCTTGATGTTACACATTTAGACGTAAAAACTGCTTTTTTAAATGGTAACTTAGAGGAGACTATATACATGCAAAAACCTGATTGTTTTAATTCCCCAGATAACTCTAAGAAAGTGTTAAAACTTAATAAAGCCATCTATGGCTTAAAACAGGCGTCCAGGTCCTGGAACAAAGAGGTAGATAGTTGTTTAATTGAAAATGGTTATAAGAAATCTAAATTAGAACATTGTATGTATACAAAGAAAATTGAAAATATGGTAACTATAGTGGCCCTTTATGTTGATGATTTTTTTATTTTTTCCAATAATAAAAGGGAAACTAATAGCCTGAGGGAAATATTGTCAAATAAATTTAAAATTAAGGATTTAGGGCAAGTAAAACAGTGTCTCGGGATGAATGTTAAATTTGATAAAAAGGAAGGGTCTGTTACTTTAAATCAAGAAAGTTATATTGAGAGTTTATTAGAAAAATTTCAAATGGCAGACTGTAAGACTGTTGAAACTCCAATGGAGACTAAGTTAAATGTAAACACTGGTCAAAATGTAACCAAACAAGTGCCCTATCAGCAGCTTATAGGTAGCCTAATGTACCTGTCGGTTTTAACCAGACCAGATATAACTTACTCTGTAAGCTATTTAAGCCAGTTTAATATTAATCATACTGATGAGCATTGGCATTATGCCAAGAGGATTTTAAAATATTTAAAAAGGACTAAATCATTTGGTATTAAATATTGTAAGAATGGAAATAAAGAAATTAAAGGTTTTGCTGATGCTGATTGGGCAAACAATACATATGATAGACGGTCATATACTGGTTATTGTTTTTTGTTATCCAATGGAGTAATATCCTGGGAGTGTAAGAAACAAAAAACAATAGCTCTTTCAAGCTGTGAAGCTGAATACATGAGTATTTCAGAGGCATGTAAAGAAGCCATATATTTAAGAACTTTGCAGTTTGAAATCACAAATAAAATGTATACTTTAAGTTTGTTTAATGACAATCAGAGTGCACAGAAGTTGTCGATGAATCCAGTATTTCACAAAAAATCTAAGCACATAGATGTGAAATATCATTTTGCCAGAGAGTGTGTTTCAAATAATATAGTAAAATTATACTATTTATCGACTGCTGACATGCCCGCTGACTTGTTTACTAAAAGTTTGTGTGCTAAGAAACATTATGCCTTTATGGAGTTGTTAGGATTGGTGATTGTGTAAAATGTTACCTAATAATTTTTTTTTTATAAATGTTTATGGTTATGATTATTAGATATAGTGGGAGTGTTGAAATTTATATCTAAATAATCGACATTAAATACTGCTACCTACATCTGTTGTCACTAATGTGAAACTAACCTATATTCGTTTTTGTATATTTTATCTGTAGCATGTTTTTTCTTTCTCTGAATAAAGTATTAGACCTGTTCTCACTTGAATCTCAACGTGCTTGTTTTATTAGAGCACAAGGTGGATTCGGTAAAGGTTCATATTAATACTTACGTCACCCACAGCTCCCCATTGTACAGCTAGAGCTGGTAGACCTTGTTTCTTCCTATTTTCGCAAATCCTCTCCATCACTGAGTTAGACATACCATAGTTGGTCTGACCCGCATTACCACGACCGCAGGACACTGACGAAAATACTACGAAGTCTCTGGATAAAGTAATTCATTTATTGTATTTAGAATTATCAATCACGGTGGTAAAGTTATTTGTTTAAACACATGTAAATATATCTTGTTTTAAAACATTACATAAATGGTTAGCTATGAAATTATTCATCTTAGAGAAACAATATAGGATAGTTTCGTCTGAAAAATGTAACTTGGTATTTACAATTTCACAATCTTAATGGATCAAAATAAAGTATGTGAATAAAGAAGAATTCTATGTGGATGAAAATGGAACTTTGAAACGATTAGATTTGTGTTAATTTTTTTGTGAAAGGCTGATATATAGTAATACATCAAGAATTAATTTAGATGTAAATAATATTAACGAGCTTATTAAAAAAGTTACGAGTCTGAGCGATCTGTATAATGCTACTACTATTTAGAGGCACGTCACGAACAAAACCTATGTTAGTTTTAACAAAACATTAATCATTAATGAAACACAAAGCGTTAATTTAAATATATATAATGATAATGAAATTATTAGGAAAATTATTAATCCTTATAATGCCTTTGAATATGAAGTACAGAACCAAGTAGATTAAAATGTCTAATTAAAGAAACAGAGAATGCTAGATTTCTTAAACTTTCAAAGAGTGTGCCATGGGCGAGCTTAATTAAGATCATGACTTTTTACAGTGAAGGCAATTTAGAAACTTGTATGGTTAGTATTAAAAAAGAAATGCTAATGGAGAATATTCTCAATTACTTATTTTATTACCAAATGTCAAAGAATAAAATATTTAAACAGATGCTCACTTCAATCCGGGGCATAGCTTCCTTGTTAATTTGTCCAAGTGCATCGTAGCAATAGCTTTAGGTCCGAATGATGTTTTGAAACTGTCCGGGTTTTGATTTTGGAATATGGAATCTTTTAGAACGACGGCAAGATTGAAAATCGCGTCGACTTGGCCCATAGCGTTGGCCATTTTAAGCATTTCCTCGCATCCCGATTCGGTGGTGACATCGTGTGTTGAAATCTGGATATCTGCCCCATAACCAGCCCATGCACTACAAAAGTACGTTACAGTCAATGATATTATAATTAAAAAGCTGTAGATACGTCATAAGCGCTTCGACAGCGCCTTGTTAAAACTTGGTTAACTAGCTTATTTTTGACGGCTGCCCCGTCAATCCGCCCGTATCTAAGCAACATATAACTATTTCTTTTTCACCACCGATATCGAGAAGATGCCAGCTTACTCCCACATTTTTTTTCTAAGACAGTGTGGTATTACAATATTACTTTACGTATGTGCGCGTTATCGTGCCATTTTTTTTTGTCAAAATTGCATGTAGGTACACCTACATCTACAGCTTTTTGGTTATAATATAATTGGTCACAGTTGTTTGACCACTATCGGAGGTATTACATTTAGAATAATCACTTTGTATTTTTGTTTCAGTGAGACTGAAAATATTAAGATAATAATGGGAATATATTATTGCAAATTCTTACCGCAGTCTCGAAGACTGGTATCCATTTGTGACACCTCTGCGAGAGGTCAATACTATTTTCCTGGCACCTCTAAGGATCAACCAATCAGCTAGCTCAAGTCCGAAACCTCCCAGACCTCCCACTATAATGTAAACGTGGTCTTCATGACCCATGTACCTGATACAATAATACTTTATCAACTTCTGTTTATATTATGTAATTGTTACATATAAGTGTTATTAGGACCTAGCTATAATATTTTGTTCTTTCCTGCTTTAGCACTCATGTACCCTGCTAGATCAATGACAGGTTTATAGTTGTTATGTTATATTAAGTATTGTTATTCAATCGATCAAAATCAATCATAAAGACCCTGAGAAAGCACTCATGAACGTCACACTTTTCATCGGTTAGGAAGACAACCCACTCGGCCACAAAACTGGCAAGATACTCGATCTGGTTTATCTTTTCATTATACATTTTTTTTTTTGGTATACATATTACATTTTGGTGGATGCACAGAGAGTGCATCATTACCAGACGTCACCATCGTGACTTATAATAACCTTCATGCTAAAATAATTTCCAAAAAGATTTAATAGTTGAAGTCATCAGCAAACAAAAATCATTACAATGAATTTTCAAAATTTTTCAGCTAACTACAAAATATTCACTGTAATAGAATTTAGGTTACAAGGTACAAGCCACTGGCTTCGAAAATGGAGTTTTTTGGGAGGTATTTATTATGTAATATATTTTTCTGTTATAATCTTAATGCAAATCTATGTTTAATACTAGCTAATACCCGTAACTTCATCTTTGTCATCTGTTATTTTAATAACATATTTTATGTATAAAAGAAAAAACATCACACAGCTTGCTCAATTTTTCTACAGCAAGAAAACACAATTGATTATAATTTAGACCACTTTCTGAAGTCATACTTGTTTTGGCGCATTTGGGAAAAATTATGAAAGTGGTTTTACTCCTAAATGTGACACCATGAACTTGCTTGGTAATTGTCTGTGGAGTTTTGGTGAGAATTGGTAACTATATTCAAATTTATTTTTTAAGCTAAATAAGTATAACCTCCTATGTGCATACACAATTACACACATATGTTTTTTATAATCGTTTTTATAATTTACGGCCAAAGAAGCGGTTGAGCAACATGTAGCCAACAGTAAATTCAAATAAACAGAAGCCATATGTAAAATTGATTGATTTACTTTCTATAACATGAATATTTAACTAAGTGGACTTTCTACTGGAACTGGAATATCTAAGTAATTATTTATTGAGTCCTTAATAAATTTAGGTCAGGTAGATGGTAGAGCCACGCTGAAGCTATTACTGGTTTCAGCATGAATGGGCCGGCTCGCCCGGGGTAGTACCATTCTCTCACAGAAAACCGACGTGAAGTAACAGTGCTTGCATTGTTGCGTTTCGTTCGGTCAAAGAGAGCGCCGGGTACCCACCTCTCCTCCCCTTGTATGTTTGTATGCAATCTATTACTTACCGAGGAACTGCGTCAACAGCTACAGAGGCAGGTAAAACACGCTGGCCTGCTGGTTCTTCATCCTTAATTTTAATAATTACCTAAAAATAGATTAAATAAATTCCATTTATTGCTATAGCTATATGCCTGTTGGGATGGTTTATTCATAACTACATTACTTTTTTTAATACTTTATACGATTTGTTATAAAGACTCATGGTGGTCGAGCGGTTTAACCTTATAGAATATAAATCTCATGTTCGCAGGTGAGATTCCTGGCATGTATCAACTAACTTCGGAATTCACGTACACTAACTAATTGAAATTGGCAAAACCAGGAAGGAAAACATCGTGAGGAAACCTGAACCTGGTAAATGTTCTTGTGGTACCAATGTATGTGGGAAAACATAGAACTTTGGATAACTCGGAGTTTGAAACCGCCGATACGTCGTGGGTTGGCGCGGGGATTATGCTTATACCCTACTTTGACAAGAGACCTATGGCACTACAGTGAGTATCTTACAGTCTGATAGTACGTGTTAGCATTTGATCAGAATCTCATCTGATTATAAATGACAATGTGGTCCAAGAAGGTAACCACGCTGAATCTCGAGGGGCAAACACACTAAGCCTAGAGGGACTGTCTGTCAAGTGCAACTGTCGGAACCCATAGTGGCTTGGCGAAAGATTTTCTACTTGAGGGTGGTAGCTAGCCAGTGTGCTTAGAAAAAACCTTACCAACATGCATCTAATGAAACCATGTGAAAGATTTCGTGTATCTATGTTAGACCCACCAGTCTTTGCTGTAATCTGTCACTCTTAAGACATTTATTAATTCAAAGCTAATGTTTTCCGATGTATTTATTTATCCAATAGTGTTTAAACCCACTTGGCCATAATTGAAAATCAGCACTGAGACACTTGCAAAAGTCGGCATTGGCAATGCATTGCATCGGCAGACAGCACGTGCTGAATTGCGCGCCAGCAATACCATGGCATAATTTTATTATCTTCTAACGTTCGCTACTGTATTGTCCGTATATTTGCTACAATAGATATATTTTATTTCTTTCTTATTTTTGATAATATTTTTCCTAAAACCTGAATAAAACAGGAGTTACAATAATTTATCATTTTTTTTATTCATTGACTTAGTTTATAGGAAGACCAACAGCACTACTTACAAGAATAGCTATGGAAAATAAGCAACAGAAAACCATTTACAGGTCTCCACGAATAGGCATCTGAATACATAATTACTATGTGGATTACAGTCTTCTAAGCACACTCAATCAACGCTTATTTATATTTAGAGAAAAGTCAAGGCTGAGTACCCGTCTTACTGACTCTGGCTTAATACAAAATATATCAAAATTGAATTTATTTCTTTGTTTGTTTAAACTATCATCCGCCCGCCACAGAAATGAATTTTAACGATAATTGGTGGACAACAGTGGAAGATGGATCGGCGTATAGTGCCTCACAACTTTTGTAGGAATATTAAAACTGATATTTTTGAGAAGGTTCGGACAGGTTGCACCAGTTATGATGCTCGTCATGATTTTAAGTGAGCATTTTAAGTGATGTCAACTATTTCACGACGTATAGCTAAGGGCAGAATGTGAAATTTACCGCGTAATTTAAAATAATCATCTGAGGAGTATCCAAGTTTTAGGCGATAACAAACGTATTTGAGAAATTTTATCTGTATATTTTCGATATGAGATATATATGTATATATGTCTTAGCGAGGGTTCCAGACCTGGCAAGCGTATTTAAGTGTGCTACGGACAAATGTGCAGAATAAAATTTTGAGGGTCTTAGCCTCTTTAAAACTATTCGACATCCTAATTACAAATCCTAGGGCCCGGGATGTCTTTTTTATGATGTTGTTGATATGCTCATTGAAAAGTAATTTTGAATCATGAGTCACGCCAAGATTTTCTACACTAGAGGTCCTCGGGATCTTATGTTCTTTCAGTCTATATTCTGACATGATAATGTTTGAACTACTAATAGTACATACGTTTGAACACAATCCCATTTGATATTATAACGATGATATGGTTTACGGCGGTAACACACTAAATTTAGAGAAGAACTGGCTCTCAAGTGCTGCTGGCGAAAAACGGGTATGGGTGCTTAGGAGCGGGTGTTTAACTTGAGGTTGGTAGCTATCCAGGCGGATGTTTGATAAAGTCCTACCAACATGCCCGGATTTTCTAAGTCCGTTCCATCGGCGTGGAGTCCTTGAGTACGTTGCTAGCGCGATACAGTGACAATGAGTTTAGAAGAATTCTATCACTAGCTACCATCATAACGCAGATCATCCCCACATACGTCTACACAAAAGTAGGTACATATATGGTGGAAGGATTTTATTTTTTTCCCATATCGAACGAAGTCAGTTTAGTTTAAGTTGTCTGATACGAAATACATATATGAGTTACTGAGGTACACATGCTTGGTACACATGTGTATCTCACTAATTCCTATATGTATGATTAGTTAATTTAATTTAGCTTAGCTTAGTTAGATTCGCGATGTTCCGTAACTAGGTAACAGCCCAAGCCGAGATGTGTCGTGTACCGTTGAGCTAGTTGTCAAAATAAAATCGGCTGAGTGTCTTAAGCGCTCGCCTTGGTAGTCCGGTGAAGCTGTAAAGGCCTGTTAATTTCGTCAGTTTTGTCAGTTTGAAAAATGCCCGGATTTTATCACGATATTCCCAAATTTGTTTGCAATTTCCAATTTATAACCATTATAGTACCTAACTGTCGTACTTATCAACAGTATTTTGTGTCTTAAGACTTAAATAACTTACTTTTCCAATATGCTTTCCGGCTGCCATGTATCTGAAAGCGGCTTCCACTTCATGCTTCTCAAATGTGCAGTACGTTAAAGGTCGTACGGCTCCACATTCGACACCGCATAACAGGAGATCTTGTAGCCTCTGCCCAAAAAATATACAATATAAGCATCAAAGTGCATTAAATTGGACGAAACAAATGATCGAATTCTCAAGTTGCAATTGAAACCATTAGCTTACAGTAACTTATCAATTTAAACCTAATACTATATAACTCCATAATTTCCTCTTCACGAATTAGCTGAACGCCTAGTGGTCGAATATCGATCACAATTCCTTAATTTTCAAATTGCAATAATAAAGAAAAACGAATTAAAAAGAAACATATCAATAACATTGAAGCTAGTCAATAGCTATTAGACTTAAAAAGATTACAAAATTTATAAAAAAATAGTGGAGACAATTGTAAGGAGAAAGAAATAAATATCTTTATTGCTGGATAACATCAAAGCAACAAGATGAACATGATAACATCATTCCATGTCAAATCGACAAATTTTTTACCTGACCCCCTTTGATTTCGCTGAAAATTTTCTATCTTTTTCTACCCCCCGAAAGTTATTTTTCAGAATTTTTTCAAATTTTTTTTCCCGACTCAAAAAAAGTTATGAATTTTTGAAAAAAACCGCTCTTTTATTTTTAAATTGCCAGAACTTTTTCAAAAATTGACCGTTTGGGAACTTTTTTTTTCAAAATTTTTGTTTTTAAATGTAGTTTTCGAAAAAAAATATGAAAAAAATTTCAGAGTCCCAGATATATGAAATATTTTAGTTTTTTTGAAAAAACCGTAATTTTCTCAAAGTCCGACCGTTTTTTTTTTTTTGCTCTAAAAATACTTCAACTAATTCTGCAATGATCCCCGTTAATCAAAAGATGTGACGACAGTCGCTTCTAATTTTTTTTCTTGATTATAAAAAAACTTTTGTTGAATTTTTGCTGATTTTATATAACTTTGTTATGAAATTTTTTTTATTTCCTCGTGAAACCTCAAAAGTTGAAAAATAAAATTTTATTGGAGAATTTCAAGTGATTATCGTCCAAGAAATTGTTATTTTTTTCAAAAAAGTAAAAAAAAAGGACTTTTCATACTCATAAATAAATTCACCGTCTCCTAATTCTCCCAGGAAACTGTCAATGTGTAACGTGATGTTTTGAACGTGAAAGAATTATTAGCTATACAATATTTGTTAATCGATCATAAGAAAAAATGAAATATATTTTAAATTAGCCATAATTATTTATGAAAATAATTTTAAATATATGATAAAACCATATATAATTTGCATATAATTAAATATATTATTGTGACCACAGATTTATACACCCATAGGCCTATATAGGGTATACGTACTAAATGCCTTTGCCGATGGCGGGAGATTTAATTTTTTTTTAAAAAACGCGCGGGACCATTCTGTCCCATTCGAAAGCCGAAAGATTAACAAAATATAAATTAACAGCACTTTATAATAAATAATAGGTACTTTATTTAGCAATAGTAAGTCTACGTGACATGATGAACACAACGACAATGTAATTATTCTGAAAACATAACCTCCATATTATTTAAATGAAATGTAGATGATATCTTTTTTACCGACAATCGATAGCTCTTAAATTATCACATTGTATCAACTGGAGGTAACTTTTAAACCCATTGTATTTTTGAAGTTGTCATATTTCAGTACCAAAAAAAAACGTCCATAAGAGTAAAAAAATAACGGTCAATAAGAGAAAAAAATTTTTTTTTTTTTTTAAATAACAATTTTTTGGACGATAATCACTTGAAATTCTCCAATAAAATTTTATTTTTCAACTTTTGAGGTTTCACGAGGAAATAAAAAAAATTTCATAACAAAGTTATATAAAATCAGCAAAAATTCAACAAAAGCTTTTTTATAATCAAGAAAAAAAATTAGAAGCGACTGTCGTCACATCTTTTGATTAACGGGGATCATTGCAGAATTAGTTGAAGTATTTTTAGAGCAAAAAAAAAAAAAAACGGTCGGACTTTGAGAAAATTACGGTTTTTTCAAAAAAACTTAAATATTTCATATATCTGGGACTCTGAAAATTTTTTCATATTTTTTTTCGAAAACTACATTTAAAAACAAAAATTTTGAAAAAAAAAAGTTCCCAAACGGTCAATTTTTGAAAAAGTTCTGGCAATTTAAAAATAAAAGAGCGGTTTTTTTCAAAAATTCATAACTTTTTTTGAGTCGGGAAAAAAAATTTGAAAAAATTCTGAAAAATAACTTTCGGGGGGTAGAAAAAGATAGAAAATTTTCAGCGAAATCAAAGGGGGTCAGGTAAAAAATTTGTCGATTTGACATGGAATGACCCATATACATAGCTTATTATTATATCCAACAAAGGCACCTCCATTCAGCTAAGTGCTGCAGCACAACTGGGTGTTACTGCAGCGCTGATTTTCAATGGGGGCCCAAAGTACGGACGTGTAGTCGGTGTTTTGACAATAAATATAACAGAACTTATAACATGTAAACAGCTAACAACAACAAAAAGTTATCATCGAAAAAAGATACAGATATTACAAATGTGCCTGTCCAAAAGTTATTCACTACCTTGGTTGCACAATGGCCACCATAAGCCTGAGAATAAAAAAATAATAATAATAAATACTAATACAAACATAATAAATAACAATACAAACAAATACGAACATAGATAAGTTTAAATTGTACGTCTAATAAATTGGAACCACTCATAAAATTAAAATTAACGCTATTATTATTATTGGTTTTGAAATTGTAACAAACACTGCTGCAATATATGTTTAAAACTTTTCTTATTTTTCCTATATCTACATGGAGGTGGGATATTATTCCAGCAACGAGTAGCTGCATATTTAAAAGAACCCCTGAACGTTGGCCTGAACCCTTTTATCTTTATATTTGAGTAGATACTTATAAATAAAGGCTGCGATACGTCGGTGATATTGATTTTTTTAAATTGATAATACTGAATCTTGTCAATAGCCACAGAATAAAAAAAAAGTTAAGAAACAGAGAAGACAGATGTACGTCACCATTTTTTCTCTTCCTACTTCTATACCTCGTGAAATGTTAGTCAGTCGCAATATTTACACAGGTTATTCAGTACTCGCTTCTCGTTCTTAACCCATTAAAAAAGAAGTGCTTAATATTTAACCTAATTATCTAGAGAAAAACAAAACTGATATACACTCCTAACGCATAGTTTACGTTATGCGCCAGTGTGCGTGTTACCACGCCCCTCCCGCAACCGGCACCGAGCGCCGTTAATTGTTCGTTGAAAGGGATAGTTTACGCATTACGTAATGTTAAGGTTATTCATCCCGGATGTGCCCTCGCGATTCGGCTTCACTTCCATTCATTGAGAGTTTAAAAGTCTCTGAACCAAATTTAACTAAGGTTCTCTTTGTTGTTTATTAGTATTTGTTTTTATATTATTATTTTATATGTTAAATGTGACCATGAAGTTTCATGTCTTTGAATGTTGCGACCGACTAACCAATCGCCTGGTATAAACAATCTATGTAATTTGCATTCAGATCATACCTTTCTGAAGTCGAAACTTTGATCGAATATATAGTCCAACATGATGCCATGGAAGGAGGTCTCCTTCAGGAAGAAGTACATCCCGATGGGAGTGTTGTTGCTGATATCAAACTTTCCAATCTCCAAGAACCGTCCACGGTACGCTAAACATCTTACAGATGCCTGTTCAAGGAATATTCAAATGTAAAAACATATATATAAATCAGTTTATTTGTGAACATACACGGAATAAGAAAAGAGATGCTCTAGGTAATAAAATAAATATAAACAATTAAATAGCAAAAGCTTGCTTTCAACTAAGACACCACTAAAACATATATATCTACACATATAATAAAAGTGTAACGGGAGGAAATCTGTACATTGAATATTTTAAAGAAAAAATTCTCTGCTGGGGCTTACAATCAATGACAGAACATATTTCCGTAGTTGTGTTAAATTTTTGTCTGTCTATCAGTGGTTTGTACGGGATTCACGCAAAAACTATTTTGACGAAATTTGGTATGGTAATAGCTTATCTGGGGGCACGGTAGTGCCCCCGCCATGAGCGGTTCGGACGATTTACCGTGGACGCCGTCCGCCCGGTCCTGCGGGTGTGGATTGGGAGGAAGTGGGGCTCCCTGACGTTCCGACTGGTGCAGGTACTCACCGGACACGGTTGTTTCGGGTGGTACCTGCACCGGATCGCACGCAGGGAGCCGACCGCCGCCTGCCACGAGTGCGGCGCTGTCGAAGATACCGCGCAGCACACTCTGTCTGAGTGTGCTGCGTGGGGGGAGCAGCGCCGCATTCTGGCGGCGGCGGTGGGAACGGACTTATCGCTGCCGAGCGTGGTTTCGGCCATGCTCGGCAGCGAACAGGCTTGGCGAGCGATGGCCTCCTTCTGCGAGGAGGTTATCTCGCAGAAGGAGGAGGCGGAGAGGGCTCGCGAGGCAGATCCTCAAAGTGGCCGTCTCCGCCAAAGGAGGACAGGCGGGAGGAGGCGGCGCTTCGCCCAACTCCTCCCGCCACCGTAGCCGGACCTGAGGGGATGGGCCGGGGGGCCCATCTCCTCATTGCACAGGTCCGGCGGACGAGGGGGGGCAGCCGGTGTGTACCCGGTCTGTCCCTCTATAGGTAGGAGCCCGGCGGTCACCTTCCGCCGGGCGGACCGTGGGGGCGGCTCTACAAGGTGATTAGCTGGAACGATCCCTTGCCGCCCCCACACAACGGTCTGTCGGTACACCGTGGGGTTTTAGTCCGTGCGAGTCGGACATAACCCACTCTCTCCCCCGGGAGGGTGGGTATCCATAAGGGATTTCCCCACGTAAAAAAAAAAAAAAAAAAAAAAGTGCCCCCGCCAAGTCGAGCAAAAAAGCGGCATTACTATCCTTTTCTCGAAGCAATTCAGGCCATTTTCGACGCTCTATAACATCGTTGTGGATAAAACTAGGAGCCCGAATTTAGTTTAAACATAAAAGATTGTAAATATTGATACGGTCACTATAAGATGTTAAGTTAGCTAATTGCGTAATAACTTAAGGCAGAAGGTCCCTTAAGTAGGGACTTAATAAAGTAGCCAACTTGATATTTAACTTTTTACTGTAGAAGAACTGATTTGCAAGTTGCGAGGCTTAGGTTTTTTTTAAACGTTTTGTTTTTGATAGCATACATATATAAGACATGTATATCTTACTTATAAGAAAACACAAAAGAGAAGGCTTGTTATAGGGTGGATCAATATGTGAACAATTTCTGATGTCTGTAACTAACACCTCACTGTGCATCCGTCAAGTATGAAAGTAGCTGTTTTTCAAATATATACGATGTACAACTAGATGTTGTAGTGCCACGCTGAGTCTCGGAGAACAAAATCGTTCAGAAAGGATGAAGCCAATTAAATCGCCGATGTCGAGTTTTAAAACACATTACAATCATATGATTTGATTAATCGCTGTGTTTATAATTAAAATTTCACACGGACGTAGTCGCGGGCACAGCTGTTATATATATTATGTGCAGGAGATAATCACCCGCATTTGGAATATCAAAGTCTACGTGTTTGATTAATAACTTTAAGTATTACATAAAGATTGCATTAATAAGTCCCATTGATATACAAAAACCCACGATGCACACTTAACATCTCACAGCCGGCATATAAAAATGAGTGCATAATTTTGGATTATGCAGTCATTTCAAATAGTCTTGCGTCGCTTGCGTCCTCGCAAAAACAACTTTAAATCGTTCAGGTAAGGTTGAATTTGCAAAATCATAAGTTTATCGCATAACTATAACCACGTATGTATATTGGGGAGTTCTTGCAGCACGGTTTTGAGCGCTACTCTTTTTCAAGACTGTGTGTCTTGGGTTTTAATATCTCAACGATAAGTCTCCAAATATCGTTTATTTTTCATAAACTTATCGCATTTAATACTTTTTAATATTACCTGTAATTTATCATCTGACAACGAGTTAAGGACTAAATCTACGCCTTTTCCGTTGGTCTCTCTACGGATCATGTCTTCGAAGGTTGTGTCACGCGAGTTGCCAATGTGACTGTCTGCAATAAACAGAATGTTGTTGGGATTGAATACAAAACTTAATGTACATTTGGCTCTTTTAGCTATGTGTGGTGATTAGAATGTTTGATTTGACCTAATAATTGACCGGAGATGACGGAATGGCGTAAATGACTTAGCGGGCAGTCGGACCGCGTTACTAAATGTGTGACGTCAACGACACATATATCACTACATACTATACAACAAAGTCCTCTGCCATGTCTGTCTGTCTGTCTGTTCGCGATAAACTCAAACACTGCTGAACGGATTTTCATGAGGTTTTTACCAGAAGATACTGTGATTCATGGAGAAGACAGTTATATAATGTGTCTAGGTTTTTTTATTATCACGGCGAGACAACGACCACCGGGCCTGCTATGTTTAATTAAGTATAGTGATCTATACTTAATATAATAAAGGAGGGTTTGTTTGTTTGGTTGAACGCGCTAATCTCAGGAAATACTGGTCCAATCTGAAGAACTCTTTCAGTGTTAAATCGCTTATTTATCGTGGAAGGCTATAGGCTATATATCATCACGGTAAGACCAAAAGGAGCGGGGCACCAAAGAAGAATTTTTCTAAATCTTTTTTTTCCTTTTGAGAGCTTTCGCTGCGTGTTAGCATTAGCCCAAAGTAACTATTCCACGCAGACGAAGTTGCGGGTGAAAGCTAGTCCATACATATAATGAAAAAAATGCGCCTGTCTGTGTGATCCTTTAGTTCGAGACTATGTAGAGGTTTTATCATGATCTTCATTGTCATTTAGAGAATAGGTTCCGGAAGGTTTAACTTATAACTAGCAGATATCAGTGACTTCTTTTGCGTTTGCATCTTTATAAATGATAATATTTAAACATAATGAATGTAATTGAAATAATTCAATAATTAAAAATGTCGTGTATAATTTCTAATTGGATTTCAGATTTGTAATGCTATAATAATCTCGCTCTATGTAATTGTACCTTTATGTAAAAAAATAAGAAAAAAAATCCGCGAAACCGTTTTTTTTGAAGTGAAAAAAGTATTTTTGGCAGGAGATATATTTATGTGGTTGAAGCACATTGTGCCGATGCGCTTCCCACGATCGTCGGGAAGGGCAACTCTCGCCCTCCTCTGAGGGGTGTACGATTCTGACCCCTCGACCGCGACGAGGTCCCTGACAAGGGGCCGACACCTGCCGGAGAGCAGACGCAGTGCCAGTTCGGCAGCTCCTGCTCCTCGGCCTATGGATGATTGAAGGCACCATGGGGTTTTAGTCCCATCCCACCTTTAGCTGCTCGGTTAGGGTGGGAATCCGTAGGGATTTCCCCAGGTAAAAAAAGGGGAGATTGATTTATATTTCGCGTCATGATATGCTAGTATACATGACCGGCCGTATTGTTCTTGCGCGGCTTGCGTCATAAGCGCCATTGGTGCCTGTGTACATGTGATATTGATTTTTGCATTTGCATGCATTTTGATATTTTGCAGCTCAACATACGTTTAATTCATTAATAAACTTTATAAAAATGTATATAATTATTGCTCCGAGTGTCAATAGATATGAAAACCACACCAATGTTAAAAAATTCAATAAACAAATACTGAAATTTAAATATTGTCATTCACTCCATAAATAATTTAAAAATTCAACACACACATTTATTTCCTTGTTTCTACTTTTCACTTCTTTTTTTTTATAAAATAAAAGTAAAAAAAAACATACGAAAACATTACAATTTCGATCAATCAACGTGATTTATTTTTATAATTTAACTTAACAATGAAATGATATGAAGCAAACCAACAACATAAAGTACTCCGAATCGTATGAAATTTGTTAAGAAAGTAATATAACATTACCTTTCAACTGCGGGAAGAGTTTTTTAATAAAAGCCCTCTTCTCAGCCGTACCAACTGTGGTGAATATTTCGCAGCCATAGTACAGCGCTACGTTAATTGCCGCTTGGCCTACACCTCCGGAGCCAGCGTGAATTAAAATCGCGTCGCCGCGTTTTATTTGACCGACCATAACCTGGACAACGAATTTTAAAATATAACCAACGCCATATAAATCTTATAATCTCTTACAAATTTTAGATCAGTCATTGGCCTAACGAAAGCATCACTGGTGTCACAATTGGGCTCAGAGTATTAATTGTGTTCTATTTTGTGTCTAGGAGCGTAGGCGCCCTTGACCTTGTTACCATGCAGTCAAACGCCTTAAGCGCTTGCCAAAAAAGTCCGATGATTTCACTGCATCTGTCACACTATAAATGGTATGGTATAATGGTAATTATAAAGCAATTCTTCAATTGAAGAAACCATTTTATTCCTTATAAATCTATAAATAATAATTATACTGTAATTAAAACGTATTAAAAATCCATATATAGAATAAGAATGTAAATCTAACGTGTCTGTATATTTTCGATTTTCGTGAAAAAAATTGTTGCAGGTGTCTAGGAATAAGTAATAGAATACATTTCAATCATTTTTAGAAATGTCTGTCTGTCTGTCTGTTTGTTTGTATGAACACGCATCACTGCTAAAGTACTGGGTTCACAATAAAACCCTATACAAGAAAATCATAAAGCATATCTTCGGGAGTAGCTTAGTCTTTGTTTCATTAAAATCGGTCCACCCTATCAAAAGTTATTGTCATTTTAACGGCGCTGCGACTTAAGTATGAGAGAAAAGTAGATAAGCAAATGAACCAAATACGTTCAGATGACATTATTAGTCATTATTTGTACATCAGGTTCCACGTGGATGAAGTCGCGGGCACAGCTAGTCAAATACTAAGAATATCGACTTTAAACATGAATGCAAAGAAATGAGTTGGTACTATGATTGGTTGAATATTATCAAGTGTAAATTTCGTATACGAAAATGAATTAAATTGAATAACTTCAATTTAAGAAATCACTTTATTACGTCATAATTCTATAAATAATAATTCTCCTATAATTATAACGTATGAAAAATCAAATATTAAGAATATCGATTTTAATTTTTTTTAGAGCTGGTAGAGCCACGCTGATGCTATTACTGACTTCAGCATGAATGGGTCGGCTCGCCCGGGGTTCTACCACCGTCTCATAGAAAACCGACATGAAGTAACAGTGCTTGCATTGTTGCGTTTTGTTCGGTCAGTGAGAGCGCCGGAGCGCCCTCCCCTCCCATACCCCTCTCCTCGTTCCCTCCCCCAAACACAGGCTGACAACGCATTAGCGACTCCCATGGTGTTGTTAGTGTCTATGTGCGGCGGTGATCACTTAACATCAGGTGACCCGCCTGTTCGTTTGCCTCCTATGATAAAAAAAAAACCAGAATAGAAAGAAATGAGTTAGTAATGTGATTGTGTCAAATATTATCATGTCTAAATTTCGTACATGAAAGTCAATAATAAATACATTACATTGACCGCTTATTATATTTCATAGTTATTTCTTTTAAAAATATGATAAATAGCATTTCTTTAGTACAGTGTGCTTCTTATGTCGTTATGATTTTAGCAACATTTATCGCACGTGAAATAAAATTAGCATTTCGCATTTGACATGCTAAGTAAAAATTGCAATAATTTCTAACTTTCCGCTGAACCAACGGTGATCCCTAGCAGTCTTTTCCTAAAAATCTAAATACTAGAATCACTAACAATCTGATCACTCCATATTTCAGGTTTACTAAGACCAGTAACAGTTTTTTAGATGGTGTTAGATTTCATAAAATCCCAAAGCACATTACCGAAGTTCGATTACCATGTCAAGTGGGTCTTAATGCATAAAGAATTATAATTAATTCATATGGATCATATGTGAACGATGGGGACGTTTGGAAATGATGCCCCTCTCTGTGCATCCAACAAAATCGAACGTAACTATCTAATTTTGTAAAAATATGTATAATGGAAATATAAAACAGATCGAGTTTTTTGCCAGTTCTTCTCGATGAGTGGGTTGTTTTCCGAACCGGTGGTAGTTATGACGTTCATAAGTACCTTCCCAGGGCTTAAATCGAATAAAGGATTTTTGATTATGATTTTTAGTTTTGAAAAAACGGTTATAAGCTTGAATTTACCATAGCGTAGTAAACAGTTCCGTATGCAACAGGTATAGTTGCCGCTTCTTCAAAGGTCCATTCGTCCGGTATACTCCAAAGTAAAGCTTTATCCCCTTGCACCGCGTTGGCCAGACCAGAATTCTTAACCATGCCCATGACTCGAGAACCACTGTTGTCAAATAAATTATATTTAAGCACATTAACTCCAAAATTCTGAAATGCATCATTCTTGTCAACACTTTCGACTTTTTGCGTTATATCTTGTGTATGTATCTATATAATTCTTTTGTCCATGTGTATGAGAATAGAATAAGAATGGTATAAAGAATGGTTTAAATTTACAATTAGACTCGGTAGATGTCACTGCGATGACTTTAGGGTTTTTTTATTATCAATATATAATATATAAAAAATAATAAAAATTAAATAGATACTTGATACTACATAATGTAGTATGCAATAATAATGTATATTTGGGATTCGATATTTGAGATTGTATATAAATCTTCAGAATTAGGTCAATAGCTCTGGAGGACACTTCTTACAAAAATATTCACAAAGTAACGCAAGCAAAGTAACTTTCCTGGTATAACAAATCTGGTAAATTGTCTCCACAATTGCTATTAAAACTACTATGATTACTTACTTAGGTGTCCTGCCAACGATTTCAAAACCTTGCACGCACTCCTGCGCAAGTCGACCGCGAGCCACTGCATCTACTGTTACACGGCCAGTCGCCGTCATGACGTCACGGAAATTAAGAGCTGCACAGTACGTCTAAAAGGCAAAGGTTATTTAGTATCCTTTATATATTAACATTTCATTTAAACTCTTAGTTCCCAAAGTGGTCCAGGTGAACCACAAAAAAACAAAAACAAAAATAGGGGGTCCACAATTCGTAAGTGGAAAATTTATGTGTTTTCGATAATGAAGAACTAAAATGTTGACTTGACTATCAATGTAGGCAGATAACTTTTTAATAAATTCAGCAACTGTTACTAGTAAAAACTTGCATATTCTATTTAAGTACAACATGTCGAGACTTGCAAGTTTTGAGAATATGGTAGAAATGTTGTTGCAGGGGTTCCACCAGAACCAGCTAAATTTTGAAAGTGGTCTATGAGATAAACTCTGGGAACCTCTGAATTTTAAACCAACATAATAGATGATATTTATGTTCAAAGCTCTAGAAACATAGAAAGTGGACCTCCACGAGTACTTGGAGACAAACAATCTACCTGAAATATAAATTTCTCAATATTTATTACACACGAAGAAATCTCACTTGCGGCGTGGTCTAACAAATTGGATCACAATTACCATTAAAATCAGCAAGTTTATAATTTAGTTCATGAGTATTTCTTTTTACTATAATTAATTCTAATATCTAATAATAGATAACCGTTGCAAATGTGGATAAAAAACATTATATATATATAACATAAACTTACATGAACTAAAATTTTTTCTTCGTCCTTAAATTGATGGTTTTCTCTCAGAGGTCCTTCGATCCATCTCATCGATGATAAGTCACCGATAGTTAGCGTATTTACGTAAGCATGATGTGCACGAACAGTATCCAAATCTCCAAGAAGTAAATGACGATAGCATCCCCATTGTCCCTTAGATCAGAGAATTATAACATATAGTATAAGTCGATGTTACAGTTCCTACAGTTTACATTAATTAATGCAAAGTTGGCATAATCGTGAACGAAATATTCCTAAGGCTTACAATCTTCTTGGGTACAAAATCCAATTTATTTTCCTAACCAAATTAGTGCACGTAAAAGGTAGTAGTTAATTCTTAATTCTTAGATTTATTTCTGCATTCCATGTTCTATATAACTCTAATTTTATTATGAAAGTTCAATGTAGTCTTAGTGTAGGTCGAGTATAAGGTCTTTCAGCTAGACTTAGCAGATTTATTGGAATTAACTGATTTTTGTAAGAGAATTATATATACTAATAATTATTGTATTAATGAAAACTTACTTCCTGATAAACATTGACCGCTAGATCCTTGTCTAGCTGTTCTTCATAAAATTCCAAATCTGGATTAAATTTAGGAGCTGATGGATCAGCAATAAGAAGGCCGTATACAATTTCACCTCCAGGTTCCTTTCTAAGACAATTGATTAATCCTAAAAGTCCATTCAGAGGCTCATTCTGACTATATAAAACAAGTTTCTGACCCTCTTTCATTTCATCTTTAACTTTATCAATCCAAGCGAAAGAATCATCCGATGTAACAATTTCGACGAACTTTGCTGGTCTAGCTCCAACCCTCTTTCTTAATAGAACTAAGTATTCTAACCCAGTATCTTGGATGGAAATTATATCATATTTGTCAGCATAATCTTTAGCATTGGGAAGGTCTTTTTCACGACTTATAATAAAGCATTTATCGCGAAGGGTTGCTACGGCTTGTTCTAGTGTCTGTAATTAATGTGCATGTATTTAGAAATATATTTTCCTTACACTTAAACAATATTAACGTAGAATCTAATATATATAAAAATCTTATGCAGAGATAAGTGAACTTACCTGAGGTCTACTCAAAAGATTAGCTCCAACGAAAAGCACAGTGTTAGATTCTCCAGTTAGTTTCTTATTTTCTACTGTGACAGTTGAAGGCATTTCAATTGAGTCTTCACTGATCACCAGTAGCTCAGCTTGTACAAGTGGCAAATCTCCTAGCATATCAGCCACTTTTTCTATCAAAGGTTCAAAACTATTCTTTTTATATTCTTCGTCGATAAGTTCTATAGCCTTGACTTTATAAGTCTGAACATTCTCAAGGATTGTTTGAACGTTAGATCTTAGAATATCTTCAACCTAAAAATGTTGCTAATGTTAATGAAATATAATATTGTCGAAAACCATAAAAATACCAACTGAGGAAAATAATAATTTAACGAATATACTGAGAATAGACGAAAATTAGACAAGGATAAGGAAAATATTTTACCAATCCCATTAAGTTTATGAACATGACTGAAACGGGTAATAAATGCATATCGATAATACCCTTATTTTGCTGTCTCGTTCGTTAATCTTTTAACGAATAATTTTATTATAGTACTACTAAGGAAGTTACAAATTAAACGTTATGTTTTAAAAGGGATAACCTGAAAAAGTTATCTGAGGAGATACGATTAGATTAAACTTTTTATTTAAAATTGAATAAATTGAAAAAAAAACCTTTATCTAAGCGGAAACTCACCGACATCTTAGTTTTAGCGAAGTTCGGAATAAATACATTCTTTTCAAGTACTGGAATACCTAAGGGTACTCGCTTGGTAATAGGTGTAGCATGAAGACCACGAATTTCTACACCGCCAGCTCTGGAAAGAAAAAACATGTTCTTATTTGCTCCAAAAAAGTCTACACATTCAGACTTTTTACAAATGATTGTAGTTCAAACTCAATACGCAACATTTTTTCAAAACAATTTCCACGTTTAAAGTTATCGAGGATAAGACAGAAAGCTTTTTGAAGAGTTGTATCTAACTGCACAATATTCAGAACAGAAAAGACTTACAAAAGGACTCTTTATTTTAGTAAATTTGATATTTATACACCGTCTCATAGTGGTAATTATTAATTAAAAAATTTTTCACCTAATAACATCAACGTCTGGATACACTCGAACCTCAAATGAGTTTCTAGTCGAATCAGGATTCATTTTCGATATAGCATTGTAATGCATCGTTGCATCAATAGACAGTTTCTCGATTCTAGTCGGAACGAAAAGACCTCTGGTGTCCTGACCGATGATCTTGAGTTGAAGCATACAGTCCATGAAAGTGACCCAATTATTGACCCACGCGAGACGTCCTCGGGTACCTTGGACATTGCAACCGACAACTCCACGGAAGAGACCGCTAGAATAGAATTGCATAATATTGTATTGTATTGCACTGTTTTGAATATGATGGTGAATGGATATACGAGTAGAGGAAGATCGAAAAAGGTATGGATGAATTGTGTGAAAATTGATACGTAAAAGGTGTGAATACTGAGATGACATTGGATAGGCGAGAGTGGAAAAGAGAAACATGTTGTGCCGACCCTTCTTAGGTGGGATAAGGGTAAGAAGATCATGATGATTGCACTTATAAAAAAACAGTGAAGATTCTTTCTACAACGCATATTTAGATTGTTGGCATACAATACACTTTGCTGTTAGGTTTACGCTTTCCTCGTACGTAGTACGGTCGGTCAGTTTAAGTACAGCGTTTTGAAGCGATGACGACTCAATATCAGCATGTTTTAAAAATCTATAAATATTAATAAAATTGCAGTGTTTGTTGTTTTGTCCGGACTATTCTCTGAAGACATTTAAGTTTTGTAAACTTTTCGATAAAGACTACTAATTAATTTTAAAATTTAACAGAGGTAACTATCCTGTATTTAAAATAAATAACCCCCTTGAGTATTAATGACAGAATTAAAATATCTTCAGAAGATGGAAATCTAGGAGCACCGGCTAGTAAAGATATGTCTTATGTCCAATGTTTAGGATATGTTGTGAAAAGGGTTAATATAGAGGTTTATATTTTCCTGCCATTGAACAATGTGAAGTAAAGTTAATAGAATTGGTTACAAAAACAGTATCTTTTGTACCTGTATTGATAGCCTCTAAGACGAAGTTCCTTATAGAAATCTTTAGTGAGCATATGTTTTATGTTAGGTCCAGTTATTTCAGGCGGATGTGGCAGCACACGATAATTTTGGCCCACATTCTTCTTTGCGTAAATCCGTCCAGTTACGATTGATGCTCCACTTTCTACTATCTAAAAATTTTGAAATATTGATAATTTGTTCTTTTTCAGTTTTTCTTTTTTTGCTATACTATCTTCTATACGTTAAAGCCATTGTCGAATAGGAATCGTATAATATTACACGTTTCTTGTAATAATTGTGGCCGTCTTGTTAGAACTTTCCAGGGCACTTTTGTGGTGTCTCAAAATTCATGGTCCGTGGTATTATTTCCCATTCACTTCACTTGTGCACAATAATCGAACTATTGTTACGCAAAATATCACCAATGTTACAAAATATAGAGTTAAATAACACAAGATTATGAATCTATACTAATATTATAAAGAGGTAAAGTTTATGAGTTTGTAAGGTTGTAGTGGGTAATCTCAGGAACTACTGGTCCGATTTGAAAAAATCTTTCAGTGTTAGATAGCTCATTTATCGAAGAAGGTATATATCAGCACGCTAAGACCAATAGGAGCGGAGCACTAATGAAGAACGTTTCAAAATCGGGGTTTTTTTTCTTCTTGAGAGTTTTCGCTGCGTGTAAGCGTTAGCCCAAAATAACTATTCCACTGGGACAAAGTCGCGGGCAGTGGCTAGTACACTATAAAAGGCACTATATGAGAGACTAAGATCCTGCTAGATACTCTTTGATTTATTTTTTTCATATATCTCTTATCATCCCTCGACTATACTATCAGGAGAACTTAGTGGTCAGTGGCCAATCTATTATTGGTTTTAGCATGAAATGGGTCAGCTCACCCGGGGTAGTGCCACCCGACTCACAGAAAACCGAGGTGAAGTAACAGTGCTTGCATTGTTGCGTTTCGTTCGGTCAGTGAGAGTGCCGGAGGCCCACCGCCCTCCCTTTCCCCCTTCCCTTCCTCCCCCTCTGTCCAAACACAGGATGGCAACGCACTTGCGATTCCTCATGTGTTGCAAAAAATCTTTTTATCAATCAAATGTTCAGATTAAGTTACCAACTAAATTTGAAATTACGGTTAGGAAGCTTTCTGATGTACCTCAAAATTGCCACTGCCCTTTTGAATCATAATGATGAACTCCAAGTTTCCGTCCTTAGGAATATTCGTAGCTCTTTGGAAACGAACGTTCTCGAAGACAACGGAGACTTCTGTGTATAGTTCCCCCATCATCATGCCGAGGGTTTCCCATACGAGGACCAAGTAACCGGTAGCTGGGTATAGATTGCGACCTGTAAAATAATTCTTTAGTGACAAACTATCCAACTTCTTACCGATAGATGTTTAGACAAGGAACTAATAGTATTGTTATTTAGCGAGGGTACCCAGTAGGCACTCTGAGTTTTAATTTTTGAAGAGTTTTCAGACTAACAGTTTTATTTATATTTCGAGTTTATATAAAAATAGAAGATCCGAGATATTTCTGCATTTCGAAATTCCTATATCATTATAATTTATTTCATTCTTTCTATATCAATTTTTTTTTAGCTTCACCTACAGAGGAAACCAAGTTTTCTGTGTGCGTTTTATCGCGTGTGACATATTTTATACTTATGTATATTGTTGACAATTTTAATCGATATTTATTGTATATCAAGTCATCTATGTTATTAGGTTATTTTACACTTACCATCGACAACGTGTCCGGCCATGTACTCACTGTCCTCATCAACTATAGACATTCTAACAGTTCGCTCTCCAGATTTCATCTTTTCCTGGGCTTTGTACGAAGTAACGTACCTAAATGGATAAGAAATACAAGCTACATTTTTTACGTCAGTTATTATTTCTATACATACAAGCAGAATCTATAACGGGACTAATAAGAAATCTTATTAGCTGGCTGGCTATATTGTTGCTGCTTTCCCACAGTTATGCTTAACTTTAATGAGTGATTTCGTCGCAATTAGAGACATCATCAACATCAGCCTGTAAGAAACCTGCAGGGCCATAGACCTCTTCCCGAAGGAAGGTATGGGCATAATCACTACGCCAGCCCACGACGTATTGGCAAACTCTGAGAAATCAACAGTTCTATTTTTTCCCACATACAATAGTACTATAAGAACATTTCTCAGGTTCAGGTTTCCTCACGATGTTTTCCTTCACCGTCAGCCGATAGTGTTACCAATTTAAATTGGTAAATGTACGCGACTTCCAAAAGGTTCGTTGGTACATTTTAGGATTCGAACCTGCGGACATGGAATTGATATTCCACCGCTCAAGCCCCTAGACCACCACGACTCTAGAGAGTCATCAGAGTCATTACAGACATGATATCTAGAAAGGGAACTGGCTATTAGACGGACATATGAATTCACCAATGTGTGTAGTTAGTTTTCAACTTAAAAGGGCTAATTAATCAGACGAGTGCTAAAAAACGATTTTTAACCTTGCTTGTTTAAAATACAAATTTAAATGATTTTTTTATACTTTATCGGTGTTATTACAAAAATGTTAAATACGTATTAAATACTTGGTTTAAAAAGGTTACATTTTAAATACACCGCGCTCGCTGAATGTTCGCCATCTTGCGCTTTTGTCTCGCTTTGGTTAGGTTAGGTTAGACTTCATATATTCCGATATCATGGAGTGCCACCCTACCTCCACCGCATAGTCGGGGCGTACCTCTTAGGGAGGTACGTGAGTTTCCCAGGTCAAAGAGGAACATTGGGTCGGCGAGACGTAGTGTCTGGTGTTCCACAGGGATCCGTCCTGGGCCCTCTTCTGTGGAACATCGGATACGACTGGGTGTTGCGCGGTGCACTCCTCCGGGGTGTCAGCCTTGTTTGTTACGCTGATGATACATTGGTGCTGACCCGGGGGAAGTCGCACTGCGAGGCTGTGATTCTCGCTACGGCGGGAGTCGCTCAGGTTGTTGATAGGATCCAGCGTCTGGGATTGAAGGTGGCCTTACACAAATCTGAGGCCTTTTTCTTTCATGGGCCTCGAAATGCGCCACCTCGAGGATCCCAGTTCATTGTAGGAGGCGAGTCCATCGGTATCGGGTGCAGTATGAGATATCTCGGTCTCCTCCTCGATAGTCGATGGACGTTCGAGGAACACTTCCGGCAGCTGGTCCCCCGTTTAATGGGCACAACAAACGCGCTCACCCGCCTACTGCCCAACTTGAGAGGACCTAACTCCACCTGCCGGAAGCTGTACCTGGGGATCGTGCGATCAATGGCTCTTTATGGGGCCCCTATATGGGCGCATGATCTGACGACCAATAACATCGTTCAACTACGTAAACCGCAAAGGGTGATGGCCGTCAGAGTCATACGCGGATACCGCACGATCTCTTACGAGGCGGCCTGCCTACTAGCTGGATCATCACCCTGGGACCTGGAAGCGAGAGCCCACGCGTCCCTATACCGACGACGCGTTGAGGCGCTGGAACAAGGACGGAGTCTCGCAACTCGAGAAATTGAGGCACTGAGATCCCATCTCCACCAGGTCTTAGTGGTCGATGAATGGTGCCGGCGACTTGAGCGACCGAGCTCGGGTGTGGCAACGATAGAAGCCATACGGCCAGTTATGGTTGATTGGCTCACCCGGCGACACGGAACCTTAAGCTTCCGGCTGACGCAGGTGCTCTCGGGACATGGCTGTTTCGGGAGCTACCTGTGTCGCATAGGCCGGGAGCAAATGGCAGAGTGCCATCACTGTGGGTGCGCTAGGGACAATGCTCAGCACACGCTTGCTGAATGTCCCGCCTGGGATGAGCCACGCCACGAGCTCATCACGGCCATTGGTTCGGATCTCTCGCTCTCAATCGTCTTTCGCAAGATGATTGAGAACGAGATCGGATGGAACTCCGTCGCTTCCTACTGTGAGAGAGTAATGCTCGCTAAGGAGGCGGCGGAGAGAGAAAGGGAACAGACCACTCTGCTCCCCTCCCGCAGTCGACGAACCACACGGCGGCGTCGAGTCGGTGACGACCTCCGGCCGCCGTAGTGGGGGCCTGCTGCGGGCGATGGACACGGGCATGTTTGTCGCCCTGGCAACTCTAACACAGGCCCACGTGGTTAAGGCGCATTAGTGTTCAGTGCGCCTCCCATCAGTTCGTCAGAGAGGGTCAAGGTCTTCCCTTTCCAGCCTACCAGTCGGGGCCCTGATGAGGGGTCAACACCTGCCGGGTCGGGTAGAAGTATTGCAGAGGCTTTTCCTGCCCACCCGGCTAAATGGTGCAAGAAGAACACCGAGGGGGTTTAGTCAGTAGAAATCTGGCATTCTCACCTATGCTGCCCGGCGAGGTGCAGATATCCAAGAGGATTCCCCCGCGAAAAAAAAAAAAAAAAAAAAGGTTAGACTTGCGAAAAAAGGGTAACGCGAACTTGCCTCGGGCGAGCGCGATGTATTTAGTACGAAACCTATTTAAAGCAAGTATTTAATACGTATTTAACTTTTTTGTAATAAAACATTGAGATGGTAAACGTAGTTCATATCTGTATGTTGAGAAGCTTGTGGATTAATAAGACAGTGGTAACTAACGATCGAATTTATATTTTTTTATGGTCATTGTTGTTTTCAAATTAGGTTATGCTTACACAGTGTAGTCACTGTATCGTGCTCGAATAAAAATTACTTCGTATGTGTTAATTGCAATTTAAACAAAATCAAAATACTCTTTATTCAATTTAGGCCCTGAGAAGGCACTTATGAACATCAAAACTACCACCGGTTCGGAAAACAACCCAGTCATCGAGAAGAACCGGCAGGAAACTCGATCTGGTTTATCTTTTCATAATAACTAACATATTTTTTTTATTATTACAACATAATAGACACATAAAGCTACATTCGTTTTTAGTGGTTGCACAGAGAGAGGCGTCACTTCCAGACGTCGCTATCGTTCACATACTGATCCACCCTGTAATAACCTTTATGTATTAAGACCCGCTTGACATAACACTTGAACCTACTATCCGGCAAATCGGTACTGTGTTTTGGGACTTTGTTATAAAATCTAACACTATTACCTAAAAAACTGTTACTGGTCTTAGTAAGCCTGAAACATGGAGTGACCAGTTTGTTACGGTTTCTGGTATTTACATTATGTCGGTCTTTTACTAAATCCAGATTATCTAAGTTTTTCCGGACGTACATCAAATTCTCAAGAACATATTGAGAGAAACTTAAGGCTATGTTAATTAGAAAGATAACAGATTTTTAACACTGAAATAATTACATGCAAGCTTAGACTTATATAAAATCCAGTATACTACAGACCAGTCCCAGACTTTTTCGAACAGATGTTATGCTATTAGTGGAAACAATACTAAATACACAACACTGTCCTCTGTACCCAACTGGTCTACCCTTATTCAGAGCGGGTAGGGGGGTGTATTTGAAAAATGCGTACTGAACGTCGCGCTTTATTGAAGTCAATGAACAAAGTGCCGCTATAGATCACACGCAGACTATTTGTTTGCGGTCGCTTGACTGATGGATGACGATTAATAAACGATGTAAGAGTATTCTGGGTCTTTCGACATTTTGTGTACATATGATTGTGAGTTGTTACGGATCATCATCGCTTTTGGAATTCGATTGAAGTTTCTAATTTAACTAGAGCTTTTTTTATTTATCGGAATTAATAAATATGAGGACAGGATTATCGTACGGCCGTTTAAAGCCAAGGCAAGTACTGATATAGACATTTATGAAGCAGACAAAAAAGGAAAATTATGCTAATCAGACATAAGTTAGTTATATGCGGTGATCAAACCTGCGGTTTATTAAATATTATTAGTAGTTTGTTCATTTACAAGGCTTTAAATTGTAACTAAGCGAACAAATAACATAACATTATATTTTATATACATGCTTTCGTTTCATATAAAATATATATACATATTTAATTTGATATTATTTATGAGGTATAACCGTATTTATACATATTAATACGCCATTAGATTGTTGAAACACATTTACAACAATAAAAATATAATTATGAGTATCATTTTTACACAATTAGAAAAAGTAAATGAAATATCTAGTCATTTTAATAAAGTAATCGTTTACTTCGTACTTAGTTATGATGAGAAATGTCGAACGACACAAACATAAATATCGAAAGTACAAGAATAAAAGGTAAATCTTTATTGGACGCAAAGTTCTGGCTTTGTTGTGGTTACGCAAAATTTTCGACAGTCAATCGATCGGATGGGGAATTAGCAGTGATATTCAGTCGAAATTGACCTTTCGAGAAATCCAACCACTCATATGTTTTTGACGTATTATGTAAATAAATTGGCTTACCGGATAAGTGTGTTGTAATGTTTTTTCGTTTTGGGAAATATACATTTTTATATTATCACGCTAAAACTACTAAGGGGTAAGCAGGTGCATACAAACAGAAGGCGCGTAGTTCACCTCTCGTTCTTAAAATGTACATAACCCGATCCCATTTAACTATCTAGTGTTTATTTCAACTCCAATCGAAGTGAATACGATGCGAAACTGAAAACCATCTACGAGTTTACTGTGACGACGGCATCGTGAGACTTTGAATAGAGCAGTGTTTACAAGTCTGTGTATAACTAGTTTAAAGACTATTGGACTGTAAATAGCGCACGAATACCGAGATGTTCGTCTTTGAAGAATTAATTCTTTCATCACAATGCACGCTTTGCACCTGAACAGCATAGTATTTACAAGTCTATGTATAACTTGTTTAAAGACTAGTGGACTGTAAATGGTGTGTGTACACTGAGATGTTAGTCTTTGAAGAATTAACTTCTTCATGAGAAAGACACATGTCGCATCCGAATAGTATAATATTTAGTCTATGTATAACTTGTTTAAAGACTAGTGGACTGTAAATAGTAAGTGTATATAGGGTGTTGGACTTTGAAGAATTAATTCGTACATAACAATTGGCATTTCTTACCAATCTTCGCTGTGCTCCCATTCCACGAGGTGTGACAACATAGGCGTGCTCTGGGACACTGGGAACTGAACGTGTGGATAAATGTTGGCCAGCTGAGGATTTAATCCTGACTCGTAAAGTCTATATAAAAAAAAGAATTATTAAAACATTATTAAAAGATTCAAATGCTTATATAATCATAAGTGTGTTTTGGAGTACTCATAAAGGAGGATATATTAAATATTGTTATTTGAAATAACATTAAACGTACCTTTATTCAGGAAGGCTTTTAAAAGCACTTTCAAAATGTCAGAAGGACGGTCCACCGGTCCGTAAAGTTATCTTTTACGTAAAATTTCTGTTAGCAGCTCTTTCATGAAAATGGTTTTATAATTAGTACTTGTCTCTAATTTCGTTTAATATATTTTACCTACTACATATTTCTCCTTCATTTTACTATTTCAAATGTGATTAGTGGAGGTTGAAATTATATATTTTGTTGATAAATTTCAATACCTTATTATACCTATGAACCAATTTTCATGTCTATAAAATGAGAAATGTATATAATTTTTTATATCTAATTTTACCGATTTTTTTTTGTGTCTGGCCTTATATTCTTAGTTACAATACCTATGCGAAGCCAGAGCGGGCAGCTAGTATTAAATGAAATGGCATTTACAGCATCTTTTTCAAATTATAATGATTAATAACTAGTGAATTTTCTAACAAGAGCAACATAATTTATGATCTTATCTAAGTTGACAATATTAACAGTTTTGTAAATATGGTAAGTTAACACCATACACATTTCAATTACATACTTACACACACCGTACACGATTAAAACTAAACCTAAACGGTGTTATTACAAAAAAGTTAAATACGTATTGAATACTTGCTTTAAAAAGGCTTCGAATTAAATGCACCGCGGTCGCTGAATGTTCGCCACCTTGCTCTTTTGTCTCGCTTTGGTTACGTTAGGTTAGACTTGCGAAAAAGGATAACGCGAACGTGCCTCGGGCGAGCGCGGTGCATTAAATTCGAAACCTTTTTAAAGCAAGTATTCAATACGTATTTAACTTTTTTGTAATAACATCGAAAAAGTTCACGTTGAAATTGATAATTTAAAAAAGAAGAAAACTGAAATAAAGTTACAAGAGACAAGAAACTTAGGAACTGAACTAGACTTATTAGCATAAATATTAATAAGCTCCAATTGCTATTTTGTATAAGTTGCCCAAGTATATAATGGACGTTATTATTTAAGTGATACTCACTTTCCCAAAGCAGTGAATAACAGTTGAACGTTATCTGCATGATTCTTCTGAGTCAACGGAATGTTTACAACGTCCTTCTTCATTGATCGACGGAGGATTGCTTGTAAGAGACCATGTGGGGCTATTTCAATGGTTATGGCATTGTGATGAATCAGTCTCGAGGTCTCCTCGAAGAGTACAGAATTCTATAAACCAATGTATGTAAAATTACAATGTCTTTTAATAACATCGATACATCTATCTATATCTATCTATGCCTATATATGTCTATCTATATATATCTATATATATATCTATCTATATATATCTATCTATCTATCTATGTATAAGTCGTGGTGGTCTAGTAGTTTATTAACCTGATGTTCGTAGGTAAGAATCCCGACATGTACCGACGAATTTTTTGGAAATCGCGTACATTTACTAATTTAAATTGGTAATACTATCGGCTGACGGTGAAGGAAAACATCGTGAGGAAACCCGAACCTGAGAAATGTTCTCTTAGTACTACTATATGTGGAAAATATAGAACTGAGGAGTGCTCAGAGTTTGATATCGGTAATACGTCTTGGGCTGGCGTGAGGGTGATTATGCCTATACCCTACTTCTGGAAGAAGCCTATGGCCCTGCAGTGTGTCTCTTATAGGCTGATGATGATGATGATGCAATCTTTATTGTTAGAGCAAATAAGAGATCATTTTCACCAATTATGGTACACCACGATTATACTTATACACTCCTCGCCAAACTTTTTGACCGCTCTGAATGTAGATAAGGACAAGTATAAGGATAAACTGGTGCGCAGAACACAAATTTAGGTATGAATACGTTTTTTATTACACGTATAACATCGAAATAAGGATAACAAGATGCCCCTTTTATATTGCTAGAATAATATTTTAACTTTGCTTTGTATTAACCTCTTAACTATATTATGCGCAAGCTCAAACTTACAGCTACATTCAGAGCGGGCAAAAAGGTTGACGAGGACTGCATATAGACAATCATTAATTGGGCATATTTACGCTTTGACTTATAATTTACATGGATTAAGAATTTTTGCGTTCATTACATAGTATAAAACAAAGTCCCCTACCGCGTCTGTCTGTCTGTCTGTTCGCGATAAACTCAAAAACTACCGAACGGATTTTCATGCGTTTTTCACCGATGGATAGAGTGATTGATAAGGAATGTTTTAGTATATAATTTGTCAAGGATTTTTTCATACTCAGGGCGGGACAACGTCTGCCGGGCCCGCTAGTTATATATATAGAAAAATCTTATTGTTCTTATTTAGAAACTTACCAGAAGATTATTGGTGTGATATTCAGCGGAGGACAGTTCAGCTTTAGCATCTTTCCACTGGGCCTGAGGTAATGATGTCGACAGCCATCTTTCTGAACGTGGCTTTGGTGATGGTATCACTTGCTTCAGGTATTTTAGTAAAGTAGGACCTGTGCGATTATCGTTATAAAAGTATTGATTTTGAAACTGAATTATTATAGTATTACGTTAGATTATATACTGGTATTCGTCTAGTCCTTGCTTTTAAGCTGAAAATCGCTAAGTTCAGAACATTGTTTAGGAATGTAAATGTTAAAAAAGTAATAGTGGATGAATGCGTTGACCAGCTGAATATACCATTTCTTCGTTAACATCCTGGAGTCTCGTATTGTACTAAAGAATTTTTCGTCTAGTAATTTGACTAATTTAACTTGGCAAAAATAATAGTGACGACAGTATCACTAATATATGCTGAAAAATTATATAATTTCTTGTTGTTTTTACTCGCCAATACGTCGATGAGTAGCACAAAGATTATGCCTACACCTTCCTTCGAGAAACCTTTGGCCCAGCAGTGAGACTATTACAAGCTGGCATTATTACATCAATTTAAATGTTTTTTTTTAGTCTAAACGTATTATACCATCATTAAATGAATAATCACTAACATCAGAACTAAAGAACCAAAAGACCTATTCAAGCAAAATTAATTAGAGCCCGTTAGGATGAATTAATTTCTAATTCTACTATGTCATTTTAAATTTAGACATTCTTTTAACAACCATCTATTGATTAGAAGCAAAGTCAAGTAAATATGAAACATACCTGCTTCAGCAATGTAGCGAGAATGATAAGCGATATTCGAGCAAGGGACTTCTTTGGCGAAAATGCCTTCCGCAGTGAGCTTAGCCACGAAAGTCTTCATTATGTCAGCAGGACCTGAGATGGTGCTAGAATCGGGACCGTTGTGGCAGGCTACTTCGATCTCTGGTGGGCATATCGCTTTGATCTATGCGACAAATAAACCAATGCAGGTTGTAAATTTAAAATAGAAAAATAAAGCTCGTAGAACGATAGAATTTTTACAGAACTATGATTAGCATTTCCCATGAACTTATAGAACTACAAACTTATAGATTACTAACACATATAATTAATCACTATAACCACTATTACGCATCTGACCATTTCTGATACGCATCATATGAACAAACTTAGTTCTATTTGTATTCTTTTGCATAACTATTTACGTGGTGGTAGGGCGTTTTTCTAAGCCAACCTGGCTAGCTACCAGCCTCGAGTTAAAAATCTGTCATCAGGCACTTATGGGTGTGTTCCGGCAGCTATACTTGAGAGCCAGTTTCTCTTGGTTTAGTGTAGTTACCATCTTGGGCCACTACGTCATTTAACATCAGGTGAGATTGTCGACTAACACTAACCTAAAAATCTAAAAAACCTATCAGTATAAACAAGTATTATGCCTTTGGCTTCCCTATTACAACTATCACATATTTTGAAGCCTTAGTTAAGTTTTCCACAAACATTTGAATTACAAAAATACATGTCAAATATCAGCACATCAATATTACGAGTATTGTTTTATAAAAAATAATATAAACATTCAGGTCTTTAAAAATATTTACTGTTTTATATTTGGAAAATTTTTATCAGATATATCCTTAGAAAGATAAGACCAAGATTAGCTTAGCTAGTGTTAATACGTCGTCGATTACATTATTCAAACTTATATTTTTAATTGCATGATACAACTTAGTTTACGGGTGAGTCTTTTAGCTTTCCTAAAAATTATCAGATGACATACCTCAAATCAACAAATATTTCTCTACAGAAATGAGTAAAGGTTTATCAAAATGCACTAACCTGGTTATACCCGAGACCAACAGCAGCCATGGATCCTTTGATGAAAGGTGTTTCAATGGAAGCTAATCCTCTACTATAAGCAGATAATACCATTTCCTCAGCAGTAAAACATTCGTCAGCGTAAGCGCAGCCAAGCTCTCCGACGCTATGACCTTTTAAAGAGACATATTATATCAAATATTAAGACCTTAAGTCAAGAGTGCTGTTTTTTTTATTCCTCTTAGTACATGCTATCGAAACATATGAATAAAATTGAAATGTTTATTGTTTGTCCGAGTTTATTTTGACGTGATTTTTACGGGCATGTATGAAATAATAAATCCGTGTTCAACGATAATGAAGCCAAATATACCAGCAAGATTTAATAATGGATTTGGTGAACATTTTATATATCCTCTCAAGGCAGCTAACGAGATAAGTTGATCAATCGACGGATACAATTAAATTAGTCAGTATTATGGTGGTCGAGTGGTGTGACCGATGGAATCTTAATACAATGTCGGCATGTTTGGAAGAATTTTTCGGAATTCGCACACATTTACTAATTTAAATAGGTAATGCTATCGCTTGATGGTGACGGAAAACATCACGAGAAAATCTAAACCTAAAAAATGCGCTTATTGTACCACTCTATGTGGGAAAATATAGCAATGTGGATTTCTCGGAGTTTGAAATCGGCAATACATCGTGCGTAGACTAGCTTGATAATTATGCATATACCTCCCTTCGGGAAGAGTTCTAGGGCTCTGTATTGGGTGTCTATTAGACTTTATTATTGGATAATTAAACACGTATTGCGCTTTCTTCCTCTTTTTATTTTATTTCATCAACCATAATAATTATGAACTGGTACTGAATCTGTCACAAAGGTCACTTACCGATTATATAATCCGGTTCAATTCCAACAGTCCTTAAGATATCTGTGAGCCCGACTTGAATTGCAGCGATACCAATGAAAGAGTTCAATATATTGTTGTAAATCTTAGGGTCCGGGTAAGTGATGATCCTTGTCAAATTGATGCCTTTAGGCTCTAGAGCTTTGTGACACCTGTTATATGGAGAATAAATATTCTAAGAAATTATTTCGTGAGTGAAAATTTATCCGACATTGAATTTGCAATTTCTAAACCTAGCAACAGACATAATGAAAATAGGTGCTTCCATATACCACATTTTTGGTATTCAAAAAAGGGTACATGTCGATGCAAAAGCACACACAGGAAGCTTAGCCACAATCAATAACTCTTTCAAGAGTTTAGAGCTCGCTTCTTATCATGTATATTAGATAAGTTATCTAATGATCTTAATGTAAGTGTATTTTTAATAACAATAATATTAACAAGAATGCATAGTCAATAGATGTACGTATAAAATATAATGGATTATTCTTAGGACAGCTTATCCTACAATGGTTACCATCAATGTTCGGCCTAGCAGCAGGCAGTGGGCTCGCTAGTCTACGGTTTTCCTTCATCATCCCTTGGTCTGGGAGAGCTGACTGTTTTCGTATTTCAGCCGCCTAACTCAACATTTAAGAGGCATTTATAAGGTGCGTTTAGAGTTTCAAAGTAGATCCTTCTATATTAATATTGTAAAAGTAAATGTGTTTTAAATAACCATACCCGTACTGTATTGATATACATTTCACAAATAAACCAAAGATGATATTGGAAATTTTGATCCCAGTCCTATCAAGCTTTCATAATTTTTTTACGGAGCACTCTTACACTAGCAACGTAGTTCTTTGGCACCCTCAAAAAATTGTGCTGTAATCCTTGCTAATTTTTAAAACACCGCAATTAACGTGTTTGTAATATGCATACGCAAAGTCTTCATGACGTTCTTTAAATCATTTTTGTAGACGTAAAAGCCATGTATATAGTTTTGGATCTATAAAGCTTAATAAATATACTAATAATGTATACCAGTGTGGTGTAGGTGTACTGAAAATAACCTTACGGACGTCATATTCCAAATAACAGTATGTTTTTGTGTCATATAAGTTTCTAACCTCTGAATTGCAGCAGCGAAGACTGGTATTCTCATTAACTCAGCTCCCATTCCAGCCCACTGAGAGCCCATGCCTGAGTACACGAACCAGACTGGACGCCGGACGCCAGAGAAGTATTGCACATCACGGGCCAATCGCAAACTCTTCGTCGGAGTAGAACCTGTTTGAGCATAATTTTATTTTTATATTATAGGGGGCAAACGAATAGGTGACGGTAAGTGATCACAGCCGTCCATAGACACTAGCAACACCAGGTGCGTTGCCAGCCTTTTAAAAAAGTTTACGCTAACGTGAAATAAGTATATACTAAACACTCACCTAACAATGTGTAGCCTCTAACAACATGGCCAGCTATATCCTCATCATGGATAGCATGCAAAAGACGGATCACTTCGATATCAACTGTTCGGGATTCGAGATCATCCAATATCTTCGCAACAGCTGATTCAGTACGTCCTGATACGCAGACGAGCCGAGGTAAATCATCTAACGGCATACCTTTATTGACCTGGTAAGTTTGATATGGAATTACTAAATAACGATCTAATTGTTTATTGGGATATATATAGATAGAATACAATAGAATATGGAAATAGGGAAAACTTAAAACTAGCAGAAAAAAAGGAAAGAATTAATGGTGGCAATGTATATATATAGATAAAATTATACGAAAATTTTGTAATAAAAGGAAGGAGATGAATTTGAAGAATAGCATGTAAGAATAAGAAAGACCGCAACAAGGCAACTAAGGCATATATAGAATAACAAATTGTAAATAATAATAGGACGGCAACCAATATTAATTAGAAATTAAGAGTACAAAGGAATAAGACTGAATCAAAAGAAACTAGATATAAGAAAATGATAAAACCAAAAAAAGGAGGCAAATAAAAATAAAATAGGAAACAAACCAAAAGAGGTTATAAAAGATTAAGGATTAATGTATAGAAACAATTAGAATAAGGACATTTGATAGAGTTGCTTTAAGTATTGTAAATAAAATTTTGGATTATGTCTGATGTTTCGGGGCTGTTAATAAAAATAATTATTGTTTTCTCTTGTTATTAAATAAACATCCATCACTAACCTTGTCTCTGGCAACATTCTTGAGGAGAACGTGGGCATTGGCTCCTCCGAAGCCGAAACTGTTGATACCTGACATCCCACGGTTCCAGGGTTGCTTGTCGGTTACAACTTGCATTCGGCCCTCGGCCAGCGCTGCAACACCTTCACGAGGAGTCAAGTAGTTCAAATTCGGTGGAATGTATCCCGTACTGTATGCTATTACCATCTAAATGGACAACATGATGTAAAATTTAATATTAGTATGTAGAATAGGAATAAAGATATGTAACTGCATAAAACAGAGCTGTATACGTTTGTAACCACGAACATAGAAGCATTTGGCGGCTAGTATTCTAAAATTTCTTTTATAAACTTTGTGTATTCTATTTCTCTTGTCATTTTTTTTTAACATAGAGCTAGTTTTATTGCCTATTTTATTTCATTTATGTTTATAACATGTATTTTTATGTATTTTAAATAAGTAAAATTTACCTTAGCAATAGAACAGAGTCCAGAAGCAGGTTCACTGTGACCTAAATTAGATTTAGTAGAACCAATGAGTAGAGGCTCCGAACGTCCAGTGCAGAAAACTTCGTCTATAGCAAGCAATTCTTCTGGATCACCGACACGAGTTCCTAATTAAAAAGAAATACTCTATTTTTATTTACGTAATAGTTATACATCTTTTGACCGACATCAAAAAGGAGTAAGTTCTCAATTCGTTTGTGTTTTTATATTCTGTTTGTTACCTCAGAGTTCATCATTTATGAACCGATTTGTAATTTTTTTTATTTGAAACATCTAAAGCGGCGAGTCAGACCCACCTGTCGACGTGGCGGTGTACACTAGGCGGAAAATCGGCTTTCATAGACTTAAGGGACTTTTATTTTTAAGTGCCATTTCTTTGCTTAAAATAGCTTCAGTGTACTATTACTATGCTCATATATTTATTTGAGTTAATTTTGCTTAAAAACTGATATGTTATATTTTATTTACGAGAGCAAGAGGAAGACATTAACGCGGTTATTAAAAAAAAAAGTAAAAATAATAAGCTTTAGTTAACTAGATATAAAACCAGATGAATAGAATTCAAGTATCGTGTAGCGTTGGGAATTATGAAAGTGGTTTTATACATTTTTGACACCAATTTGCAGAGCCGTAAACTGGGTAGAGTAAGAGCGCTATTTTTATAGACAACGTTTGTCATATTTCTTTGTGTCTCGCACAACAGCACCAACTCGACGTTAGTAGAAGGACATTTTAATTTTGCTTCAAAGTACTATTCTCTCGTTAGTTGACACTCCTCTATTTTTGATGTACATTTTTTTTCCCTGTTAACGTCGAGTACAGTTGCCATTTTGTATGTAATATAATACATACAAACAGTAGGTACATTTTGATTCTTTGGAAATTAAAAATGTATTGTTGTTAATATTAAGCAGGTTTCGTGCCCACAACTATTTTTTCTCGTTGAGTTGTAAAACCAACTGGCTAATTTCACCTCTTTTGTAGGTGTTTGCAGTGGTTTAATAAAAAAAAGGTATGTTATCTAATTAGATTATATAATTAGAATTTAAAAAATTACACTTAGTATGTTTATCCCGCTTTCCCTTTACTAAAAATCGGTAAGTGGTATGTGTATGTGGTACTACCAATCTTTATTATAAAGTTCATTTGTAAGCTTTAATATACTTATAAAATATAGTTGCAAATTTTTTGCTCAGTTTAAGAACGAAACATTCAAGACACTGTAATTTGAATAATTTGAATAATAATAATAATAATAATATTTTAATGTTCCAAGTCAATGTATACATAATTAACAGTAATATTGGTATCTGCACTGGTTACAAACCGTATCGCAGATATCACAATTTCATATAATGAGAACTAAAACAAATAGTGACTTAAACATATGTAATAAATAAAAACTTAATTTGAATTAACTAAATATGTGAGATTATTGTGTAACACGGTATTCCGAGTGAGACATGAGTGTTTTATGATAGTAATGAGTGAATTGTTTAATAAATAAAAGTGTATGATTTGAATTACCGAATTTATAATTATAATTTAAATTGTGGTAATAATAATTTTTCTGTATTTGTGTAATTTTGTGAATGTAACCATTTGAAAATGAATTGTATAAAGAACTGATTTACTACCCTACAGACATAAGTAATGTTAACTAACCTGTTCCGTGTGCTTCAACGAACTCCAGACTAGAAGGTGGTATTGAACATTCCTCGTAAAATTCACTAAGCAAGAGTTTCTGGATGTGGCCCGCTGGGTACGTGATACCTTGTTCCTTATAACCGTCGCAATTCGTTTTGGCGTGGAGAAGTTGAGCGTACACTCTAATGTAAACACATTATATTTAGTTTAATTATTTAGCTTTAGATCGGTGGTAATAATATTTAGTAAAATCTAAAAGAAATTAAAATTTCAGTCCCCGTTTAAGACCTGCTATGAACGAATTTTAATAAAACGGTCTCTGTAATTTTACTGAATTAGTAACTAAGAGAAAACATTTATCCTGAATTAAGTCCTATTTTTTCAAAGGCATTCAATAAGAAAATGAAAGAGCGAGATAGTGGAGACTAGCTTATACAATTATTAATAAGATATCCATAATAAACACATTCGTTTACCTCCTAGAATCCTTAGCTTTCTGCAAGAAGCAGATAACGATGGCTTCCGAACGAGCATAACCGTTCGCTCTGTTGTCGAAACTCTTGCATCTGCCATCCGGTGACAGTACTCCCAATCTGTAACACACTCTTGTTCATTAAATCCTGTCACTCCAAATTCGCATATAAGTATCTCTACTTTGTGTTATTTTTCGTAATTAAATCTTTACTCAATTGCCGAGTTCCGATCCGACAGCCATCGCGAACGGATGTTTCTACCTTCATCTACTATATTACACTTAAATATATACCGGTGATTCTGATTTTTTGGTTACTAACTTTTATTATGAACTAGCTGCCTGCCTCGGCTTTATATTCCTGTACTAATGAAGAAAATGAGAAAAGAAAAGAAAATAGTTTATCTTTTTCGTAGTTTTTCTCAAATAACTTTTTTCCTATCACGTTTTCCAGACAGTTACAAATACAAAAAAAAGAGAAAGTTTTTGAACGGATCTTGGAATATCAAGTAGTGCTTTTTAATTTTTTTCATAATCTTTCGTTTTTTAACTCTTTTTTTATACATACAATTCTTCAGTCCATGCGTAGTGACTGAACTTTTTAAACAGCTCGACAGATTGTGATTAAAAAAAATATATTTGTTCAGGGGGATTCAAGATTGGTTTAAATTCACAATTGGAAACGGTAGGTGGCGCTGCGGTTGAAGTCTAGATTTTTTTTTATTACCAAGGCAGGACAACGTCCATCGAGCCCGCTAGCAGTTTGTAATATTGGTGCTGTTTTACGTAATACACTTTGGTTATTGTACACAAGAGAGTGGATAATAAATAATACGACTGAGTATGAATTCTGACTTGCCACAAAAACTCTTTGGCAAGTTCTAAGAAGATTGCCACCGTCTTGTTAATTCATTGAAATGATCACAAGGAACTTGGATTATTATTATACTTACTTGACAATGGCAGTGATAATCTAATAGAAGATTGGTTGCAAAAACATATGAAATAAAAAAGAGCTAGCAAAACAAGTATATCCGTTCTAAAATAATGCGCTTACATTGACAAATGACTTCATTACATAGTATAAAATAAAGTCCCCTACCGCGTCTGTCTGTCTGTCTGTTCGCGATAAACTCAAAAACTACTGAACGGATTTTCAAACGGTTTTCACCAGCGGATAAAGGGATTCATGAGGAACGTTTTTATATATAATTTGTTAAGGATTTACTTTTAATCAGAGCGGGACAACGTCTGCCGGGCCCGCTAGTTTATTTATATAAATTATTTTGTGTTCAATATTTTACTACATTGGTTGCAATTGACAGACTGTATCAAAAATATGTTACACACCTAGAGAACTGCAATGATACGTAAGGATGCAGACAAAGGTTAGACCCTCCGACAATCGCAGCGTCGCAATGACCGTCACGTATGGCTCTGAAAGCGTGTTCCAAAGCGTAGAGGGAGCTCGAACAAGCCGAATCCACTGTGTATGACGGACCAGTTACACCGAGCCAATACGAGATACGATTGGCCAGCATAGCTCTCGAACACCTGGCAACAAAATATAAAATTAATACCTTATCAATATTATAAACAAGAAAGTTTGTAAGGACGGAAGGTTATTGTTATTCTTTCACACACAAACTACTAATCAAATTTTCATAAAACTTAACGATGATATAGCTTAGGCGGAGTACCTAAAACGCTTGCCGAAAAACCCAGTGAAGCTGCAAAGGCTCGTCAGAGTAACAGCGGATAGTTAAATACTTGGATCTTAGATGACAAACAGTATAAAGTTCCACTAACCCAGTAATACCAAACCCGTTGACCTGCATCTTCTCGTAGAACCAAGTCTTTTCTGACTCCGAGAAACATGCTCCGATGAACACACCGGTCTTCGTGTCTCTTAATTCTTTAGGATTCACACCTATAAAAACAATCGTTTTGTAAAATAATTTATATTGTTTATAATTCTAAACAATATTCAGTGGGCCTTTTATTGGGAGAGGACTTTCTAAAATATTATGTTTCTTTTTTATATCTTAGGATGCAAGCGAACAGGGTCACTTGATGTTAAGTGATCACCACCGTCATTAGATACTTGCAACAGCAGGAGAGTCGCAAGTGCGTTGCCAGCCCGTGTTTGTAGGTTGGGGGAAGAGGAGACGGGAAGAGGGAATGGAAGTGGGCCTCCAGCGCTATCATCGACCGAACGAAACGCAGCAATGCAAAGCACTGTTACTTCACGTCAGTTTTCTGTGAGAGGGTGGTACTACCCCGGGCGAGCCAACTCATTCATGCTGAAACCAGTAATAGTTTCAGCTTGGTTCTACCACCTACAAAGTAGTTAACTTACATATTACTGAAAGAGTTAAGTAATAACAATAAGATTTAACAGAATTTTTAAAATCGCTAAGAAGGTTGTAGAAGATAGTAGTGAAAAAATGATGTATTTATTATCATATACTACATATTATAAAACAAAGGCCTCTGCCACGTCTGTGTGTCTGTCTGTTCGCGATAAACTCAAAAACTATTGAACGGATCTTCATTATTGAACGGATCTTCATGCGGTTTTCACCAGTAGATAAAGTGATTTATGATGAAGATTTACGTAAATAATTTATCAATTTTTTTTACTATCAGGGCGGGACAACGTTCCCCAGGCCCGCTATTTGTAAATAAAACCCAGAAAATAACAAGATAAATCGTTCGTAGTCTTTTATACTCTTCCACTTATTGTAATATGTATTTTTTTGAAATTCAACTATGTAAAGTACACGTGATATTAAATAATTATGCGAACGAATGTGTAGATATGCTAATTGGTCCAGGTGTTGGACGAGTAGGTACTAAAAATGTTCTATCAACATATTAAATTTTTTTTTCTCGAACTGGATACGCTATTGACCTAGCAAGGTCTTAACAGCTTCACTGGACTACAGCATATTAAGGAGTAGTCCGGTGAAGCTGTTAAGACCTTGCTAGGTCAATAGCGTAGTCAGTTCGAGAAAAAAAAAGCATATTAAGGTTTCATGTGTCTCCATTTACTTTAAGCCCAGATTCATCCCTCGTTATCTTACTTCAATATCCGCAACATAACGCATTAAATTCCAACAATCAATAATGTTTAATCAGAATAAATGATATTCTATACGTGTGATCGACAAATTTTATTAAATTATCATTCTTTTTCTAACAAAGCTTTAAATCTTTCACATACGATCTAAATTCCTTTGTGCTATAATCTGTCTCATTTATTCACACTTCCTTTCAAAGTTCCATTAGAATATGGGAAACGTATCACCGCTGTTCGCGTATCGTTCGTCAATTGAATTATTCAGTACTTTCCATTTCGGCGGACGTATTATTTTTTTAATCTTCTTATGTCAAGTGTTACTCCAAAGAGGTATTACGTAATTCATTTCCAATATCTGATGATCTGATGACTCAGATTCCAATCCATAATTACAGTTATATTAGTTCTATAACTCCACATGGTAGAGCCACGCTGAAGCTATTACTGGTTTCAGCATGAATGGGTCGTCTCGCCCGGGGTGGTACCACCCTCTCATATAAAACTGACGTGAAGTAACAGTGCTTGCATTGTTGCGTTTTTGTTTGGTCAGTGAGAGCGCCGAAGGCCCACCTCTCCTTCCCTCTCTACTCCCCTCCCCACTCCCCCCACCGCTTCCAACCAAACACAGACTGGCAACGCACTTGCGACTCCCCTGGTGTTGCTAGTGTCTATGGACGGCGGTGATGACTTAAAATCAGGTGACCCGCCTGTTCGTTTCGTTCGTTCGTTCGGCCACCATAAAAATATAAAATCCACTATATGATATTCCAAAATCCCGACAAAAACTCCTTGCATCGGTGTTGTGTGTAAAAAAGTGTGTGGAAGGAATCTGGTGTCTACCTCAGTTGTTGTCATTGATCGCAAAACTAAAGAAGTAAAATTTATTACCATCTGCAGAATCAAGTTTATACGTTAAATGGACAAATTTAAATTCCGCAGGCCTACAAAATGGTTTCGAAGCCAATATTGAGTTATAATTACGCTTCGCTGTAAAAGTTTTAATGGATTTTCAGATAACAAGACGATTCCTCTTGTTCGATCGACCGATTTCATTGTAAAGTTTTATGTAATTAATCTATATATTATGTGTAATCTTCACTTCTTTTAAGCTGAATTTTACATAAATTATGAAGATTATTT